>JAGSMZ010000029.1:1200000-1800000 GCA_029286645.1 Papilio protenor
AGAAAAGACCAAATATTTGAGAATACATTTTTGTAAATTAATTACATATGCGATCCTTATCTTCATTTTTTTTACATACCTTTTTAAAACAAACACAAGGAATACGGATTTAGTTACTTTTAATTATCTTAGGTTATGTTAAGATATTTTCTCAGTAAACATCTGATAATTGTAAATATTGTGATTGCATTTAGTTAATATAATGCGGAGATGATTTTTTGTGTGATATAGTTTTATAAAATGTAACTCATTGTATATTTGTTTTATCGTTTGCGTACTTCATCACCCTTTATTTTATTGAATAAATATTATAAAGTTACAAGTCTCTTTTATTTAAAACCAGCTGTTGCTCGCGACTTCGTCCGCGTGAAATTAAGAAATAATAAAAATATATAGCATGTGTGAGCATGTGTTACTCACAGATAAACGAACTTTCTAACAGTGAGAGAATTTAAAAAAACAAGCCCAGTAGTTTTTACGCGAATCATACAAAAATCGAAAAATACAAGTCTTTCCTCTTTATAATATTAGTGTAGACGTATCCACAAGACTATAAGCCACTATGAATTATTTCAATTTTGTTTAATTGTTTCTTCTCAATATGCAAAATGGGAAATATTTTTTTTCAACAATCTACCTATATTAACTTTTTTGTTATCTAATTAACATGCAAGTTATGCAAATAAAAGACGAAAATCGCTATCTAATTGACTGCGGGCAACACACTGTAATCTCTGGTCCAGATATTAGGGATGGGATTTGGCGTCAAAGAAAACTATTCGGTTATTTTGCTTTTTTTTAACTAGTGTAAAAACTAGTTAACTTTGTGGACTAATAAATATAACATTCAGTAATGGAAGACGTGACGACCGGTGGATCGAAATAAAAGTCGATCAGTGATTTCTACTTGGAATTTCAGTTAAACTCAACTAGTTGAATGAAAACGATCAACTATAGTAACGTTGAAGTGTCATCAACAAACTAGTGGAATCGACATCCCTAACTCTTTACCTCGATATCGAACTGTCAATCTGTCAAATAGACTCCAATAGACTCGTTGCGAGATTTACCGGATTGACTGTTTTTGTGAAATTATAATTATAAATGGTGTAATTGAAAAAATAAATCTTGATGAAGGGATAGTGATTTTTAAGTAATATTCAAAGTGGATTTAAGTGTAAACTTCATTGTTAAAATGGTGTAAAAAGATTAGCGATAGCCGTACATTACTATAATAACGCGAGTTTTTATTTTCTTGGCTTAAAAATGGACGAGGACAACAAAACTTGCGAAAATTGGTAAGTTAAGGTTATAGACTCCTCTAGTCTCATGTTGTCAATATTTATCCTATTTATATCTTTGTACGTTGTCGATTTATTTTTAGAATAATAGTGCGCGTCTTACATCTGTTGCACGATATCTGTCTGGTTGTTTACTTTACGCTGTTAAAAAGTAATATATTTGTTTATATTATTAAATCATTAAAAATGGACACCCTCTGCGCTTTAAAAACTGCGTCTACTCATATCTTTTAGTTAAACATGTTCAGTAATTCAATTTCAAGATGGTCACGTCCGCCCTTACATTGCGAATTACAATTGTATATTTTAGGCGAACGTAATAAATTATATACAGATACATTTCATACAGTCATACTCTTTCATCATAAAAATATATTACTGTACCTGTACTTAAAATGGCTGCAAAGGCTGTCAGTATATATGAAAAAAAAAATAGACATACACTATTTAAATCAATTTTATATTTCTCCCATTATTGTTGCCAGCTTCAAATGTATTTTATTGAAAAGATTATTTAATTAAAATATAAGGTTTCTTAATTGTTTTTACTTATTTTGCTAATATGGATACTGGAGAATAAATTCTAATTGGAATCTTGATTGAATAGAGTGTAATAAAAAAGTAATGTTAAATAAAAAAAATGTAAGCACATTCATATTTCTCAATTAAATTCTGATATAAATGATTGTTATGGTGAATTGTGCCTTTGAATTCTTTACTGATAATAAAAGAACACAACAAACACTTAAACAAAGGGGAAGCTACTGAAAGTATGTATGAGGTTTGGTCTAAGTCACAGAGCATTGAATCATCATCATCTCCTCTGCCTTATCCTACTCCCATAGGGTCGGCGCATCGGGTTTTTGTCCTCCAAATAACTCTATCATCCGTCATCTCAGTCATCACTCCCTTCTTGATCATGTCACCTTTCACACAATACATCCATCTATTTCTAGGTCTACCTTTACCGATGTACCCCTCCACATTCATAACTAACATCCTTCTTGTTACATGCGATTCATCCCTTCTCATAACATGCCCATACCATGCTAACCTTTTACTCCTTATTTTCTCAACCATTGGGGCTATTCTCAAACTTCCTGCAGAGCATTGAATCATGCATGCATCAGCTATGTTTTTGCTTTAAAAATTATTGAAGCTTTCTTCATTCAATCAACATTTGTCAGGCACGAACATAATTCTGTGCCTCTTCCTAGATCTGCCAATGTGTATCTAGGTCTAGGTTCTTTAGTTCTGGCATAGTAGATGATTATAGTTCATAGTTGTTGATTGACAGAGGTCAAGAAATTAGGACAAATGTCACTTGCAAGATGAACAATATTGTTTATTGTAAAATCAACACATCGTTGAAATTTTAACACCACTGATGCCAAAAATATCAACTTTTCTGGAGAGAAAAATCTGCATGATTTTGTAAAGATATTATGATACAAATTTACTGTAGAATATGTGTTTCTGATAGCATGAAACAATGTGTCTTTCGATTCTCTAGCAAATGGCATTAAAGTAGCCAAAAAGTGACTTACGTGGCGATAGAACTTCAACGACAACATGGTTCATTAAGGATTGGGTGTTGCCAGCTAATAATCTTGGGTAGATCTAGAGAGGAGGGGCTGGGAACCATTAATAAGGTCTCTAATTAATTAATATGGCTCAATTAGTCATTCAATTGATTAACTATACAATTAAAATTGAATAAAAGTCCGTATCATGTTGTATATTGTTGCAGCAACCGGGAGATACCTGTGGGGAATTATACCATACATTTAGTGTACTGCGTGCGGAACATCCGCGTGTGCCCCGTGTGCAAGGAGGCCGTGCTGTTCACGGAGCTGGAAGAACATACGGAGAAGCTGCATAAACTGAGTATGTTTGCATAAGTTTTAATTCTATTAGATCTCTTTTTCACTGGCATTGTTGCTGAGCCGTAGCTGTTAAACCTAATTTACTCTAGTGTCAATGCTCAATGGTTGAGAGATTGTTGTCTATGAGCAACATTCCCACACAATAGTTGTACAATATTAAGTTGTGTTTATTAGAAGCTAACTACTTCTGCATTATCTCGTATAGCAATCGGATCTGACTTCATTTGTCGCTTTCCCCCTACTCTATTTGAGTATGGATAAACAAATGAAGATTGATGTTTTATGTCCATACATTCATGATCTTCGTTCACATCGATATAAAGTGCGTGAGTTCATTTGTCTATATTTGTCGGACGATTAACAAGATGTGACTTCCGTCCAAGCATTAAATTGCATTAAAACACATTTCTCGTTTGTTTAGTGTTGGCTCACTCTCAATAACAGATTTGGTTTGGCATCGCGACCGTTGTTTCACACGAGGGTAGAATAGTGAGGCAGTCGATCGGACAGTCCACGACTGCTCTGCTATTGTTAAGAGTATTGTTCTGTTACCGCGCGTGTGCGTAAAAAGAGTAGTACTGTCTGACTGTACTTCCTCACTGCCTTTGTGTGAAATTATCGTTATGTTTGGATTGTATAACAGATCATTGTACTCGTAATTTCCTTTAAAGTTGATTCACACATCCGTCGCTAAGATGTCGAGTTCGTTGGATTATGCATTCAGACACAACAATGTTTCACAACAATTTAATAGGAATTTGAATACAGCGTACTATTGTAACATTGTTTGAAGGCATATCTGGGATGTTTTAGAGAGATGTCACATAGGTGTCGATTCCCAGCCACACAGAGATCGCAAACTCACAACTATACTCAATCGTTGACTATAGAATACGACTCTAACGGCCGAATACGGAAGCGTTATTTAACTATTATATAACAGCGTCTTAAACTCCAAATTCCTTTCAAATTTTGACCTCTATCAGATTGTAAGTAGCGCTTTTTAAGAAGTTTTTTAAATTCGTTTCAATAATCGGCCGTAAGCATATGCTACGTTTATACAAAAATGTTATATGGATGCTCACTATCTTGAAAACCATCAAAATCCTACATTTATGACGTCACTATTCATTCTGTATTGACGTCAAATATTAAGTGAATAACATCAATTCAGGTCAGAGGGCTTTTGTCCCGGCCAAAATCGTACCTAGCAACCATTCCTGGAATCTCCGCTGTATCGATCGTTACACCTACTGGGGAAATATTGCTATGGTTATATGTCGTAACGAATCGGTATGATGCAAACTGCGTAGGTAAGAGAGAAAGGGGATGTTATATGGAATGGGGTGGGGAGTAAAGGGGAGAACGGGTGATTGCAGCGAGCTAGGTACAGAAGCATCGATCAATATGGCATTGCTTGTAGGCGTGGTTATATCTAGACTTGTATAGTTCATGTCTGCGATTCTATGTAAATTTGTATAACGATGTATTTGGTGCGGAGTCTGGATTCGGTTTGCAAAATGGTTAATTGTTTCGTAGATGCTAAGTTGAATTTTTAATACGCTCTATTATAATATTTATTTGTCGAATGTAATTAATAAGTATCAACTTGGTATATTTAATTATAAATCATAGTATACTTCATACTAATATTATAAATGCGAAAGTTTAGATGGATGGATGGATATTTATTAGAGTTCGTAGCCTAAACGGTTGAACGGATTTCGATGAAATTTGGTATAGATGTAGGGGATAGTCTGGAAGTACACGTAGGCTACTTACTTCTATTTTTTTTTAAATTCCAAGCGGACAGAGTCGCGGGCGAAAGCTAGTACTGGATAAAATAAGAAAGTTGATGAAGAAGGATACAGTTGGATGAAATAATTAAATACCCAGATTTTGCAAACTAAATATATTGTAAAAAAAGTTACATTGGCGTTGGCGTGTTACTTTGGTGTATTCGATTTTTTACGATTATTCCAAAACTCTAAACTTTATTTTTGTATACATCACATAACAAAAAGATTATAGTTTAAAACGCCTTTTAATATGTAAATGAGATTTACAAGGTATATTTTTTACAGTGCCATGCAAGCAATGCGGGGAGAAGGTGCGCGGGACCGACATGGAGGACCACATTCGTGACTCCTGCGACCACACCATACAGACGTGCAGGTAATATATGTTCAAATTACAACAAATATTTATAGGTGAGTAGTTTTCGCCCGCGACTCCGTCCGCGTGGAATTAAAAAAAAAGTGATTAGCCTATGTGTTTTAGCTGCGACGCAAGTGTGCTAAGCCAAGCATATGGCGAAAAAGGCGATTCCATGGGTATGCCCTGGCTCCGATGTCATTTACTTCCTTAATAATTAATCCGATTTTCTTACGGTGAAGGACCACATCTACTATCGTGATGCAATATTCATATATCGTCAAATTCAATGATATTTGGGAAGTCTACCAACGCACAAAGGCATGTTGGACCTAATTATCCCTAACTTATAGTAGGCTCCGAGCCCCTTAGTGCCGTTTGCCGTTTAAACTGCTAAACGGATCTCGGTGAAATTTGACATAGACGTAAAGCACAGTCTAAAAGAACACATAGATAACTTGCTTTTTTTTATCTCCATGGATGGAGTCGCGGGCGGAATCTAGCAGAAATATTTGTCAACGTGGTCGTTATCGTAATGGTCGTAACCATAAGGATCTCATACGACCAAACATTGGACCACAAATGTGACCATTTACAGGTGGTGCGACCTGGAGTTATCCCGTCGGGAGTTACCCCTGCACGAGGGGTACTGCGGCGCGCGCACTGAGGAGTGCCCGCAGTGCGGGGAGTTCGTGATGCATAAATACAGGCAGCTGCACCTCGACTCCAACCACGGCTTTGTACGCCTTGATGATGGTGAGATTTTTTTTTTTTTTTTTATATCATTAGGGGGCAAACGAGCGGCGAGAACACCAAGGTGGTCAACGACGCCCATGGACATCCGCAACACCAGAGGAACTACAGATGCGTTGCCGGCCTTTGAGAAAATGATATGCTCGCTTCTTGAAGGACCCTAAGTCGTATTGGTTTGGAAATACCGCCGAGGACAGACCGTTCCACAACGCGGCTGTGCGGGGCAGAAAGTTCCGCGAAAACCGCACGGTTGTGGAATGCCAGCCATCGAGATGGTGAGGATGGTACCTGGCGGTCTGTCGTGTCGTCCGATGACGAAACTCGGCGGCAGGAATCGTTCCAAACAACTCCTCGGAACACTCCCCGTGGTAAATGCGGTAAAAAATGCAGAGGGAACTGACGTCCCTCCGCAAGGCCAGAGGATCTAGCCGATCGGTAAGAGCTCGGTCGTGACGATTCGAGCCGCTCTCCGTTGTATGCGGTCAAGTGGAAGAAGCTGGTATTGCGGTGCTCCCGCCCAGAGGTGCGAGCAGTACTCCATGTGGGGCCGAACTTGCGCCTTATAGAGTTGAAGGCGGTGGCCCGACTGGAAATACTGCTTCGCCCTACTGAGCACACCCAGCTTTTTGGAAGCCAGCTTAGCCTTGTCTTCCAAATGACCGCGAAACTGAACGTCACTCGATATGTCAACGCCGAGAATACGATACTGGCTGAGGCAACCAGGGGAGTGTTCTGAACCGGAGATTGACGACGAAGGGATCTTTTTAGCGGTAATGGCGCATACTTGTGTCTTTTTAGGATTGAAATCGACAAGATTTTGTCGACCCCAATCCGAGACTTCACCCAAGAGGATCTCCAGCTCAGACACAAGTTTGTTCCGGTTCTCATCGGCAGTGGCCCGAGAAACATTAGCGCGGGCCGTGTACAGTGCATCACCGGTGCTATCGTCTGCATAACAATGGATGCTGCGTATTCGCAGCATGTCATTGATATGACATGCTGCGAGAGATAATGAGATAACGAGATACACGAGATTTGACTCAAGGGCAATAGAAAATTATATGTTCAAATGTTTTTATATATAGGCAATCTTTACAACTGAAAAGACAAAAAAACATATTATATTAGTAATGTAAATAATTTTTAAAAATAAGTTACATATAAAGTTTCTTAATTAAGATATATAAGTATTTATTGGCTATCAAAATTTGTATGGAATATAGCTTTTTATTTTTATTTTATTATATAAGGTGGCAAACGAGCGAAAGGTCTGAATCGACCGCTGCCTAAAAGACATCCGCAATTGTAAATGTTATCTACCTTTACTTGACAAAGGAAGAAGAGAGGCACATTAAAATGATATTTCCCCTTCCTATGAGTCCACCATTTAATCCACGTTTCCTTCTCATCATTTCCTTATAAAAAAGGATGGGAAAGGAAGCTGACAAAAATGAAGCCTCCAGAACGCACACTCATCAAACGAACACGGAATTGATTCTACGTCACGTTTGACTTCTGTGTTTGCTAATCAAAGTAGACTCTACCACTGTTAAACTATTGGAATAAAATTTTCAGATCCCATACCCCGCCCTCAGAGACTGAGAGCAGTTGCGTCTACATCCATGTCTGTTATTGGTTCCGGTATGGTGTACCAGAGGCCGGCAAACCGACTGCCTCGTCTACTAGACTTGCCTGACCAACCCACTGCGGGGAACCCAGTACTGGCTAGACTGCTCGATGCCATCACAGAAGCAAATGCAAGTGACTATTTTAGTATGTCACGTGTCATCCATACCCAGAGCCCTAGAAGCCCTGACGCTGCTCCTGATCAAGGACCAAATAATGATGGTCGTAATTTCAATCGATGGCAAGTGGTCGGTTTGAATACGCCGAGGAATGCTGCTCGAGTTAATGTCGCGGATGTTCCTGGTACAAGTAGGGATTCGTAAGTATTACTTGGATTTTTTTTCTATAATTTTGTTAGTTAGATTTTTATTTCAAGTTGTATCACGAGGTTAAATTAAGTTTGCTGATTTTTTTCCATACAGTATAAGTAATACTGTATGGAAAAAAAAAAATTAAATTAAAATATATTATATTAGTTGTATGGGTCAATATATTATCTTGTATTATGTTACTGTAATCTATACTAATATTATAAATCGGAATGATTTGTATTTTTTGTATTTTTGTATGTAATTAAATAACTCAAAAACTGCTGGGACGATTTAAAAAATTCTTTCACCATTAAAAAGCTACGTTATCAGTGTAACATAGGCTATTTATTATTTTTAAAATTCACGTGGACGATGTCGCAAGCAACAGCTAGTTTGTAATAATTAGCATAGCATTTATGAATGAGAATATTTTTTTCAGTAAACCCGCACCGCGTGGGGCTATTAAGAAGCGTAAAGCACCAAAACCACCGAGTGTTACACCAAAATCCCAGCCGGATCTGTCGCCGGCGACTCCGGTCGGCAGAACATACTCCTTGTTCCCCTCCACTTCCACTTCCGCACCTAACACTCCCATATCCAGTCCAATGACTGGTCCAGTAACTGGTCCAATTCGTGGTCCAAAGTCTGGACCACTCCCTGGTCCTAACAATCGGTCCAACTTACCACTATCAGGAAATGACAACGCTCCAGGAGCCAAAGGCCGTCAGACTGAAAATATCTCCAATGAAGACCAGAAGCGAAGGGCATCCGTCCCAGTGAATTCGCCTGGTATGTTTTGTTACAACATTCTATTTACTACTCAGAGTCTTTAATCTGTCACTAAAGGAGCCTTTTAGGTTAGAATTGCTTCTCGTAGATGTAGATTCTGCAACTATCTGGTATGATATGACACAAATGTTCGAATTTATGGCTTTTATCTGTACTAATAGACCACAGTCAATGTGAAAGCAATTGAAATGTAAATTATTCTCCCTTTAATTTTAAAACAACAATATTGTTCATTTTACAGCAAAAAAATCAGAATTGGATGAAGATCAGGAGATGACCAACGCAGAAGACTTTAGGAACGTGAAGCCGATGACGACTGAGGAGTTTATGAAGAGATTCAGGGAACTACAGCTGGATAACTCTAAAACAGGGGAGAGTTCTCGTCCGGAAAGATCTCCCAAGAAGGAGGAGGAGAGTTCTCCTCCAGCTTCCGAGGATAGATTCAGTGCTATTAAATCCTCGTTGAAAGAGCTACGGAGGGGATTGAATGAGGTGAGATTTATTTTTTATAGCTTTCGCCCGCGACTCCGTCCGCGCGGAATTAAAAAAAAAAAAAAAAAGTAGCCTATGTGTTCTTCCACATCTACATCTATACCGAATTTCATCAAAATCCGTTCAGCCGTTTAGGCTACAAACTCTAACAAACATCCATCCATCCATCTAAACTTTCGCATTTATAATATTAGTAAGATTGATGACTTAAAAAAAAAGAAAATTAAAAAAAAAAAAAAGTAGCCTATGTGTTCTTCCACATCTACATCTATACCGAATTTAATTAAAATCCGTTCAGCAGTTTAGGCTACAAAATCCCACAAACATCCATCCATTTAAACTTTCACATTTATAATATTAGTATGATTTTTATGATCAAATTTAATCTAATGTAATTAAGATGTAACTGCAATAAAATTTCACCTTGTTTATTTCTTTTTTTACCGTTAACATGTTTAAATTTTGTCGATTACTTTTTTTCAGGTCACAGCCCCATATAATAACAGCAATGTCAAGTAAGTGTCCATTATATATGTCCTTGAGAACATTTTATATCTTAGCAAGGGCCTGTCCCACCACTGGCTGATAGAGGCTCAGATAGCTTAAAAATGACGTCACTGTCAGATAAGGGAACGAAATCCGATATTTCCATCACATATTTTACACGTTGGATTGTTATCAGACAATTTACAATTTGGTGGGACAGGACCTAAATCTATTAAATATTTTACAAGAATTGCCATTAAAAGTTGTAATTTTACATATTCTATGCCACTTCTATTTTCAATATGAAATAGTGTGTTTCGGTGTTTTTTCTCATTTTATAGTATTATGTGGCAAATTAACAAGCGGCCATAATTCGCTAAACTAGCGAAGACCGCATAGACATTTGCAGATGCGTTGCCTCTTATTAATTAATAATAAATAAAGCCGATATACTCGATATTTAGCTTTTTAATGGCAAAAGATTGTTTATATCGGCCCAGTAGTTTTTGAGTTATTTCAATATACAAAAATACAAATCTTTTCTCTGTATTAGTATAGATATAGACTATTTATATCTCCTGTAACTATTTTAGCGCTACCGAACGCGGTAATGCGTCTCGTGACAACCCTGATACACCCACAAAAAAGTCTGGCAGTTCTAATTCTGATGATGGAAGTGAAGGCACACGAGATAACTCTCCCCGCGGAGGTGAATCTGAAAGGGAAGATGACACCGACTGGGGAGAAGAAGCTGCAAGGGGAGAGGAGATCCCTTGGAGAGATGTGACTGAAGGAGATGACTCCGGCTGGGGAGGTGACCCCGGCTGGGGAGGAGACTCCAATTGGGGGGGTGAGGTCGCAGGGGTGGATGCGTCCGGCTGGGGAGTGGTGGCTGTAGATGAGGCCGGAGGAGGAGGAGCTTGTGGTGTGGATGTGATCGATGTGAAGCTGCCGTGCGAGTTCTGCGGCACCCAGATACAGGCCAGTGATCTGGTGCAGCATCAGGTTTGTACCATTATGGTCTTTATTTAAATAGTGATAAGGGAATAGGTATAGGTTTGGTTTACCATGGAGAAAAGTACTACTAAAGTTGAATTCTTTGTAGTCGAAGATTTATTAAAGACTTTTCTGTATAGTTAACTAGCTTTCGTCCGCGACTCTGTCCGTGTGAAATAAAAAAAATATCAAATGTGAGTAGCCAATGTGTTCTTCCACATCTACATCTATACCGAATTTCATCAAAATCCGTTCAGCAGTTTAGGCTACAAACTCTAACAAACATTCATCCATCTAAACTTACACATTAATTACTTAATATTAGTAAGATTGATGACTTAAAAAAAAAGAAAATTAAAAAAAAAAAAGTAGCCTATGTGTTCTTCCACATCTACATCTATACCGAATTTCATCAAAATCCGTTCAGCAGTTTAGGCTACAAACTCTAACAAACATCCATCCATCTAAACTTTCACATTTATAATATTAGTATGATTTTTATGATCAGATTTATTTTATTTTATGATTAATTTTAATTAAGATGTAACTGCAATAAAATTTTACCTTGTTTATTTCTTTTTTTACCGTTAACATGTTTAAATTTTGTCGATTACTTTTTTCAGGTCACAGCCCCATATAATAACAGCAATGTCAAGTAAGTGTCCATTATATGTCCTTGAGAACATTTTATATCTTAGCAAGGGCCTGTCCCACCACTGGCTGATAGAGGCTCAGATAGATTAAAAATGACGTCACTGTCAGATAAGGTAACAAAGTCCGATATTTCCATCATATATTTTACACGTTGGATTGTTATCAGACAATTTACAATTTGGTGGGACAGGACCTAAATCTATTAAATATTTTACAAGAATTGCCTTTAAAAGTTGTAATTTTACATATTCTATGCCACTTCTATTTTCAATATGAAATAGTGTGTTTCGGTGTTTTTTCTCATTTTATAGTATTATGTGGCAAATTAACAAGCGGCCATAATTCGCTAAACTAGCGAAGACCGCATAGACATTTGCAGATGCGTTGCCTCTTATTAATTAATAATAAATAAAGCCGATATACTCGATATTTAGCTTTTTAATGGCAAAAGATTGTTTATATCGGCCCAGTAGTTTTTGAGTTATTTCAATATACAAAAATACAAATCTTTTCTCTGTATTAGTATAGATATAGACTATTTATATCTCCTGTAACTATTTTAGCGCTACCGAACGCGGTAATGCGTCTCGTGACAACCCTGATACACCCACAAAAAAGTCTGGCAGTTCTAATTCTGATGATGGAAGTGAAGGCACACGAGATAACTCTCCCCGCGGAGGTGAATCTGAAAGGGAAGATGACACCGACTGGGGAGAAGAAGCTGCAAGGGGAGAGGAGATCCCTTGGAGAGATGTGACTGAAGGAGATGACTCCGGCTGGGGAGGTGACCCCGGCTGGGGAGGAGACTCCAATTGGGGGGGTGAGGTCGCAGGGGTGGATGCGTCCGGCTGGGGAGTGGTGGCTGTAGATGAGGCCGGAGGAGGAGGAGCTTGTGGTGTGGATGTGATCGATGTGAAGCTGCCGTGCGAGTTCTGCGGCACCCAGATACAGGCCAGTGATCTGGTGCAGCATCAGGTTTGTACCATTATGGTCTTTATTTAAATAGTGATAAGGGAATAGGTATAGGTTTGGTTTACCATGGAGAAAAGTACTACTAAAGTTGAATTCTTTGTAGTCGAAGATTTATTAAAGACTTTTCTGTATAGTTAACTAGCTTTCGTCCGCGACTCCATCCGTGTGAAATAAAAAAAATATCAAATGTGAGTAGCCAATGTGTTCTTCCAGATTATGCTCTACATTTATGCCAATTTTCATCGAGGTCCGTTTAGCAGTTTAGGCTACAAACTCTAAGAAACATCCATCCATCTAAACTTTCGAATTTACAATATTAGTAAGATTTAAATTTTGGTTATCAGCATAATTACATGATTTTACATAGTTTTCTTGCAATAATGAATATTGGGTCATTGCACAGACCGGTTGCCGGCCGGATCTGGCGCAGTTACGTCCAGTGGCAGACCAAGAAGACCAGCAGGAACCCTACATCCCCTGCGAGTACTGCGACCACCGTATGCCCTTGGATCTCATTGGTGAACACCAGGTAATCCATATATATAATCATCATCCATACATATAATAAAGCATAAACACACACTACTTAGTTACGTAGAATGTCAGCTATCTATATATTTTTGGAATTCTTACTTTTTTATAAAAATCCGTACATTTACGACACATTTAAGCTATAAATTTTCTCGCTATTACACTTAGGGAGAGAAAAGGGACAAAAACTACATGCTGACATCAAAGAAGCAAGGTTGTCATGGTAACGGTAATTGTTATCCAACATCATTGTCATTTGTGCATTTGAATTTTGACATTTGCAATTTAAAGTTTTTCTAAACGTAAACAATAAAATACAGTTTTTATAATGTGAAGCGGATAAAGTCGCGGAACAGCTAGTGTTTGATAGATACACAAGACACACAAGATGTTTGAAAAATAGATAAATGTAAAAAAAAACCTCTTTTCGCTGAATTAAAAATAAAAAATTAATTATGTCCAATAAGATGAATTAAAAATTCCAATCTGACTTAAGGGGTAAATAACTTGATTGTCTATAATAGAAAATTGTTTCGTTTAATTTTTGGATACAAATTTTACCATATCATAGTAGATGATTTACTACATAATGTTAGATCAAATGAAAACTTTGTATTTACCCTGACCAGGAATATAAAAACCCTGTAAATATTACGGAAAAAAGTATGGAACTGATTTATTTACATTTATTAGAAACTGATTCAATAAAAAGCAAAAAAGACACCAAATTTCGTCACGCAATTTTGACCTAAACTATTTAACTACGCCGTAGTCTTTGACTCCAAAAATCAAACAAAAAATGGGACCCACCTGCAAGCACTACCTCTCGGATAAAAAAAGAATTTTCAAAATCGGTCTACCAGGGGCGGAGTTATGCCGTAAAACACATAAAAAAAAAAAACATACAGACGAATTGAGAACCTCCTACTTTTTGAAGTCGGTTAAAAAGAGGCCAACAGAAGTGCTTCTTTGTTAAGATTGTTATATTTCTGGTTATGCTATACAAATTTTTTTTTCTTCCAGGAGCGCTGCAGCCGCAAGATGAAACGTATGTTCATGAAGTAAACATCTTCCTTTCAAACTATTTATTCAAATTTATATTTTTTCTATACAACATTTTACAACGACCAAAGTTGTCTTCTTTCAGCCGCACTCGCAGTTGGTTAATCAACCCTTAATTCGATACTGTCCAGTGTGAATAACAACTAATTTAAAAAAAATCTATTTCATTCATATCCAAAAATATGACTTCTAAAAAATAAGTTTTTTTCTTACAAAAAACTCTGTCGTATTAAGGGTTAAAGATCGCTTAGTGGTTTCTTTCTAAATCCACACTAAGGGTCTTCCTGAATTATGGTATAATGACTATGAGTGCAGTTAAAATGTTAAAAAATCTATATTTCTTTTCGTACCGTTCTTGTGATCGAAAACAATAATTTTATCTACTCTTTCTACATTTGTCCAGGATATTAGTTCGTTATATACTATTTATTTATATACTATACTATAGCATGTAATGCTTATACTCTGTGTACGTAGAGGTTAAGTGAATGGACTGCAGGGATGGTTAAAAAAACAATAAAAAAATGGCATTTTTTGTCATCATTTGAAGGGTTTGGCTTGGATTAAGGAATGGAGGAAACAGGAATGGATAGGATAGGTCTCTCGCATGTATCTTAGATGTTGTCTACTAGTGTTTAAGATTACTGTTTCAATATAACGTAAGGGCCTGTCCCACAACTGGCTGATAGAGGCTCAGATAGCTTAAAAACGTCACTGTCAGATAAAGTAACAAAATCCGATATTTCCATCACATTTTACACGTTGGATTGATATCAGACAATTTACAATTTGGTGAGACAGGCCCTGAATATTGTAAACAAAGGATACAGACATTCAACTATTAATAGATGGGACACGAACCAAATAAAATTAACAACTTGATTACGTACAGGCGGGGACACTGGCGGTGTTCCAACTTAAAAACTAGAATCGTTTGAACATTTTAAAACGAAACGCGTAACAAAAACATTACACCGCAGCTTATAAATGTTTCTGTACGAAAAATATTGTTATTGTTAGTGTTAGACACATGGCTTTCTTTTTATTATTATCCTTTCGTTTGCACTCACTGCTATCCAATTGGTTATTTGTAAGAAAAGGCGGAGTTAGTCTCGTTGTAATGTCACGGTGGAGGAGACGCATAGGAAGGGGAAATATCCTCGTTGTGTCCGTCTCCTCCGTTGATTGAGGGTAGGCAGCGCATCCGTTATTGCCAATGTCTATGGGTAGTCGCTTCGCCATTTTGGCGAATTTATTTGGCCGGTTGTTCGTTTGCCAACTTTTGATATAAAAAAAATGAACAAGACAATTTTTCCTGAAGTTGAACAGCGCCAGTTTTCCCAACTGTACATACGTATACTACGTAAAGTATAATAATATATAGAAATATTTGGAATGTCCATTCTATAATTATTTGAATATCTTAAGATTCACGTTATCGTAGATCTTAAATTTGAAAAATATTAACAATCCTTTTATTGCGCTTTTTACAATGTTTAGATTTTGATTTGATGCAAAATATGATTTAAAAGGCAACTTATTAAATATGTTTAGACTAAGTTTTTTCCAAACGGGCAGTTTAGCCCCAATTGGGATATATGACCAAAGTGTGGTCACACAACATATAATCATTTCCCTATACATAAGTTTAGGATTAACTAATATTGAGTTTAAAGTGTATACTTGACAACAAAAGTGAATTATGACAAATGTAATTTAGTATATTGATTTAATTTTTAATATTACTATCCTGATTGGCCTAATTATTTATCTTTTTTTTCTAGCTTTTAACCTTTAGTTAATAAAATAATATTCATATTATTTCAAAAGGACTATTTTGTTAAAATAAAACAAGGTTTTCGACAACCTTTTTTTTTTAGATAAAAATATTAGTATATTTTTGTTAATTTACTAATATTTCCTTTAACCATTCCAACTAAGCTCTAGGCTTGTGCTAGGATATGGTTCACGACAATAGTCGAATGGAGGATTCGAACCCTCGACCGCAAGATCGGTAGTCCGTACCCCAAACCATTAGGCTATTGGCGCTTATTATTAATATGATATATAATTGATTAACCACTTTTGTCGTCGACTGTACTTTTACTCTATATTCTGTAAGCGCAGTTTCTTCAATGCTTTAATTGTGATTAGATAAATAGTGCCAAAGGCGAAGCAAATCTTAATATATACAGATGTTTTATTTATCCTTTTTTTATGTATTGAAAATTTAATTTTTTTTTTATTTTTTTTTGTAACCTTATTTTGTAAGTGTCATCCGTGTCATATTTAGGGTCCATGGTCTATTTTGTTTATGAGTTGATTGGATCATAGTGCGTTTTGTTACGTGCTCCACTATATGTGATTTTAATTAAAATTACCGGCCATCAGGGCAGACTTTTAACCTTTTAGCGTTGATTTCCACTGCACTAAATGTACAAAAATATATTATGCTGTTAAAGAGCAGTGAAGTAGAATCTCGATATCTGTACGTTTAATAAAATTGGAGTGTCTGTTTGTAATATCAAAAGAAAAATTCCAGATTTAGGTAAGATGATGTATTTGCGTTGGTGATAACGAAAATCGCATTTAAAAAAAAATGTCTGTCTGTCTGCAAGCTGCGTTTGATCCGGGTAATCTCCGAAACAGCTGGGCCTATTTCGACTGGACTTTCACTGAAGGGTAGCAGACATAGACGGGCATATTTTAGGCTAGTTTTTTTTTTATCTTAATATTGCGTGGTCGAAGTCGCGGGCAACAGCTAGTCTCTAATATTAATGGAAATGCCGAAAAACTTCGATTTAAAAAAAATAATGTTTCTTCGAAAAGTATGCTTTTGTGTGTTTAGCCAGTGGAATCGATCGTTCGATTTTTAAATATTCTTAGGCAGTGTTTACACTGTTTCTTATATCGATGTATGTAATCTTAGTTTATAATTCAAGCTCATAAGAATATCTAAATGTTAGCACGTAAGTAAATTTTAATCAAAATAACCAAAGGTATGCCAAAGTATTTTTAAGTTAAATGTGCGTTTGTTATTTATTTTGAAAATGTTGTGTTTAATATTTCTGTCTATGGTTTTGAATTGTCTATTTCAGTAACGTCAGCGATTAGCGTCTGATATTTGGTTTAAAATTTTTTTTTTGTCTTTGGTATACGCAATTTTAGACGTAGATATAAGTCAGTAAACATGTTAAAGGAAAGTTTTTCCAATGTACGATCTCATTCAATACTCTTCATTATAAATGTTTTTTTATGTTTATGTACGAATTTTCAACCATAGATAATAAATTTTTGTCAAAATCTTGGTGTCTAAGAATATCCGAATCGATGTTTATCCATAGATTAAGGTCGACTGCCTCTTTGTGCGTTTTTAAAAAGCCTAATAAATTATGTATTACTCCACCATTTAGCTTTTTTATTTTAATATTTAACAATAATACCTTTTTGTTTACTGTATAAAAAGTTGTTTGACGTAAATTTTTATATTTCAATTTGATACAAAAACTTTCTTTACCTCCTAGCATGTGTGGACACAGCTTTACAATTCATCATACTTCATACTAATATTATGAATGCGAAAGTTTAGATGGATGGATGAATGGATGGATGTTTGTTAGAGTTTGTAGCCTAAACGACTGAACGGATTTCAATAAAATTTGGTATAGATGTAGAGGATAGTCTGGAAGAACACATAGGCTACTCACTTTTGTTTTTTTTAATCCCACGCGGACGGAGTCGCGAGCGAAAGCTAGTTAGAAAATAAATTACGAAATCACATATAAAATTATTTAATCAATAAAATTATTTACACATAAAAATAAATTAAACAGTTTTTAAGTTGTACAACTAGTTACGTTCAAGTTATAAGTCACACTTTAGTTCTTTCGCACTGTAAGCAAGGGAGGATCCAGCTTTGGCGCCAGGGGAGGGGTCACGTAGTCGTGGTCAAGTCAAGAGCTTGACAAAATGTATAAATATATTTTGTCAAGCTCGTGACCAACCAGCTCAGGGGGGGGGGGGTCGTGACTCCCCCCCCCTCCCCTGGATCCGCCGTTGACTGTAAGATTAGAAACAACACATGAAGTACTCGTCAGGACATCTGGGAACTGTTATTTGGAGTTTCGGACAGTTCCATATCTTCTCACATCGACAATTCGATCTGAACTTTCTTCTCCCTTTTGATAATAAATTCTCGTTTAAATAACCTTTTCTACCATTGCTGAAGTAGCTAGGTTTGCTCATTTCGTAATCTGGCTTAACATCAACGATATTTGCTATATTTTTAATATTTAGTGTACTTCCGAAATCTTTGTTGCTGTCCAAAATATTCTTGCTTTCCGTAAAACTTTCTTCGACTTTGTCAATATTTTCAGGTAATTTTATTTCAACAGTAGGTTTAACTTCTGAAATGATTGTTGTTTCTTCTATTTTATTAGATTTATCTTTGCTAGAATTAAAAGTCTTAAGATCAGTAATATTACGTATTTCAGTGTATTTGAGGTTAACATTTTTGATTTGATTTCTATCGTTAATATCGAGTTTTCTAGGTCCCGGTAAGTAATTATTGGTGAAGTAACCTATTTTTGAATATAATTCAGCTGTATTTTCTCCACTTTCATAAATGCGTGGTATAGATTCTGTACTTTTATCATAACCGTCTGTCAATTCTTCGTTATAATCTGTGGTCTCTATCTCGATGTTTTCAGTTGTCATATCATAGAGGGCGCTGTATGGTCTACCACCATTGATGAGGGAATCCCCGATGGGGTAGTGTGCGGGTAGATCGTAAACCTCTGCTGGGTAGTCGAAGATAGTCGGCTTAACGTCAGCGATTGTCTCTATACCATGCTGTGGTGCGGTTAACGTTCTCCCACACAGGAACAGGAATAATAATTTTCTGAAATACAAATAAAGTAATTGAATAAGATATTTTAAAAATACTGTACCCAGTCTTCTCAATAGACGCGCTACCCTTGTAAGTAACGAAATATTTTTGACTAGCTGTTGCTGGCGACTTCGCCCGCGTGAAATTAAAAATATACTCTATGATACTCACTGAACACGTAGTTTACTGAAACGTAAAGAATTTTTGAAATCAGACCAGTAGTTTTTGAGTTATTTCAACACATATAAAAATACAAGTTTCCTCTTTATAATATTAATATAGATGCTAAAGCCATCGTGGTAAACCGTGCTTTTATAGTTAGTATTTTTGATAATGGTATTTCTTAATAATTAGTTTGTACATATTTGTGACGTGATTGTAAAATTTCCGATAAAATTTGTTTTAATAATTAATAAAAATGATCTTAATTGCCCCTGAATTAGCGTCATATGTTATTTTAACATGATACACTCGTATAATACTAGTTTTAAACCTGATTTGCCCAAGTTTAAGTCATTGAACTCATTTAAATGTATTTAAAAAGTAAACAAAACTACAGGAGTCGTGTCCTGTTGCGTATTTATATCAATTCGTGTTAATTTTAAAAAAGATAAAGTACAATAATGAAAACAAAATACAAGATCTCATAAAAAACCAACCTCTGAATTTACAATGTAAAATTCAGTGGATTGTTTTCAAGTCGGATATTTTTACCGGGATTTCTAAGCGATTATTGTTTTTAATTCTCGTTAGGTAATATCACTGGATATAATTATATGTTAATGGCAAATAATTTGCACATTACAATTACTCAATTTAACATTTCCTATATAAATGTTCTCAGGATGTTATCGAGATTTAAAAATGTGATCGTCGGTTTTTTTCGAGGGATATCATTGTCGATGTATTCTGCAGGTTGTCCTACTCTTTCTTTTAACAAAATAAGGATGGCAATATTGTACGCGTTCAGCCACGATCTGTTTTTGTGTTGCCATAAGCGGTTCCTACTGTCATAGTCGGTGTCAGTCATTACTAAAAACGTAACTTTATTCACGATAAAATCGGTCGGTACAAATTCCTCGTACGCTGGTCAATTATTACAATTACATTTCGTAGTACGCGCTGTGATATGAAATCTTTTATCAGTGCATCGAGAACAATAGTAACTACGTACTATGTAAGGTGGCATTCGGTACTTCGTTTGCTATTAACAATGGTAAAAGGCCTTCCTCACTGACATTCGGAAATATGTCCGTGAAAAAACTAACCTAAAAGTAGGAAGGTATTACGGATTACCGGTTAACTTAAGTTAAATTAAAATTTGTTAGCTGCTTATTTCAGTATGAATTGAATAACAAAGTCGAAAAACTTTCATATAAAAATTCCTTATTCTCTTCTATACTAATATTATAAAGAGGAAAACTTTGTTTGATTGTAATGAAATAACTCAAAAACTACTGGGCCGATTTCAAAAATTCTTTCACCATTAAAAAGCTACGTTGTCAATGAGTAACGCTATGTTTATTTTTTAATTCATTAACTCGTGAGAACAAGGATCCGTTGCAATGCCACAATAAGACAATATGATTAACAATGTCATGTAAAATAATAAATTACACCAAGCCTTGCTAACGCTATACACAATAACCTAATCTTAACGTGTTCGTGGCGACCTCTATTACCGTTTATCAGAAACAAAACTCCAATTTTTAACAGAGGTAAATTGGAGGTACAAGAACGACCCTTATCAAGAAATTATGCAAATATAAATTTCTCGCTGGATAGGTTCGACTTTATTTCAAATGTGTCAATAAAAACATAACTTTATTCACGATAAAATCGGTCGGTACAAATTCCTCGTACGCTGGTCAATTATTACAATTACATTTCGTAGTACGCGCTGTGATATGAAATCTTTTATCAGTGCATCGAGAACAATAGTAACTACGTTCTATGTAAGTTGGCATTCGGTACTTCGTTTGCTATTAACAATGGTAAAAGGCCTTCCTCACTGACATTCGGAAATACGTCCGTGAAAAAACTAACCTAAAAGTAGGAAGGTATTACGGATTACCGGTTAACTTAAGTTAAATTAAAATTTGTTAGCTGCTTATTTCAGTATGAATTGAATAACAAAGTCGAAAAACTTTCATATAAAAATTCCTTATTCTCTTCTATACTAATATTATAAAGAGGAAAACTTTGTTTGATTGTAATGAAATAACTCAAAAACTACTGGGCCGATTTCAAAAATTCTTTCACCATTAAAAAGCTACGTTGTCAATGAGTAACGCTATGTTTATTTTTTAATTTCACGCGAACGGAGTCGAGGGCGAAAGCTAGTTATAAATAAAAGATCTCAAGATATTCGACAACCTCAGGAAAAATACAAAATGTTTTCCATCAAACTGTAGGCGCTTGTGAGTGTATTAACCTCATTATCATTAGAGCATTAGAGATTATCGAAAAAGCTATAAAAACAACAGATGACAAGAAAAATTACTTCAGACAAGTTATAGAATACTAGTTTCACGAAATAGATAATTTAAGCAGTCGTTCAACCAATGTCAATGAACCAAATCAGATTTATATTATCTTATTTCATAATACTATTCAAACAAACAAAAAGGATTGGGGACAACACAATAGGTTTTTAGATACGAAAATATGAGCAAAAAAATGTTACTTTTTATTAAAAAATCATAGTTGAGATGGATCGAAAATAATTTTTCGTTGTCCTTTAGATTAAAAAAGGGCGGGAATATGCAGAGTCGAGGGCAACAGATTATAAAAAACTGCCATTAACAAAGCGCATAGCAAGGCATGAGATGAATCTGCGTTAACACGGACCGAATGCGTCAAGTACATTTGCTGTTTGAAACTTAATGGTAATTAAAAACATCATTGTGATGAAAACAATGCTGTTTAGAGGGAAACGCGTCGTCCGCAATTCACGAATATTCAGGATGAATTATCTGTTTAATTTGATTTATATCTTTTCTAATATTTTTGATAAAAAATAAAGCAGTTTCATTCATGATTTGATATTATTTCATACTGTGGTTTAATTATTTTTTAATTTTAACTGTAAATCAGTAAAGATTTTTACCAAATTTAACTAATAAAAATAAAGTTTGTAATTATTTACCTTATATCGATGTTAAATGAATCATAAAATATTAAATTAATTATGTAATATTAAGGGGCAGTACTACCAAATTCTTGTAAATTGCCTGATAGTAATCAAACAGATAAAATACGTGACGGAAATATAGGAATTTTTTGTTTCACAATTCAACATACCGATAAGTACGAACCTGGTAGTTAGTAAAAGCGGCAACGTCGCAAGGACGCTTAAAAGTTCCTATTCGGCAGTTTCGTAAAAAACTTTATTTTTCATTTTAAGATAAATCTTTCCTATTTTCTGCTTAATAATTTCTTTAAAAATATTGTATACAATATATGCTAAGTATTAAAAAAAAATACTTATTTATTTTAATATATGGTTAAAAATGAAATATATAAAACGAAATAAATGGAATGAATTGCGAATCGGAATTTCGTTACCATGACAACTGTATATTGTCATAAGTCATTCGTCATTCGTCATTCGAGTAATAAAATTTATATTATTGCATATTGTAAGTTATAAAATGGATAAAATAATTAAAAAACGTAAACAAGTAGATATGACAATAACATCACCACCGAGGAAGTGGGCTGAGTGGAAACCGACTTTTTTAAAATCAAAAAAACATCCTACTTTGTGTTAGTATTTATTTAAGTTAGAATGGAATAGTATTTATTTGTTGATCTTGTTTAATAGGCTTTTAAAGTAGATAAGAAGTTTTTGGCTGTTTATTAAATTAATGGACGATCTTCAGACACTTCAGTACAAGTGTGTTTTAAATAATTATATTTTACTGAGTTTAAAAAACTATCTAATTGTTTACAGGTATAAACCAAAAGAAAAAAGTCCTTTTAAAAAACTAGCTGAAGGAAAATTAGGAATTATAGCGTTGCAAAAAAAGTCGTAGAAGAAGAACTAGAATAAAAACTTTTAAAAAAAGAAATGTAAAAAAATGAAATGAAACATAAAAATAATATGTACATATGCTTTAGAAAATCAAAAAATATTTTACAGATAGACATATAATAATTAAATTTTCTATGGCATTCGAAACTTGTGTATTATTCTCGATGCCGACGATTTCCTTATGCCACTTAAATCTTCGACTGCTCTAATAAATCACCCTGTCGATTAGTAGCGCAACGTGAGTAATAATCTATTATGTGGAGAAATAGCTGCGTTTCTGGAATGCAAATAAATAGGTATAGATAATACAGTTTACGCAGAAAATGCACGTGTCCTTACATACATATGTTGCTGTTTTTATATCATTTTTTATATACAATAATACGAGTACATAGTTAACTGCTGACTTTGTGAGACGAAACCTAGCTCTAAATTCTTCATCGTCGTATTCAAGTAAATTATCGACTCGATTTCTTACTACTGGGCGTTCCTCTGAGAAAGTCCACGCAATACTTGGTACTGAAAATTAATGCGGAAAAAAAAAATGGCTAGTATTACAATAGTCTAATCACTTTACGTAAATTATCTGACATCAATGAAGGTGTAAATAGCAGAATGTATAAAACGATTTTTCTGTCCCACCACTGACATCTGTCATTATTAATATCACTGATAATTTACAGCAGTACAATAACGACAACGTCGCAACGAATGCTTATAAGTTCCTATTTATGCAGGTTCGTTAAAGAGATCACGACCTAAATTACGTGACATCTTAATTTAGTTTTACTTAAATGATTGTTTTTTACGTAATTGAATACATAACAAGCTTTTATATTAATAAGGAATAATAACACAACGAATGGTAAAATTAACAAATACAAAAATAAAAAATAATTTAACAACAAAATATTACGTTGAATGAATTGCGTGCGTCATTTTGACAACGGATTACTGTTATAATGTAACCATACGGTTCCATGTAAGACTACTTCGTAAGATGCAAACTTCACTGCCATGAGTAAACGCAAAAACACAAAAAGTATAGAGTTTGTCACTCGAAACATGGCCCATTGTCATGCTAGATTATCGTCTCTATTTCTCACTACTGAGTGATTGTGGGGACGGTATATTCATGTTATATTGCAAGACAATCATAAATTCATCTTCTCAAAACTCAACAAGATCTATATTCAGCCAAAACATTGATATTAACTCAAAATAAGATCAAAGAAAGTTTTCTCATCCAGTTGATAAAAAGATAATGGTCACACGATCTGGCAGTCAAATTAGGAGCTCGTAAATTTGCTATTTTACCTATCCGAAACTTGTGGGACTGGATTTTGCACCATATCTGACGTCATTGTGACATTCATGTCATTTTGACATTATCCAGAACTCTTTATCAGCAACCCGTGGGACAGAATCGAAAAGTTTTGTATGGCCCTTGTAAAAAAATTACATTGACATTTAAAACGTCACAGCGTTATCTGCTATTTAAAACTGGTGGGACGGGAATTTTGTATTTTATCTGACGTGACGTCATATTTACACTATCAGGGCCTCTATCTACCACCGGTGGGACAGCCCCTAAACATCTTTTTTGTATCGGCGGGGGGGAGGGGAAATCTTTGTAAAAAATATTAAAGAATACTGCGTTTTCTAATTTGTTTCCACTTACGCATAATATTTAATTCATCCGCAAAAATAAATGCACCAAACACAATGACTATAAATAAAATCACTAAAATATTTGAATATAAATAAAAAAATCAATATCACTAAATAAATTAACCGTTATCTGGAAATATCGTTATTAAAAATAGTAACATCACTAACCGGTACATTTCAATGCCGGTGTTTTCTTCGCGGGTTTGTTCTGATATGGCCTCGGGGTTGAAGGATCCACCTCTATATATAAACAGCCTAGACGATACAATAAAACGACGAATGCGACGCAAAAATAATAAAAAAAGATGGCGACGTTGTTTTTTTCTCGGTCAACGGTAAGCAACTGCGTTCGAGTTGCGGCGGGAAGACATTGCCGTGCGCGGGAAACTTGACAGAACGTAATTACTGTGAAATCTTCAATGTTTGTCGGTTTTTGTCGATATGTTTATCGTAATGTTTAAATATTCTGCCAATATTTTTTAACATACTTGATTATGATAAGTAATAGTTATTATATTTTGATTTAACTAAAATATCAAGTAAAAATGGATTGTTTTTATATTACATTGTTAAAGGAACTAGGGTAATGTAACAGCTATTTAAAATAATTGCTTTGTGTATTATTTATTACGAATAAGGTGTTATGTTTGTTAATGACAGCATGATTACGTTTTATTGTATTTTTTTAAATACTATTTGTTAACATGCCATATAGAACAATAGTAATGTTAATACGATACGTTCACAAATAAGACAAATGAAGTTAGTTTTTTAATCGATATATTTTCTAAAAGTGATTTTCACATATTTTCTTAAAAAAACGAAACACAACCAAAACCTAGTAACGTAACTAGTCAAGACAATTATTTGTAGCCAGTGTTTTGCTGAACTTGAATTATTTATTGTCTTGCTCGTGTGAGAATCTCTCGCCAAGGAAGTCATAGACACGGAGCACATTTAGCAATGACAACGGAGTTACCGCGGATTTAATTTCACAGTGACAGTTCGATTCCTAGGTCGTGAATAATATTTCCCTGATGTTATACCACTCTATGTGGCTTCGACGTATCACGAGATACTTCATAACTAAATAAAATTTTATTAAACAAAAAAAAGTATTTTTTAAAAAAGCGCCTCATCTTTTTTAAGACAATGGAAAGGACTGTAATTCATACCCGCACCAAAAAGTCTTAGCCCATTGTAATCCCTGAAAAAAAAAATAGAAAAAAAAATAAACATCACTGATGAAAAAAGTATCCGCTTTTTACTTTTTAATATTTATTAACTGTCAAATTACGCGTGTTATTTTTTGCTAAGATAGGATCATAGTTAATATGATTTAATTCATTACGTGCGTGGGAATCTATGAACATAACAAAAACATGCATAACGTTCTGCTTATTACTGTTAATATAATTAGCCTTTATTACCTCTTTATTCTCTCTTTATCCTCTAGCATTTCCTGCATATAGCTAATTAAAATGTAACAATTAAACCATATTGTGAATAAAAAATGTTTTAAGTGTCTATAACTTATCTGTAACTAGCTTTCGCCCGCGACTCCGTTCGCGTGGGATTAAAAAAAACAAAAGTGAGTAGCCTATGTGTTCTTCCAGACTATCCTCTACGTCTATGCCAAATATCATCGAAATTCGATCAGCCGTTTAGGCTACAAACTCTAACAAACATCCATCCATCCATCTAAACTTTCGCATTTATAATATTAGTAAGATTAAATGACATTAATATTAAATAATACCGACTTGATGACACAAGTATGTGTAAAATAGGAATAGAAAAAGAAACACTGAATTAAGTTGAATATGAAGATATCGTTGAACTCTTTTACAAGACTTTCTTACACGAAATTACAGTAGCATTCCTTTACCGTGACACTTAAGATCGGGCGAACATCTTTGACTAAACAATCGCACGACTGCGATTGTCGATTGTTTCTACAACTAACAACTAAAAATCATGTAGTGTGCGCACCTCCATATAAGCTCACAGGAATCAAAGCGCGACTAAACAGTTGCGCGATAGTTTAGTTTCAGGTGGGTGCACGCTCTAAGGAAAACTTATAGCAGTCTGTTTTTTGTCAAAAAGAATGAAAAGGACGACAATAACTTGGGTCACAGCAGTATATGTTACTAATGTTATATTTTCTTTTATAGCTGCTCTAAAGCAGCAAAGTCGGCCATTCTTGGTATGCAAAGATTTCTCATTGTTAAATTATTCTATAGGAAAGTATCATATCGACATAATTCAATGACTGCATAAAAAACAAAATAAAAACGACAAAGCCCCACATTAATTATAGAAGTGTGTTCTTCCCAAGAACAACATTAAGTACCTATTTTCACTGAATGATTAGTCGCACACGACCGCGGTTAACTGCCATTTGTATGGAATTAATTTGTAATGGAGCGATTGTGTAGTGATCCCCTAGTGGAAATAGGCACTAATATGATCTAGTTTATTACTATTTTCCCATCGTAAATGTTGTTTGTAAACAGAAAGTACGAAAAAGAAGTTTATATGTCAATTGTTAATTAGAAATAGTGTGAGCTTCATAGACCACACGCAGAATTTTCTAATTTCACTGACATAGAAGCTATGATTTACTTAACTGAAGTAGAATTAATTTGTAGGCAACTAGAATCATACGTTCTATAATTTAAAAGATCATTCTTATGTCGTATTTACGGAATGATATCCAATATTTTTCAACAATTGTGAGTATTGCCATTTTTCTAAATCTATTTGTTCAGAAAATCACACCAATACGGTGAACACCAAAAACTTTTTTAACAGTACATACGTAGTTAAATCACTTCGTTGTTCAATATATTTACATACATATTGTTATATTGAACATAAATGTATACAGACAACCGGCTTCTCAAGGACGGCAGCTGGTTTTGCTTCGAGTTCAAGTAAGCCGATCATAGTTTGGGATGCACCAAACCCTTTAAAAATTCGCAGGCCGTTGTACAATGAACAATGGTACACTTTCCGACACAAAAATTCTATTCGAACTAAGTATTAAACATAAAAATAACATATCTAAAGAACTCTAAATTTAACTATGTAACATGATTATTTTTGTTTTCTCTTGCTATTTATTTTATTCTACATTTTAATTTAGCCTTTTAATTAAAACAAATGTCGTGTTTAATCTCCGATTGCTATTTAATATATTTTTTAATTAACTTCAAGCTGTGGTAATAATCCTATAGATTAATAACTATGGTCGAGATTTAATTTTGTGTCAAACCGAAATACAACATTTTCGACACTGAGTTCCGACACAAAGGAATTGGACAAGCGCATAAATCCTCATGTCGATGCACTCTGTCGATATACAATAACGATATCCTGCGAATAATTTAAGAATAAACTTTTACACTAATATTGAAATAATAACATATTTTATTAACTATATTTTCCGCGATTGACGAAAATAATATAAAGTAGCCGCTTACTCTAGGATTATTTTATAAAACACGATAAATCTATTTAGTTAACCCAAACGGTTGTTATGGTCAACATTATTATTACAAATCGACTAACTATTGTAGAAAAATACGTAGTTAAAATCTGAGTCGTACTATAATTTCTGAGAAGTTACGGATGTTATGTTTAGTCAAAGCTTCGTAGAAATATTAATGTAGGATTTCACTACCGAAAAATCTGTAGGAAAATATTTCATCGCTGTTTTAATTCGAGAATGAAAAACATGAAAATAGTATTTTGTCCCGGGAATAATATCAACTTGATCAAAATTATCAATAAATGCTTAAAATCCTATGCTTTGCTAAATAAAAGAATAAAATTTGAATATTTCCGTTACCACGGGTGTTAATTTCTAAACTTTTTCTTACCTAAAAACAATGAAAAATAATACACAGTAACACGTAGTACAGCTAAAATAAACATTATAATCAAACAAAATAAAAATTAAGCATATATAAGAGAAGAAAAAAGAAAAACAAGAAGTATTCGTTCAATTAAGGTGTAACTGCATTCTTTTCGCGCTAATCTTCTCTTGGATTCTAATTTCCTCTTTTACTTCTTTCTTCTGTCCGTCGTAAACTCTGTCTTTTGTTGCCCTTCGCTAGGCAGCTGGCAATATAATCAAGCAAACTGCCATACGATGAGCCGCAACTGACACGAGTTTTATTTCTTCTCTTCTATTCTTTTTCAATCTTCTTTGTTCTTTGTTCTTTGTTGTAATACAAACTACAGTAACGGTTTAACTGCAGCTCTTTAAGTCATTGTTCACTAAGGGATTTTTATTGTAAAATCTTCATAGCTAAAATAATATTAAATAACGACTGTGGGCGGCAGTAAGAAAACCGTTACAGATGGCGTATATCATTGACAATTGACACGGTTTATTTAATAAAATAAAAGTACATACCCATAACTCTGGACGCATTATAATTTACGCACCTACACAATAAATTCTCAAGAGAACAATTGACAGTCGATTCGTTTGTGCCGCTATTATAAATCCCTCTTATCTACGAGGAAAGCCGCGAGTTAATACATAGCTCTAATTAACTCCGACCAATGCGTTGTACACCATATTGTACGACGCCATTTTGTTTTGTCCACTAATTAGTGATGTTCATAACAATTTAAAATTTTATAAGTTTGAATAAAAGTATTGTTTAAACAAAAATCTCATTATTTAACTCATCAAACACATATATTACACACCCTTAGATTTGTTAGTATGAGTAATATAGTAATCTAAGTGCGGCTTTAAGAACTATCGTAAGCAAAGATTCTAATAACTCGGTTAAACATATTTGTTATGTTGAATGCAAAGATTCAAATATATAGAGGAGCCATAGTTGACATTTCACTTAAAACATTTTTCACATTTACATCACTAATACTATCTATTGATAGATCCTTAAAATCGTATATTAATATAATTAATTTCCTCATCTATATATCATTTTAATATCTTTAATGAATGTCTTTCAAAGAGACAAGAAAGATCATCGGTCCTTCAACATTCGTTATCATTTTTTCAAACATAAAATTCCTAGTACTCAGACATTTTCTCATGATTATTACAAACAGAACTACATTTCTAAGTGTCAATTTAAAAATTTTCAAAGCTGTGTCACTGGGATAAAAAAAATTACCATAAAAATAAATGAGTAACTACATCACTATTAAAATATAAAACATTTGTTATCAAGCGTGGCAGGAAGGCGAGCCGGATGAGGTGGTCTCCCGCAGGAGATAGCGGCAGCGGGTAACGAACACTTGGCCCAACTAACTAATAGGCAATTACTGCCATAGCAGGATAAATGAACTCATAATTGCGCAGGATTCTGTTATTTACATGCACCTGCTATTTATGACGATAATAACATTTTATCTACAACAGAATAAGTAATAAATGTAGAGAAAAACTGAATGAAGTACGCAAAGATTGTTTCAAGGAAGATTTGTTTACTCATCGTCTCCCCTGCCTTATCCTACTCCCGTAGGGTCGGCGCACCGGGTTTTCGTCCTCCAAATAACTCTATAACCCTCCAAATAACCCTTTTTGATCATGTCACCTTTCACGCAATCCATCCATCTCTTTCTAGGTCTACCTCTACCGGTGTACCTCCACATTCATAACTAACGTCCTTCTTGTTACATGCGATTCATCCCTTCTCATAACATGCCCATACCACGCTAACCTTTTTCTCATTATTTTCTCAACCACTGGGGCTACTCTCAAACTTCCTCGTTTACACGTAAAAGATAAATTCAGATATGACGGCTGATAGAGATGTATGGATCAGTACTTACTCTGCTTACCCTCTGTAGGAAAAAGACAGAAAGATAATCCGCGGTATAAGAAGCATCAATTACCTATGAGCATAAGAGATGTCTGAATATAGAAGAGAAAATTATTGGCTAGTTAAATCTTTGCATATTTTAACAGTGGTAGCATTAGCATAATGGAATGGTATTTTCGTGTTTCGTCTGACAATTGTGCATGCCGGAGACCTAATTTTAGTCCACTTCGTCGTCACATCTTTTACATCTTTTCTTATAAAGAAAGAATTCGAAGGGAGAGTGCTGAAGATTTGGAGGGGACGTAAAGGGAAGGGAAATATCTTCTTTCTATATGTCACCACACATCACATTTGGTTATTAAATGTTGTTGCAGATGACTGTGAGCTTCGGTTTCTTCGCTAATTTATCAAAATCAGGCGGCCATTTATTTTTATTTTTAATAATAAACTCCCACTGCTCTGAGTAGTGAGCGGAGAGTTTTTTTTAATCAAGAAAAATAATGCTGTACATTGAAATACTGCAATTTAAAAACATAAATAATAATTAAACATGAAAATAATTTAACTGTTATCAGAATAATTATTATTAAAATAAAATTTTCCGCATCATCATTATTATTAAAGGAAAACCACAGACAATATTTACATGATAACTGAAATGCGCTAATTACAAATATTATTATTGTATTATATTTTGGTTAATTATTCCTTATAATTATTTTCCGTCAAAAGCGTAGCCGTTATTAAATATTAAAAGTCATATAATTTATAAAGTATAGGTACTGGTATAATAAATATAGGTACACTATTTAAAATTTATTTTAACTATAGATAAACATATTATAAATCTATGGTTGAACAGAAAAGTGCGAAAACCATAATTATTTTTCATTACAATACTCTCAATATGTGAAACATGTTTTAACAAATGTTAACAAACTTAAAACACAATTAAAGTGACTTAAAAAGTATAAATGTACTTACCTCAAGTTCAAGGTTACTACATCCAGGGTCGCTGAATCGATTGCACATTTCCCGGGGGAACCACAACAATGACAATATAAGAAAATACTTTAAGCTTATAAATCTTTTTTTTTTGAAGTTTTTAATTGTGATAGCAAGGCTAAAAGACTTAATTATTTTACTTAGTTTCAATATCTTCTCACTTATATTCGACTTTTTCTAGCAACTGAAGATTGCACTGTGAGGAAGTATATGTTTATAAGGGTTGATCAGCTGCCAATACGTCTCTAGGTCAAGGTCAGTTTCGTTCTGCGCAAGTGCGAAGGTCAATGTTGCCAAGCGCCTACAGTCAAATAATAGCAAAAATATTGTAATGTAACATTATTTCGATATTTCTAGTCGCAAATATTTTGTTTTAGGTAGAAGTCATTTGGCAAAAAAATAGCATATTGGAATGATAAATCTCAATTTTAATATAAAAAAAATCAAATATTTGTATGTAAAGAAATATTGACAGGATTAAGTTGATGACACTGTTTGTATGAATTGTAACGTCTCTATGGTTTTATAACCGAACATACACTTCATGTATTTCAATAATAAATTACTAAGAAGTATTTTTGTTATTTTCTTTACCCTTCCCTTATTTAACTCTCTACTTATTTCTCTTTCTTCTACTTGTCCAACGGAAATCGACTATTATACCAACAAAAGGGTGCACTTTTCTTTTCAATGAATAATTTCATTTGAAAAATTACAGATCTCTAAGTTTTAGGTTAGGAAAAGTCAATAAAACACTTTATAAACATACTGTGCTATAATCTAAGTAAAATAACATATTAATAAAATCAAAATAATACACAAATGACATACAAAAAAACAGAAATAGAAGTAAACCAAGATCGTGTCGCTTTCCATAAAACGGTAGCACTTTACAAGCTAAACAAATCCACACATTAGGCCCTTTACAATACAAAGCTACCCATACGAATGTGAACCTTAGTTCCCGCATCATAAAGTCGAATATCCAATACCCTGCCCTCTTCAGTCCATTCACTATTGACAAACGTCATCCGAAATAGAGCTTTGCGCCGTCGTATTTAAGGCGGTGAATCGCTTGAATCAGCGTGACGTCACACGTCATCTGTCAGATTTGGCGGCATTGTGCAAATGATTCGGTGCGTCTGCGAAGGCGAATTTTAACCTATAAGCTTCAGCTACGAGCAGACTTATGTTAGAATCCGTCCAGTTTTGTGTCGGTACATTTTGTAATAATATCATGAGGCCTTGGAAGTCTCTTTCCAGCATGAGTTTTTCCCGCCAATGTAGGAGGAAAGCTGCGCATACGTAAAGTTGGAAGGTCGCGAACCCGTCTGATTCTGCGAGGTAGGTATCCCAGAGTCGTATCGTACAGGGTAAGGGTATCTCCCTTGTGAGCAGGTTATTCATCCAGCGGAAGGAGAACTGGAGATAGTCTACGCCGTGCATCTGCAAGTGCTCGTGTAGTTGTTGGTCGATGCGACGTATTAGTTCTTTCAGTTGATTTACCTGGAAACATATTTTAAAAAGTTCTGTATATACTTCACAGACAAAAAGTAATCATAGACAATAAATTTCATTCTTATTTTTATGATCATTGTAATATCCCCTTTGTCTATTTTTTAAGATATCTAAACTTTTAACCGACTTCAAAAAAAATGAGTTCCTCAATCATTGTTATTTTTTACTTACCTATGTTCCTTGTTTGATAAAAAACTTAGATTTGACATTTTTCTCAAACTTACCTTATACTGTATGCCAAGTTGTGCAAATATATAATTATCTTGTATACTATCCAGGAACTTGGACAGGCACCAGAAGGAGTCCGCCTCTATTATATCTCTTTGCTCCTGCGTCAGCTCGTCTAAAGGAAAGTTGTCCAACTCCTTGCCCGGAGCTGCCTCTTGCAGGAACACCATAAAGAACGGAGTCACCAGGTCGTTGATGCCCTGTACATAGCCGGAAGCGGGGTGTCTGATCGCCCATATGTACAAAATGCGCTCAAACATCACCTGGAAATTATTAAAATTTTTGAACATCCTCTAGTTATTACTCTGTATTAATTATAATCAATCAATGTTAACTTTTGATCATCCTGTAGAGTGCAGTATATAAGCCGAAAACATGCTTAGAATCAAACACTTCACAGTTTTTGTAATAAACAGAGAAAGACATTTTTGATATAGATTTTGCCTTTTAATGTAATATTAATATGTGGTTGCAGCGGAAGTGCGTCATATTGCAATTAGTATCAGGTGGTCACCACAGCAATACCGCAACTATTATAGATAAACACGCGTCTTAAAGCCAGCCTGTGTTTATACAACTACAGCCTCACAAATAAATGTGGTATGATGTTAAACTTAGGACTAAACTGAGTATAAGCAAAATTTGTACCAATATTTGCTTATACTCAGTTTATTTCTAAGTTTAACTTTGTAAGGCTGTTAATGTTTAACTGTATTATTGACAATATCAGTGTTTTAAAATTCCATGCTATTATTTGAGTTAATCTTAAAAATATTATAAATGCGAAAGTTTCAATGGATGGATCTTTGATAGAGTTTGTAACCTAAACTGCTGAATGGATCTTGATGAAATTTGGCGTAGATATAGAGGATAGTCTAGAAGAACACATAGGCTACTTTTTTTTTCCACTTGGAGGGAGTCACGGTCAAAAGCTAGTGGATTTGACACAGATGTAGAACATAGTATGGAAAAACACATAGGCTACTTTCTAAGTATTTCATTCTGCATGGACAAAGTTGGGGAAAAATTTATATTGTAATGATTAAAAATGTATAAAAAAAGCATTTCTCCAGTAGTATGATAATTTTAAAACAGTCCAATATATAAACAAATACTCCTAAAATACGAACAATGACCAGAAGGCCATTGCTAGTTTTTATTTAGTTAAATTTAAATATGTTAATTAGAATCAAAGTTTATATACTTATGCAAAGATATGGAAATGATATAAGTTCAGGTCAATACACTTTAAACTTAGATGTTTTTACATAAAATATATAAAAATATTCACTCAGACTTGCTGCTACAGCATTACCTGATACAATATTGTAAAAAGTTAATTATGTTAAAACATGCATTAATTTTCACCTTTGTTAATATTTTGATATAATATTTAGAACCAAACAAGTTTGCATAGATAAGCACTGACCACAGATATTCATAAAATATATAGACATGGCATAATGAACAAATTTTTTTCACCGGTACTTTCTCTGAAAGGTACTATATCAGTTGTGAAGTTTAGTACCCCATCTTGTGTACTGAAACTAAACAGTGTCACAAAAAACATTTAAATGTTATTTAATGACACCTCTTGGCAGTTCATTTAAAAACAATTAATTATATTGCCATGTGGCTTTGAGGATCTTCCATTAATAGTTAGTGATATTATGTGAGAAATGTCTCCTCTATATATTTTTTGAATCTCATTGAATGATCCTGTACAGTGTATTGAATTTAGAATACCTACAAACAACCAACTTATTGAATATGCAAACCATGTATTGTGCCAATTTGCGACATGTTCCAATAGCATGATTCTTTTTTACATTAAAACCTTGTTTTACTTATCATATTTATCATAAATAGGCAAAAAAAGCAATGGGCCACTTGAATTCGCCGAAGTAGCGAGCACTGATCAACAGGGGATGCAAAGAAATAGGAAAAAGGAATGAGGACTGTTTCTATTTATCAGGTTTGCTAATTTTATTCCTCTTCCATCCATTTGTCATAAGTATTGTCTTATTGGTATTGGTTTTTCTACAAGCATTATAAACAAAGATGATCCAATGACTACCTTGGTTTATAACCATATCACCAATGTTAACTTACATATTTGGGAACATAATTTAACCAACACTGGACAGAAACAATGGCTGTTTCAGCACTTACCTGCACAGTAATCTGCTGGAATAATGCTACGAGTGGACTCATACGAGGTATATCAATGTGTATCTGTCTGTATGTATCCTCTTCACGTTCCGCATCATAGTATTGTCTCACAAGATGCTTGTAGTCGGCTCGCTTCCTTTCTAATGTCTCCGCTCTGCGCTCAGCATTTGCCGGCAAGTAACCAGCTAGGAGGCGCCATGTTACAGCTCTTGTCTGGAAGTAATATGTAAAGTTTACATTGAATATACAACAGATTATATTCTACAATGTTAGCAACAAAACCAAGCTAGTGATATTTTTGTCAAAACAAAGAGTTCATCTTATGACCTTTCTATCCGATAATTTTATAAACAATAATGAATTTTAACATTATCTAAATCTGTTATGTAACATTTATAGTAATTATTGAAGATTTGTCAGCAGGAATTATTACAAAATATAGATTTTCAAATAAAACAAGCTATAAAAATAATTTAACAACTTACTTTAATAGGTATTCCAGACCAACTTAACTGTTTCAACTCATCTAAATCCAAAACAGGACTTTCAAGTATTTGTTGAAACCTTTCTAGCTTAGATTCACTGCTTTCCTCGCGTGACGCTAACGCAGACAGTCTAACAGGGCGGGGACGCCCGGGGTAATGTCTGATAAGTCCCGTGCTACTCCCCACACCACCTCCAGTCCTCCTAATTTCATTTTTCCGCACCGCCAACGCCTCCTCTTTAGGTTTTATATTTTCACTCTCTACTTTGACGTCACTTTTGTTTACATTTTTCGTACTATTCCTATGCGAATTTATCACATTTAAAGCTGCAGTTTCCGATATGGCTTTCGATATCTTCGCCTCCGCGATACCAGATATGATGTCGTCGTCTCCAAGGTCCCAGGCATCGTTCACCGATGCCTGGAATTGTTGATATGATGACCCAGACATAACCTCGTCCTTCTCCACCCTTTGTAAAGGTCTTCCCGGGATTGCGCGTTGTGGTGTCCTCCAAAACGTATCAGACAAGGCACTGTTCTTGTCATATTCGGCTTGGTAACTTTCCATAATAAAATATCATCAGGAACATTATAAATTCTTTATCTTTACTGAACAACAAAATAAGAGAATGTTTGATATGACATATCACATGAACCATAGACAATTTTCTATGTCATTCGATTCAGTTCGCAAATGTTCATTCAAAGTACCAAGCGAATAATCTCAAAAAATATTTTCTTGTCATCATCATGTAAAAAACAGAATCTATTTTATTTCTACGAAAAACTTATAAATATTAAACAAGCTGTCAATCAAATATGAAGTTGACATTTAAATTATACCACCCTGACTGTTTTGATTTTATTAACGTTTTTTTATAAGGAACAAGAAACTATTTTTATTTTATTTGTTATAAAAATATTAAGATGTTCGGATCCAACCCCAAATGAAATTACTTGTTACCAATATCATGTTTCTAAGGAATTTATTAAATCGATAACTGTATTAGCTCCACGGATTAGTTATAGTGTGGCTTTAATCATGGCTAGTCCGAACCCAGATAACGATTCAGCTTCCATATTCGTCCAAAAAAGTGACAAAAGGGAAAGGAATTTAAAAAGTCCCGATCGAGGTGATTCGTCACGAGCAAACTCTACTGTCAAACAAAGTAAACCAGCGGAAATAATTACGGTTAAAGACTTCTTCGATTTTATGAAAACAGCCTATCAAGTTTATGAGCATTTAGAAGGCAATGAAGACGAGGCCAAAATAAACTGGGAGGCACTTACTAAGCTGACCGTCATAAATCACGTCATAGAACCACAGGAGAGAGAACTTTTGAGGAATACGGCTCATACAGAGCAAAAACCAATAACCAGTAAAAGCGATACAGCATTAGAAAAGAAAACTAGCGAGATAGTGCTACTAGAAAAGCGGTTTAGTTACAATGATATCGAAAGTAACTGAAAATGTATTCAAATTGCTGTTCTTAAGTATTTAACTGAAACTAATTAAATTAACGGATTTTACTAATTTTTAGACAAAAGACGTTCAATTAATGGAGAAATCAAAGTGGAGATGCTTGGGGCCTGGACGGAGGCCAATTTAAATTGTAAATTAAACGATGTGAGTAATTGAAATGTAGGCTATATATTTCCTCAATAGATGTCGCTACCTAAATTATATGAATTAACAAAAGTTATTTTAAAACAGGTAATCAACGAAGGCATTTTAGACTCAATTTTACCTTATCTAGTTGGATATAAAAAACCGTCAAAAACAACAAGTGTTTATACGCCTATTATAAAAAAATCTAATAATGAGTCAGATGTAAAAAAACCTGCTAGTTTTGGAGGTATAAGTATTTTTTATTTCTTTAATTAAGGTGTCATGTAATATCATTGTTTTCTTACTTTTTATAGGTTTCATACATGAAAAAGAATCTAAAGATCGTTTAGGAAGACGTAGATCTTCTATAATCGCAATTCAAGATAAACTGAACCATAAGCATGAGTAAGTAATATAGTGAGAAGAGAAATTGAAAAGAATGTTTATTTTTTTAATTCTTTTATTATGGGACACCGCTATTCAACGGTAGATGGCGCTTTTTCAGATATTGAATGTCTTTATTAATTTCAGTAAACTTTCAACATCCGATATGGTCTAGTGGCTAGGATACCTGGCTCTCACCCAGGAGGCTCGGGTTCGATTCCCGGTATCGGAATCCCTTTTTGTTAATGTTTATTTTAGAGCGGACGTAGAAATTCATGTGTGCGACGAAGTGAAAGGTCTGAAGAAAGATTTCAAGTGTCCTCAGAAATTACTCGTGTCCAAAATGGGTTATTTTGCTGACGTCACTGCTGGTCAGAGACTGGAGGATATGGATATATCAGTACATTGTGATATTCAGGTATACTCATTTTCTTTTATTAAATTAAATAACGCGCAATATATTTTTCTATACGTACAAATTTTATACAAAGAACGATTTGACTGTTAGTAGAAAGTAATCTAAAAATTCAAGTAGTTACTAGAGCTTAGAAATTATAAATATATTATTTAAAAAAAATATTTTATTGCAGATTTTCGATTGGCTAATGAGATGGGTGAAACGAGATACTATTCTCGTCGCTGATTGGCCGCTCTTAGACGCTCACAATGTCGTGCCCATACTTGTTTCAGCGTCGTTTCTTCAGGTAAATTACCTAGATATGGCTACACAAAATAAAAAAAAAATGGAAGCAGCCATAGACCATAAAAACTCAAACAACAGTTTTTTTTTAGATGGAGCCACTTCTGCACGATTGTCTGATATACTGCCACGCGCACATGAACGATATCGTTAAAACGTCCACCAATCTTGCTTGTTTGAGTGACGCTTTGCTATCCAGGTAATGTTATAAAGGACACATTTATAAAGAGAAAGGTTCATTAAGAAATAATGAATGAAATCTGAAATACAGACTAGAGTGTAGTTTTCTATTCTAATGTTATAAAGAGGAAAGATTTGTATTTTTGTATGTATTGAAATAACTCAAAAATTACGGGGCCGATTTTAAAAATACTTTCACCATTATAAAACTACGTTATCAATGAGTAACATAGGCTAAATTTTTTATTTCACGCGGGCGAAGTCGCGAGCAACAGCTAGTATAAGATAAATTCAAAAATGATAGGCTAGAGGAAACTAAAGAGAACAACTCATTGAACATACCAAGCATCCAATCGTCTTGGTGATCACGCGTCACTCTTTCTTTACGCGTAGACGCTGCGTTGTATTCAAGTTGCTGCCTAGTGGAACTAATCACCCTTAAATGTTCAAATGTGAATTTTAACCTTGTTAATATAGGTTGGCAGCAATGTACACAAACGCGGAGCTGGAGGCAGTGCGCGACCGCCGCGACAAGATCCAGTCGCGTCTGTATTGCAAGCTGATCCTGTCGCTGGCCGAGCGCCCCCCACCCCCCCCCCCCCCCCCCCCCCCCCCCCCCCCCCCCCCCCCCCCCCCCCCCCCCCCCCCCCCCCCCCCCCCCCCCCCCCCCCCCCCCCCCCCCCCCCCCCCCCCCCCCCCCCCCCCCCCCCCCCCCCCCCCCCCCCCCCCCCCCCCCCCCCCCCCCCCCCCCCCCCCCCCCCCCCCCCCCCCCCCCCCCCCCCCCCCCCCCCCCCCCCCCCCCCCTCGCTCGCCACGCTCTTCAAGTGCACCAAGTTAGCGCTATTTATTCGCACAAATTTACGATGGAGTAGTACGAACTCTAGCATTCAGAGATTGAATAGTATTCCCTTGTGCTGTGCTGATTTCTCGCACTAAATCTACACTAAGGTATCTATTAAAATGCCATCATAAGGCAAATGATACGTCAGTCTCAAGAAGGTAGGTAGTAGGGGAATATTAAAAAGTTCGCTGTAAGCTGTAACGTCGGCCTACAGATGCAATAAGCTGCTGGGTCGTCACGTGGCGGAGCAGGTGCCCTGCCAACCCTCCAGCATGCGGATCGACCGCCGCGGTAATGTCGTCTCTGCGCACGCCAAGTAAGCACAAACAGCTCCATATTACATGGATAAGAACAGAAGATTTTCCTCAATACTCAATGTAATAGACTAAAAGCACTACTGATGTTAAATAATGTTCGTCAGAGACTTGTCGTGGAGCTTGAACGAGTACATAACGTGGCTGTACGGCGAGCTGAGGTCGTGGCGGCGCGTCTACTGGCGACTATGGGCCGACTGCCACTTCCTGCGATGTCAGCTGTGCGACACATATTTCCCCGTGTATCAGGTAGAGTATTAAAATATCTAGGGTTTCTTGTCTTAATTGAAGTCTAGTCTCTCAAACTGGCCAAATCATTATATAGCCTCAGGTATAATGGTAGGAAAGAGTGTGTAGTCTGAGGAATAGTGTTGTGGATTATGACTCAACAGATGGAGTGGTGTTCGCACCACGAGCAGAGCGCGGCGCTGGTGGCGGGCGACGCGGCTGCCGGCCGCTACCCCTGCTGCGGACAGCGCGCCTATCGCTTCGAAACTCTACCTCGTAATACTGTTAGTATACTGTTTTAGAAATTCAACCAAAAAATAAATTAAACACAACTGAGACTGAGTGAGAACTTTAATACATGACGATGACAGCAGCGTTTTCGGTTAGGGTTGCCAGTTCCGCGAGCACGTGCCGGAGGAGCGCAACGCGGGCGAGGCGTCAGTGGTGGTGCTATACTCGCGCTTTCGTGACCTCATCGCCATGCGCCCACCGCACCTCGTCTATCCAGAGAGACTTACTAGATTCGTCGCCAGGGGTAATCTTATTACATTAAACTAAATGCTTTTATTTGTCAAAAGTACGCTTTTATAAAACACAATGATAATTCTCGTCCTCAGAACCAAACGAAGAATACAGCGGTCGTTTGCAATGCAGGGAGGTGTTCTGGTGGGAGGGTATTCAGCTGGTGCCTCCTCGACAGCCCCTCGGACTGCTGGGGAAGCTCTACACTAGCAACACCAAGTTTAACCGTGAGAACGACATCCATCCGTCACTTTGACAAATGCGATGATTTGTTTTAATTGGCCTTTAAAAAAATTAAATTAACATTTAATCGCATTAGTTAAGCCATAGCAAGACCGCTGTAAATACGCTCTCCACATTGGCAATAGTTACATAGCAGCCATGTCTGCAAGCTTGAATAAAAACGCTATTAGTATCCTAGTTAACAATGATAATTCTCGTCCTCAGAACCAAACGAAGAATACAGCGGTCGTTTGCAATGCAGGGAGGTGTTCTGGTGGGAGGGTATTCAGCTGGTGCCTCCTCGACAGCCCCTCGGACTGCTGGGGAAGCTCTACACTAGCAACACCAAGTTTAACCGTGAGAACGACATCCATCCGTCACTTTGACAAATGCGATGATTTGTTTTAATTGGCCTTTAAAAAAAATTAACATTTAATCGCATTAGTTAAGCCATAGCAAGACCGCTGTAAATACGCTCTCCACATTGGCAATACATAGCAGCCATGTCTGCAAGCTTTAAAAAAATGCTATTAGTATCCTAGTTAACAATGATAAAATTTCTTTTTTTAAACACAATTTTTGTCAAAAGCTATATGAATTTGTTTCAACGAGGTTGACATTTTTACTTACTTCCAAATACATGAAAAGTTCAATTAAGTTCGATGTATGTTACTACGGAACCTAATTTGACGGTATAGCGAGTATTCGTCCCGGCTCGCCGACTGTGGCCAAGGTACAGTCGCCGCCGCAAAGCATCGGCGGCACGAGCAGGGCCAGCACCATCTCCTCCTGTCTCTCTGACCAGCGCGAGCTCAGAGCGAGACTGATATGTGAAACCGGATCCAAGATCAAGGTAAGTACGTAGAACAGATACACCGATATCTGACATCGGATGTTCGCATTTGACTTTGATGTTTTCTGTTGTTTATGGTATATATTTGACAGTTGGGAAATTACCGGCAAATTATTATTGCCATATTTCTTCATTATCTTGGAATTAGGTAAAATTGCATGCTTGTCTAAATTATTTATAGTTGTTTATTTAGCACAACGTTTTAATAGTCTTTTTAGTTTTTAGTGGCGTAGTTAATTACAGCAAAAATAATTCTCGTACAGTTTTAAGGCACTAATTAGAAAATACATAGAATGTGTGAAACATAAGAAATAATGATTTTACAATAGAAACCTATGTAATATTTACATTTGCTATGCTCAACTGATGCTAAAATTATTGATTTTTAACACATTGTTTTTATAAAAGACTGTTACTGTTAATAACTCCCATAGTAGTTCTGTGAAGAAAGCTACCTTTAGGCCACTTGAAGATTTATTTTCATTGGTTATTGAATTAATGTAAACTATCGACATGCATGTTGGTACGAAGCAAGGTGCCTCCGGGTGCGGCGACGTGTCGGTGTGCGCGGTGGGTGTGGTGGGTGCAGGGGGTGCGGGGGGTGCAGGGGGTGCGGGTGTCGCGCGGGGGGCCAGCGTGCGCGGCAGCTCGGCGGGCAGCGAGCAGAGCGCCAGCTCCGACAGCGACAGCGCCAACAGCGACGAGGACCGCCCGCCGCGCCGCCCGCAGCGCGCGCCGCCGGTCACACCCGCTAGGACTAAGTGCGTTACACTATTTGAAGGTTGTTTCTTTAGCCGTAATAGAGAGTGACATAGATGTGACTAATCAAGCTATATTTAAACTTGTGTCAACAAGCGAACTACCAACGTAATGCACTTATACCGTCCAGATTGATTGATAAAATACTCAAGAATTGATGTGTCGTTGTAGAAGAAGCGAGAAAGGTCAATCATGATTGTACCAAACAGAGATGCAGTGTCTCAGTCTACCCCTCTGGGTTACAGTCTTGAGTTATTGTTGTATTCCAGAAGACAGTAATGCCCGGTTCACACTTCGCCAGTACAGTTGGACAGTTGAGACGGCAGACACTCGTTGGCGCCTGTTAGTGTTCACATTCTGACAGTTTATTGACGGTCCAATCAGAGCGCTATTGACCAACCGTACTGGCCAAGTATAAACCGTGCATAATAGAAGAGTATGATGTTTTTATTTGTATTGACACGTGTCGTATCGTATCAGGAAGGGTCGCGTGGTGGGTCGTCAGTGGCTGCCGTCGGTGTCCGCGCGTAGCAACCAGGACGGGCAGCGGCGCTACGAGGAGCGCGCCGCCGCACAGATGCGCTCTGCGCTTGCTCGCCGGCACGCGCAGCTCGTGCGGCCAAAACCCACGCCAGGTAATTAAACATTTCAAGTTTTGATATGACGTAAAATAATACGAAGCAATAGCATTTACGTTTACATAGGTTTGGTTTTTAGTTATGTAAAGGCAGAATACTGAGTACTAAGAGCGCACGCATATCTTTGACTTTATCGCACATGTTTAGTCGCGCTTTGATTCCTATGAGCGTATATGGAGATGCGCACACTACTCGATTTTTAGTTGTGCAACTAAACAGTTGAATTTGGTGGTAACAATCGACAATCGCACAACAGTTGTGCGATAGTTTAGTCAAAGGTGTGCGTCCGCTCTAAAGGTGCCCCCCTAATTGATTAATTTGTCGCAGGCGGTGTATACGCGCGTCTGGAGGCGGAGTGGCGGGAAAAGTTCGCACCGCGGCCGCGCGTCGCCATCTCAGCACGGCCACGCCCAGCCAACGCAAGATATAAATGAAATTGTTTCGTAATAAATTTTCATGTTAAAAATGTCATGCCATTGTTTGTAACTTAATTTGTTGTAATTTAAATGGTTTACTATTATTCTCTTTTTTACTTTATTCACATTCTATCCTATTTTACACCCAAATTTAGAAAAACAATTAATTGTTAACTGATAGTCCCGCAGCTTCAAAAGTTTTTGCCATTACCGTTCGCCAAATTAACATTTAAACAGACCAAAAATCTTTTAAATTAGACTATCTGAGGAAAATCTTGACAGTGATTCTATTTTATTTATTTATTTATACAAACATACATTGTATTGTACAGGCGGTTATAAAAATTCTGTTCATGTTAGTTTTACTTTAACAAAAACCATGCTTCCAATATGAATAAAACTTATTGAACTATTCGGGAAATTTCAATAAATGTAAGACAATTAGTTAACTTTAGAGCCCTCTAGCGCTGACACGAAGCAACTTTGGATAGAAAGAAGTTGGGATCTATGGTAACCCATGGTACATCTTGGTGGGAAAGGAAATTATATACTCCACAAATTCATATTCTCCTATATACTGAAAGCTTTTATGGCCGAAAACCAGCGCGGCCTTCAGTGACAAGCTGGAGCCCCCATCAACTGGTGAGAGTCAAAATGGCGGGTGTACCATAGCGAATTAAATTTACCACTTACTAAAAAAATGTACCTAAAATGTACTATTTAGTACCTCGCTCAAAAAAAAAAGTACCTCCTCCAGAACGAAATTATAAAGAAATTAAGTTACACTCGCCATATTGACGTCAATATGGCGGGTGTACTATTTTTTATTTTTATTTTAGCCATTACTTATAACATATGAATATACCAAATAAAATGTACCTAAATAGTACCTCAATTAAAAAAATATACACACTTAATAAAGTAGATAGTTTCCGAGAAATAAAACAATCAAGTCTTGCTTAGTAACCTCTATTTATATTATACTAGCTGTTGCTCGCGACTTGGCCCGCGTGAAATTAGAAAACATAGTCTATGTTGCTCACAGATAAATTACCTTTCTAATAGTGAAAGAATTTTTAAAATCGGCCCAGTACTTTTGTGTTATTTCATTACAATCAAACAAACAAAGTTTTCCTCTTTATAATATTAGTATAGACAATTGTTCTATTATAAAAATCTCCAAGTTCAACCACCACCCCATCAGTACTACAATACTTATTGTACCAATGTGCAAAAGTACATACAACAATCAGGAACTATAATACTCTACAAAAACTTTTATATAAAATTGCAATAAAAGAAAAATAATGAGAAAATGGTTAATACTTGTCGGACGACATCCATCGGCATTGACAACAACAAGTACCAGTTATTTTGTGAAGGTAAGTTCTAACAAGTTACAAATAGAAATATAAAAGTTTGTTTTGGCTATGTGGAAAAAAATATATTTGTCATTTGTTTTGGTAATATCGATAAATTGTTTTCTACTAAGTACTACTAAGTAATACTAGAAGGAAGTAAAAAAATATATTTATTTTAAAGTTGCTGTTGCCCGCGACTTCGTCCGCGTGGAGTTTAAAAGTTCAATTTTTAAAGTATGTAAATTCGTCCGTTAAAAAAATCATTAAATTCGTTCCGTTAAAACATTAAATTCTCCTGACAATAGATGCATTTATTTGGATAAGGATTAATATTCAAACCAATAACACTCCGCCGCAAAGAGCATGCGGGTTTTAATTGCATTTTCTGAACATGAAAGTGGTATTGTAAGAAAACTGTTAAAGATAGATATATGCCATCGTGAACTTTTCTGTGCAACTTTTTGAGATCTACAATTTTTTCATACATCATTTTTTTGTACCTCTAACGGTTTAGGCAGCGTAAGCCGAGAAAAGAAAAACATTAGTAAATTTTTAACACCAAGGTCCAGAAATATGTTGTTTATTAATGGTTCCTAAAAATTGGTAGTAATAAAGTATAGCCTATGTTACACACAGATGAATTACCTTTCTAATAGTAAAAGAATTTTTAAAATCGGCCCAGTAGTTTTAACGTAAATCAAATACACAGAAAAATACAAATCTTTCCTCTTATAGTGTGTCTAAGATAGATTAGTTTGATAAACGACGCATATGAAGTATCGAATTCAATTTGTATGAAGTCAAATGCCATACTTAATAAACAGGTATCGTAGTGATTTGTCACTACGATACCTGTACTAACAAACACACATAGCGAACAATTTTGAACTATCGATATTCGGTTTAAATAATTATCGAACTCGACTAAAATTATTATTTTCTTATTCACTAATTTAGAGGACAATTCTAGTATTGATTACAGTGTAGATTACATAATTTAGCGATGACAGAAATAATAGCGAAATCCAATTCGATTACATACGGCTGTAGTAGTAATAAACATTTATTTACTCTCATTATTTGTTATGGTCATTATTAATTTGTGAAAACAGTGTTTTTTTTTTATTTCATAAGTTATAACTATAAATCTATCGATTCCAACTTCTATAAGAATAAAAATCGAAAATCGATAAGAGTCATGTCTGATTTTACACAACCCATCCTTACTAAATTTGAAATGAATTGTCAAACTAATCTAAATTATTTAGACAAACTATAATAATATTAGTAAATTAATAGACATAGATTAACTATTTTTTTTTATTAATTAACCTCGCCACCAGATTCCTCTGTATATCTTTTTTGCTTTTTGCAGTAGTTGATTTAGCATCAGTTTAAGTACTGGCACTTGGTTGTTGGCGAGCAAGCAAACTAGCAGGTTTAAACATCCTTACTTGCGATACTCAGTATACCAAATTTACCAAAACAAATGACAAATATAATTTTTTCCACATAGCCAAAACAAACTTTTATATTTCTATTTGTAACTTATTAGAACTTACCTTCACAAAATAACTGGTACTTGTTGTTGTCAATGCCGATGGATATCGTCCGACAAGTATTAACCATTTTCTCATTATTTTTCTTTTATTGCAATTTTATATAAAAGTTTTTGTAGAGTATTATAGTTCCTGATTGTTGTATGTACTTTTGCACATTGGTACAATAAGTATTGTAGTACTGATGGGGTGGTGGTTGAACTTGGAGATTTTTATAATAGAACAATTGTCTATACTAATATTATAAAGAGGAAAACTTTGTTTGTTTGATTGTAATGAAATAACACAAAAGTACTGGGCCGATTTTAAAAATTCTTTCACCTTTAGAAAGGTAATTTATCTGTGAGCAACATAGACTGTGTTTCTAAGTTCACGCGGGCCAAGTCGCGAGCAACAGCTAGTATAATATAAATAGAGGTTACTAAGCAAGACTTGATTGTTTTATTTCTCGGAAACTATCTACTTTATTAAGTGTGTATATTTTTTTAATTGAGGTACTATTTAGGTACATTTTATTTGGTATATTCATATGTTATAAGTAATGGCTAAAATAAAAATAAAAATAAAAAATAGTACACCCGCCATATTGACGTCAATATGGCGAGTGTAACTTAATTTCGTTATAATTTCGTTCTGGAGGAGGTACTTTTTTTTTTGAGCGAGGTACTAAATAGTACATTTTAGGTACATTTTTTTAGTAAGTGGTATAATTTAATTCGCTATGGTACACCCGCCATTTTGACTCTCACATCAACTGAGCCTTCTTTTGGCAAAGATTTTTTTTTCATTAATATTTTTTGTAATTTTGTTTTTTTGTGTATTTTTGGTCAATAGTGTTTTATTTATTTATTTTATTTCAATAACGTCAATTATTATTCCCCTCTTACTCAACACTATTTCTCTATTCCAATAAATATTATCTACAAACGTAGTGGGAAAGGTGGGAATGGTAAAATTAAACAACAATATTGTGTATAGTTATATGTAATGCGGCCTACATCTAGAAGCACATCCTGTGCGGGTACTGGCTGGAGCGCAGCCCGAAGGCGGAGCGCAAGTACCCGCGCAGCTGCTTCTTGTCAGCGCGCGAACCGATTGCCTTTATTACTGCCTCATCTACAGACTTCTGGTCGGTCTTCCTCTGCTCCGAGGGAACGTATTTCTGAAACATCAAACACATTTAGCACATCCATTTTTAATTACCAGAAATCATTTGAAATACACCGACAAATTACAGTTTACTGATTATTGGACAAATGTTTTTTAAATTGTAACTAAACTATTTTGTTCAAAATTAACCTATTTTAGGTAGGTTTCAACATGATACCATAAATTCAAAATTCAAACATTTTACTGCATGAAAAACATGTACAAAATATATTTTGTTTACAAATATAATTATCGACCTTGGAAAATAGAAAACATTCACACAGTCAATTGACTCTGGATTACCAACATACATGTCCAAAAAAGTAGTTTTCTAACACCTTGCACTCTTTTGTATAAAAACTTGATTGGTGTTTACCTCCTTTTTGCTAGCAAATATATCCTCGCCCTGCTTACGCTTGACGCTGCGCTTGGTGCTCTTCTTGTTCTTCTTGAAGTATTCATCATTGAGGTGCTTGGGCAGCTTGAACTGTCCGAGGTCCACCTTCGTTGAGGTGCCGATCACGTAGCGCTGCGAGATGCGGCGCAGCGGGCACGAGTTGAACTGAAATTATATTATCAAGAGTTAAACCTACTGGAAATCATTTATGCAGAGGTGTTGCTAACTTCGAAGCAAATCGATATTGCGTAAGGCTAGAGATATAATTATAGTCAGATCTAGGTAGAATATGCAGTTTAATTTCTCATACATATGAACAAATTATTACAAAATAACCGCAGTCCCTAAGTTACAGTTCCGCAGCAAAGTGTGCTTTTTTTTTTACAAAAACACAACAGACCACATATAATTTTACAAATACATTGCACATCAATTGTTTAAGAGGTGGATATTGATAAGAAAATTAGAAATGCGCTGTAGGATTGGCGCAACACTAAATTATGGACATGAGACGTCCCATCCTTATCTGACAGCTGTCAATGTCATTAGACATATTGGAATAGCACGCTATCCTGGTGGGTTCTCGAGCTAAGTGTTAAAGTTAATTACGCTAGTAATAATTATATTAATTGTTTAAAACTATGGAGAATTACTTACAGCAAAAGGACCAGTGATAAGCAGCAGACCGCTGGGTAGTACTCCGACGAGCACGACGCGTTTGCCCGCGTGCCGGCCAGCCAGCAGGATGCACACCGTGCCCACAGTTAGGCTCGGCCGGGTCCGGCGCACATGTTTGCTGAATGTCTTATGGTGGGAACGACTGGTGATCCTACAAAACACCAAATATTTCAATTAAAATATAGATCAGAGACTACTAAGCAATATTTGTTTTGTATTATTTCTATACTAGCTTTCACCGCCTTGGAATTAAAAAAAAAATCAAGTAGCCTATTTATTCTTCTCTATAGATATAGATATGAAATTGACACAGATGTGTCAATTTCATTAAGATCTATTCAGCAGTTTAGGCTACAAACTCCAACAAAGATCCATACATTTAAACTCAAATTTATAATATTAGTAAGATAATTGTTACATAGTTAATTATAGTACAAGATATGTAAAAGTGAGTAAATTCAGACAGGCATTGCCTGACAATGGATTAGATAGGTGTAGGGGGGCAGCTTAAAGTTATTGATATTTTATTGATCTGATAAGTTTACTCGCTGTTTGTCAAAATTCAATGATTATTAATATTCTCTAATAAGATTAAAGCAATGATAAAAGGTATACAAACTTGTCTTGAGTGGGGTAGAAAGACTTCCTGCGTTTCAGAAGCACTGTTCGGGTTCCACCATTCTTCTCACCACCAATTGTCTTAACCACCACTGTAGGCTTCTTAGGCTTTTCTGCCTTTGGGTTTTTCTTGCCAATGAACTTGTACTTGGCCTGAAATTAATATTTTGTTAAAAATAAAATAATTACACTTTAAAAACAAAACAGCATTGTGTAGTTGAGATTTTTACTCTCATTAATCTTATTATATAATTTATTCTGCACATTGAACAAAAATCAAGTCTTAACACTGTAAAGTTATCTTAACACACCTTCTTGTGGAACATTTTAGTCTTGGAGAAACGGACAACCCCATTGCCCAAATCATAATTCCTCGGTATACCAAATTTACGCTTCTTCACGACTGCACCAGCAGGCGCTGCGGGCGCCTTGGCCACCTCTTTGGGCTTCGGTGGAGCCATTTGATCTGCACACAAGACAAACAACCTCAAATATCACAACACTAATTTTATAATAGTTGTCTCAGAAACAAGTTGAATATCCACTTTCAAACGAAATCATGCTTTGTTCTGTTACAATAACATAGAAAATATGGATAACTATCTGCACTAAATCAATACGATCACATAGTCGAATGTCAAACTTTAGAGACAGTAATATTATTGAAATCACTAAATCATCGAGAAATATAGTAGCCAATCACTTGTTGATGAAACTAACTTTTAATTTTATACGTTTATTGCGATAACTTTACTTATTTCAAGTCAATTCCTTTGGATTTATTTATAACAAAAACAACACCAACTCACATTAGAACCGGGATCAAGAAAAAGAATTTGACAAAGTTGTCATTGTCTATGGTAACAGGGTGCTGCCAGGAATAAAATTTATGTAGGACTTTTTGCCAAAAGAAAGTATTTTGATCCACGTAAAAAATATTGTTAAAATACATTTTTCACAATGTTTATATCCGTGGCGTAATTCATTCAATGTAGGTGATCCATTCTAACTTAAATTAGGATGACGACTTAGTAAATACAATTGCAAATGAGGCATATCAGTTAATTTTCTTTGTTATTAATGATTTACTGCTAAACCCAAGGCATACGCTATTAATAATAATCTAAAATAAAGGACCATTATTCATATTTCCAATTAAAATTACGTAAAAAACTGTAAAAAAACCTCTATGTTTTATATGTGGTGTTCGATGTTACCAGTATTAGCAAACGAAGACAGTGATTGTCAATGTCACACTGCTTTTGAAAGTCAAACTTTGTGAATGTCAGTTTACGACATTGACGTCAATCAGTCAGTTCGAAAAATGGCTTCTTTGAGGAGCCCGTCTTCGCCGTCCGACGGATATAAAAGGTTTAGTGATGATTTCGCAAACACCAGCATCAACAATTACGGCTCAAACGTCACAAGTAAACGAGAAGCTAATTTTTTTCTATGCACAGTAGCCGCAAGATATATGTACGCTTTTGTTTTTAACAATACATTCTGTAATGCATTTAACATTTTGTTTAATTTTCACCTGTAATTTCCGTAGGAGCATCCGTATGCCGTATAAAATCAATATCTGTCGTAATCTAAAACCTTATAAGGTTTAGTGACGCAGTGGATGACTCATAAACGCCTTTAACATAAACCTATGTAATATACTAAACAATATATTGAAGAACTCGACCTAATTCTTTGCGAACCGTTAGAACTGTCAATCAGCGATCTGCATGATCATAATCGACGGCTTTGCATGCTGCTAAAATTAGTATTTGCACTTAATTATAATATTATTTTATAATCTGTATAGATATAGATTTTTATGTACTTTTTTCTACTTTATACTGCTTCTAGCCGGTGTTAAACAGATTGATGTAGGTCAGGACATCTCACATTATAATCCATTTATTGCTCTCATTCATACTACATACAAGTTTTTTTTTTTTTAACAAATAATACACATCTAACAACACTTTAAGAAGAAATTATGGGAACTGGTATTATTACAAACTAATTTATTTATTTTAATTTTATCTTTAGTAAATACCCTATATTCTCCTTTACAAAATTAACAATATTTCTTTATTTTTTTTACTTAATATGTGTCCATTTAGCCTGACATAACATATATAATGTAGGTTAAGTTGTACCATTCAGTCTGGTCGATTATCAATTTGATTAGACAGTACTGATATTAGATAAGCTGGCAGGGGTGATCAACCTTTCTCAAGTCTAAGACCATACAAGAAAATAAGTAAAATACGAATGGATTAAAACCACAGTTAATAATTGTAATTTTAAATTGCCCATTTAATGTTAGTATGCACTGTGAAAACTCTATATATCAAAATTATGCTGTCTCAGTTTGTATGGAACAAAAAAGAGGGATGAAAATATGTTTTTATATGATTTTGCAATAGGTTAAAAACTTCAGTAGCCTATGTGTTCTTCTAGATTATATTCTACATCTATGTCAAAATTACTTAGAACCATTGAGACATTCTGACTTTTAGAAAGAAATATTTTATTCACCCTTTAATCTGCAATCATGTATATTTATCTATAGATACATCAATGTAGTTGTTGATACATCTTATCAGTGACAGTACTCTGATGGTTTCCGAGTTCTGTAGTGCATAGAATATAGGCATATTAATGTTTGTGCAAAAATGTACAATTTTGTTACACAATCACATAAAGTTTTGGATTATTTCAAGGATCAATGGTACCAAGTGAAATCATGTAAGTAGTCAATTATGTACATATTTTAAAGCTTGTATATTTTAATCTTAATTACTCATTGTGTAAACTAGACTTTTTGTATATAGTGATAGCAATGTAGGTTATAGTATAAAACATGCATATAAGTACTAGGCAAAAACTTGCACAGATTGTTAAATGGGGAAATACTTGTAGATATTTCTTACTAAGTCTACACTAAAAGATGACTCTGAGTGTGGCAAATTGGGTTATATTTAATTACATTGAATTTTATTTAAGGTGGGGTTTTTATTTCTTTTTTCGTATAAATTAGATTACCAAATTTATTCTATTAGCTTTATACTTGGAATGCTATGAGGAAGGAATAATTTTTGCAATACGCAATTGTTGAATAGTGTAGCAACATTTAAACAAACAAAAGGCCATCATATATCCTTTTCTTATCTGATGTGATGTGTTTGTATTAAGAACAAGGTAAGGTTAACGATCTCGCAGCGAAACAACGGTATTCATGGTATACTTACTTGTGCCCGCGTCATATTCGCTAAACTTAATTATTCCTATCGATTTTATGACAAAAAAAGATAACTAGATAAAGATTTCACCAGTCATATTGTTGTAATATTATTCATTGTATTATTAAGACAGACCTCTTTTTAACATCCTACAACTTCCTATTTAATCTACCATAACCCATCACTACGATATAAAACAAGTGTAGAATCCAGTAGAATCTACAATAGAAGTAGATAGTCTATGGTTTTTTTTTTTTTAGTATTCAAATACGACAATGAAATAAGCGGTTCAGGGTTCGATCGAGACAATACCCGTTATAATTCTGTCTGTTTTGTAAGTGAGAAATTTGCAATTCAACAAGTCTCTTCTTGATGTCTCATTGTGCAAATATCTTGTTTGTACCCTGCAACACGAATGGGTATTGTATATAAAGGAAAATCATTTGAAAGCAACTGACAAGGTTGCGGATTAGTTACGTAAATGCGGGCTGTAATCTTGAAATTAATAAACAATACTCGTTTGTAGCCAACAATTCTTTCTTTTTCTATTAATTGTATTTAAATATATGAAAAACCAATAATGTATGTAATTTCACAAAGTATAAAAGATTACCACGATATTTTTTCTATTATTTAGGTCTAGTTTTAACATAGAAACCTTCGACGCGGTATCATAAGTCGTACAATAAGATTGTTTGTACAAATAAAATTATTTGACATAGTTAAAGTCTATTAGATGCTATCAAAAAGCAATTAATCGAAAATATAACGGCACAATTGATAATACTATACAAGAAATGCGACGTAAAGAGTGGCAATAGCACATTCCCGAAATTTACTTCAAGAAATTGTTGCAAGGAAATGTTTCATATTTCCGCAATTCCTCGTCATACATTTAAATACTCATGAGTCACTTTTAGCTTCGGTCAATATATCAACTTCAAACCCGACTGAATTGTGATTATGAAGCGTGAACAACTTATTGTTTACAGCCGTGCTAAATTATTGTGTTATATCGTCACACGCAACTCGCTCGAATCGGTTACGGCTTCACATGAGTTTTTAAAAAACATGTATTTAATTGTTATGGTCACGTTAGCGTTCTTGAAACCAGGCGGGTTTTAACATTCTTATTAACACAGAAGAATCGCAGCATTATTTTAAATGAAAGTAAACTTTTAATTTTATTAAACAATAGGTAATTCCTTTGAGTTTAACTTCGGTTATCTCCTACGTTGTTAGAAATACCTGTGTTTAGTAATAACCTAAAATTCAAGCACTCCATTAAATATTTAGTCAGCATTAAGAAACAGCTTTTGTCCTCTTTCAGCTGTGCCATTTTAATATTGATCGCGACCTTTTAGTTATTAATGTTGTCACCACTGACATGGAAACTGGAGGGAAAAATTGGAACACGATAAAATTAATCCCGCCAAATTGCAATTTGTACTCCACTTTGACGTTACCAGTTTTCAAATGAAAACTCGGCATTTATGAAATTGCTACTTCGACATCTGGCATCGCAAATACGTGAAGTTAATTAATTCATCATCATTTTTAACACTCATTGCTTTAGTTGAAGTTTTTTATTGTTTTCCCCTCTGAAAAAAGTAATTGGTCGCATATTTACTTCAACTAACTGTAAATTTTAACCTACTTAGTGATAAATACAGTTACGTGGTTATTTGAGTAAAAAAAATTCATTGCGAATAATTGTCCTCAATAAAGGAAATAGCTTATACAAGAGCGAAGCCAATTAAAATGATGTCTCGTCTAATAAAGCCACGGCGACATGCGACCGGCAACTGCAACAAATGAAGCCAGAAGCCCTATCAGAATTTGTATTTCCTCAGACGGCAAAAATACGATCAATAATGTTGTAAGGAATTTTTGCAGTATCAAATTTAGTAGGCGCTAAAACATGAAGTTTATCGTTCGACTTTCTTCTACTGCTACCTTATGACTTGTTTAAAATGCATTACGAAAGCTGTGAAACATGAATATATTCATTCATTCTGTTTATCTTCAAAAAGCGTAAGGAAAAAGAAGGAATTACTAAAGAATTAAGAAGAATTCGAATCCATATCCAAGAACGTTTGTTCACTAGTCTTTCTCTTTAATCGCTTAATTAGCGTTTCATGATTTGAAGTTTATGCAATAAACGGTTAATTAAAATCATAGGGGCATAGCGATAACGCTATCTCGTAAATAAAACGATTATTAAATTGAATAGCATATAATTAAACTGATATTAAAATAATGACGTCTCTGGTCGTTTTTTTAAATAGATAAAGCAAAGACACCGTAAAGATAATTGATATTGATAAGAAACCTATGTTTTTACATTGTGATATATCATGAAAATGCTAAAAATAAGTTAAAAAGCTCCAGAGTTTTTATAGCTATTATTGTAATATGATGTTATTGAGAATTTCGTCTGAATTTCGTTGCTACCAAAAACCTTGACTCCAATTACGAAGGTACAAAAATGCAAAGTGACAAACAGTTCAAATGTTTACTGAGCTGATAAAATCTGTACCCACTTGTAACTAAACAAACGATACGGTTTGCAAATTCAATTTTATAATGGACGAGCCGTTGCTCGCGACTTCGCCCGCGTGAAATTACAAATATAACCTATTACATTCGCCCTTTTTTTCAACCTATTACCAAAATTATTAACTTGTAGTAATCTACGTAATAACAGAAATCTACCGATGCAAGATTCCAAATTTCTAAGTCCGGTAGCTTGTAAGCTGATTTTTCGGTTACCCTTATTGTTTGTGTTCGCGATATCTTCTAAACTATTAGTCCAATTTTAATACTGTAAAGAACAATTTTATTCTACATTAAATTCTCCTGATAACAAACGCATTTATTTGGATAAGGATTAATATTGAAACCTATAAAAGAACGCTGTAAATAGCGTAAGGTTTTTAATTCACTTTGTACACAAAAAAGTGGTTATTGTAAGAAAACCGTTAAAGATAGATATATGCTATCGCGGACTTTTCTGTAGAACTTTTTAAGATCTACAATTCTTTCATACATCATTTTTATATACCTCTAACGGTTTAGGCAGCGTAAGCCGAGAAAAGTTAAAGTTTAGTGAGTTTTTAACGCCGGCGTCCAGAAACACGCTGTTTATTAATAGTTTCCTGAACATTAGTAATAATAGAATATAGCCTATGTTACTCACAGATAAATTACCTTTCTGATGGTGAAAGAATTTTTAAAATCGGCCCAGTGGTTTTTGAGTTATTTCAATACATACAAAAATACAAAAATACAAAAATACAAAGTTTTCCTCTTTATAATATTAGTATAGATATAGATATAGATTGGTTCAATGTTTTATTTTGACTGAAAAATCAAAGTGACTCATTGCTGCATTTCAAATTTTCAGGTTGAAATAGACCTAACTAGGAAGATTATTTTTAACCTGACAAATAAATCATTTGAATCAAAAGATTTTATGTGTAAAATAAGTTTAGGATGAACGATTGATTTGTAGACCTCAGTCTCCTTTCTTCTTAAAAAAATAACCTCTAAACATAAAAAGGATGAGCTGAGTATTTAAAATTGTATGTTTAAGTTTAGGTACTTACATTGCTAATGAGTTTATTGTTCAATTTTTGCTTACCGTACGCCTTATCTAATGCAGTATTCGCGGGAATATCTCTTATGCGTATGCTCCCGTGTGTGTAGACGTGTTTTCTATTAAATTAATTACAAAATATACATTATTCTGACATTAAAAAAGTGAGTTATGATGCGACGTTTTGATAAACTCTTGGATTCAGTGAAGAACGCGGTGCCGCAAAGAGTTTATTCGACGTTTACAGATTTGATTGGTGATTGTGATCATTTATTATCTTGTTTAATTTGAATTGGTTAAGATTTTGTAGAACTAACTAAAATTGAGAAAGGTCCTTTTTAACAAAGCTAAACCAAAGACTAATTTAAAATAGGATCTTATAAATAATAATAATTTTGGTTAAATATTAACTTTGTTACGACTAGATTTTAATCGCGACAATGTTAAAAATATTCTATAGCTATAAAACATCGCTGTCCTGTTCTACCATCTTTGGTTGGAAAGAAACGAACATATGTATGCAATAAATTCGACGTTTGTTATAAGACACACGGGCGGGCACAGATGGCGCCGGCGAGGCGGGCTCGCTGGACATGGGCAGCCGGTCTTCTCTGCACACCGGCCTGCAGATGTCAGAAGACGAGCACTGGGAGATGAACTATCATGAGGCAGCCATATATTTAGAGGTTAGTTTGAGAGATGAACAAGCATAGATGGTGCCACGTGACCATTTTTTTTTTTAGATTTTATGGCCTTTGAAGAGTCTATTCAGCCAAGTTATTTCGGAACGCAGGAACAAGATAAATTAATAAATACGTATGAATCATAATATTCCAGGAAGGCTTAAACAATGAAAAGTTCGATTCTCACCCGTCCAGTCCTGAGGAGTTACCGGCATATCTAAGGGTACACAACCCCTGGTACCACGGCCTGGACCTGCTCGCCTCCCTCGTGCTCATCCTGCTAGCTTTCACTGAGGACCCAGCAGTACCTGCCTTTGAGGTAACTCTAACTGTAATCAAACATTTGACCCTTGGGATCGATCTAAGTTTTTTTTTAAAACAAGAAGGCAAACGAGCAAGCCATCTTTTGAACTAAGTGAAGAGACCTCCGTCCATAGACAACTACATCAAGTCTAAAGGATTTTTGCTATGACGATCTTTAGATTAGTATATTATTTGGTTTTGTTTTAGTTACCAGTGTGGGCGCACGGCACTATAGAGCTACTGGCTCTGACCATAATTGGAGTGGAACTGCACCTTAAGCTCAAATGGATTGGCTGGAGCACAATACTCAAACATAAAAGGACTATGATTAAGGTTAGAAAATCTATTACATATTTGACCTTACGGCGAAGAAACCTTATACTTTTATGTGCTTCTGGAATGTTCTTTTATAAGCTCTTACTGTTTTACTTTCGCGATATTTTCATCTTGTTACTCTATTCTTGTGTCTATTCGTTTTTAGACCTAAGAGAGTTGGTTTGTGTGACAATTAAAATAACGGAAGATAGAATGATCTGGAGGACGGAAATCTAATGCGTCCCAGATAAAGTGTGATAGGGACAGGACGATGTACATATCTTCTTTACTCATTTATTATATCCGCACCATAGCTTACAGACGCATCTACCTTACATATATTTGTCTCTTTCTCACACATCTTCGTTCATGTTCCAGGGTATAACGTTATTAATAATGGTGCTAGAAGCGGTGGTAGTTGTATGCAGACAGTCGTCTCACTTCCGCGTGACGCGAGCATTGCGTCCAATATTCTTGGTGGACACGCGGCACTGCGGCGGCGTGCGACGATTCATTCGGCAAATTTTGCAGTCTTTGCCGCCTATATTGGATATGCTAGGTGGGTTTTACAACATGTAGTAATACTTAGTACCAATTTTTCAACACAAGTTTTACAACAAGCAGTACCAATATTACAAAACAAGTTTTACAAGTAGCAGTACCAATGTTACAAAACAAGTTTTACAAGTAGCAATACTAACTTTACAACACAAGTTTTACAGAAATCAGTAGCAATTTTACTGCTAGCAGTTTAATCTCAGTAAAAACTATTATACACCACTTAGTCCGACGATACGAGGTTTTAAAGGCAGTGGTAGTAATTAATAAAGTTAATTTTCCAATAAGAAGTTTGACAGTAAGCAATTTTACTATACCGACAGCTACTGTAATTGTACCAAAGTGTTTAAACCGGTATTTCTTTCAATTCCAGGTCTTTTAATGTTCTTTGTGGCGACATATTCGTTACTCGGTTTCTATTTGTTTTCTGAACACATTGACAACGGTCACTTTAAGACTATTAGCGACTCCTTCGTCAGCATGTTCGTTCTATTAACCACAGCCAAGTAAGTCACCGAAAAAATTAATCAAGTTGAAGTTTTGATGACTTTTTACACATTTTTACATTTAATTTAATTATTAGTTTCCCAGATGTAATGATGCCTTCGTATGCCAAGTCCAAATGGTACGCTGTCTTCTTTATCCTGTACATCATCACTGTATTATACGTGCTTATGAACTTGGTAAGTTATCGAGTTTAATCATCATCTTTCTCCTTATCCTACTCCCGTAGGGTCGGCGCAACAGGTTTTTGTCCTCCAAATAACTCTATCATACGTCATCTCAGTCATCACTCCCTTTTTGATCATGTCACCTTTTACGCAATACATCCATCTCTTTCTGTGTCTACCTCTACCGGTGTACCACACTCATAACTAACGTTCTCCTTGCAACATGCGATTCATCCCTCATAACATGCCCCCATGCTAACCTTTTACTCATTACCTTCACTTTAATATAACCTAAAGATATTTTTTCTTTATTTTACTGTAATTTTGCATGCTAAGCTGTATAAATGTTTAAAAGGTTGCGACGTCTACAAATCACGCAACTAATTGGTTTGGCGGGAATGTGTTTTATAACCATTTTGTAATATTTTGAAAAAAAAAATTAAAAAAAAAATCATATGTACTTTATAGATATATTTAAATATATGACAAAGCATAGTGAACATTTGCATATTTCAGATGTTAGCCGTAGTATACGAGACGTTCACTCGTATAGAGCGTGAGAAATGCCGCGCGTTGTTGTTGCACCGGCGCGTGGCCGCTCGCCGCGCCTTCCGCCTGCTGGTGTCGCGCCGCGCGCCGCGCGCCGTGCGCCTCAGGCACTTCGCCGGCCTCATACGACACTACGCACCACACTACAGTCAGTATACATGTGCCTGGTTGAATATTAATTTTTGCCCCTTTCCCTTATAGGAAAGTGGTAGGAAGTGTAGATTTGACGGAGTAATATAGGAAGAGGAAATAACCTCTTTCGGTGCCTCATTCATAAGTAGATTGAGATATTATTATTGCTATTTTGTACAAAAACTAAATGCGCTTGTGTTTGCATTCCGGAAAGATATATACTATATTAGGAGCCACATATGGTCGAAGTTAAGACAAGCAAGACCATATTAACCCTCACGTACGTGACGTGACGTAAAATTAATAAAAAATCTATTATAACTATACTAGTTTAGAGAAAAATACGTGAGAGTTTGATTTTAGTGTGTTGGTAAGATATCATTTTTTTCTGCTACAAAACTGTCGAATTAACGATTAAGGCAATTCCGCAACCACACCCTAATTTTGAATATTATTAATGTTTTTTCCAGGAATATTGATGTGTGTACATTTGCAGGCGGGCTGGACGTGTACCTGATGTTCAAGCAGCTGAGCCAGGCGGGCGGCGGCGGGCTGTCGCGCGCGGAGTTCGCCAACGTGTACGAGGTGTTCGCGCTGCGCTGGGCGCCGCAGTCGGGCCGCGCGCCCTGGTACGCCGCCTCCGCGCTCGAGCCGCTCGGCCGCGCCGCCGCCGCCGCGCTGCGCTGGCCGTACTTTGAATATCTTATATGTGAGCACTTTTTTTATTATTTCCTTTGTGATTGTGAGTTCGAGTTCTTATTACAATAATGAAAACTGAAAAGTTTGTTAGGATTCGTACATTTTCGAACTCTTATGACAGTCCCAAGTGTGTTCGAATTCTTACCACAGTCCCAAGTGTGTTCGAATTCTTACCACAGTCCCAATTGTGATCGAGTTCTTACCACAGTCCCAAGTGTTAAGAACAAAATTAGTACCGTGCTATAGAAATGGCACAACTCTAGATTATCGGCATAAACGTCACGTCCCTAGCGGACAGCTGTCAATGTCACTAGAAGGATGGATATTGGCGCGCATCGGGAGTCACGACGAGAAGTGTTGCTCTGAGTTTAAAAGCTACAGTATCAATTAAATAAGTTGCCTAATAGTTTCAGAAGTGGTATAAGACCCATTTCACAAAGTGGTATTTATATGAGAATAGTTTTTATTACAGTTTCAATACTTTTATAGAATGTTGAGAACTTCAGATTTTTGATAAACTGGAAACTGAGCAGTTTGCTTAAGTTGTTAATGGAAATCTACATATTTGGTGAGTTTGTTCCATGTTTTTGATTATCCATATATAATTTGAGTGATTTCAAAGAGTTTTCGAAACATTCAAATTACGTGAAGTAAGTGGATAATCTTGGAAACGTTAAGTTATGGTTACAAAAGTATTATTGTTAGCAAGCCAAAAGAATTATAAATTGAACTTCATCATTTTACAATTGAAACATTATAGCATTTATTTGATTGCTATTCTGTTTGACCTTGGGCAGCGACCCTAAGGGAGTGGTATAAGGGTGAGAGATGATGATTTAATTGCTATTCTGAGGTTGATTTTATAACTTAAATTGATGAAGGAAAAAAATGGTTTGTGTAGAATTGATTTTAAACCAAGCTATAGTTTATGTTAAGACACAAAAACTATTGTGGAAATATTGAAGCACACATTTTGATTTTATGTTGTGTGTGGAATGCTAAAATAAATTTTTGGTTTTAAGATAAAATTAAGAGGCTGTAATGTAGGTTACAGTTATCATGCTATATTGTGCTATGTTTTGAGAGAAATGTTTTAAATTAACAGTATTATTAAATGTACAGAATGGTCAATGATGGTGGAAAATCCATACAGTCAAAGGATGTGTGAGTTGGTTGGAGCGGCTTTGTCATGGTGTTCAGCCCACAGACAGCAGTGGTGTTGAGGGATCGCTGGCTGAAAGATCTGGAAGCTGATGCATGTAAGGCTAGTGGTATACAAATGCACAGCGAAGCTAAATGGCTACATCCAAAGGATGGTATGGATACCAGGTATTATAGTTGATTGTTATTACTTTGATTTACACAAAAGCAGCTGTTAGCTGAGGTATGTGTTAAATTGCTTGGAGACATTGATTTGTTTGGTTGGTTTATCAGCTGAAATAAATGTTGAAATAAAAAATACATATTTTGGTTCAGCAGTGGATGACCTAGGGCTGGCTGATGTTGATGATGTAAACAAGCAATTTAAATTGAATGGGTAAATAACCCAGTTTTTTTAATGAATGACATAAACTTTAATACTGTTTGGAAGTGTATAACATAGTATAATTAACCAAACAGAATTAGATGTCTGTGATTGTACTCAGATTTAATACATCAACAGGTTATGATTAAAACAGTAGTCATGTATTATGTAATATGTTAATGGAGGTATTATTAATTATAAAATGCTGCAGTAGTCTGCACAACCTTGGAATTAAGGAATGGTGGTTTAAACTTTATTTATGTTCTGTGAGTTAGAATAGACTTAGGACTAACACTAGGCATCAAATTTAGTTTTTATTGCCAATGAATGTGTTGATTGGCTTGGAGACAAATAAAATGGAAGTTGGAGTATTAGCTGCGGTTGTCATTATATTAATTCATTATTAAAATATGTGACATTTATGAAACATCATTTGGATAATTGGAGTACACACTCCCTAACATGTTTGATTGATATAAATGTGATGATCAGAATAACCCAAGCAAGATACTTAAGTATTTTATCTATGGCGAAGTTGGCCACAAGGTTGTGAAGTGACAGACAAGCAGTTAGTACAATCCACAGGGCAAGTTGAGCCTATTAAATGGTGTGGTAGCCCTAGACAGATTACAATTTGTAGTGCTGGACAGGAAGTATGTGCAGAGAGTTATTTAGAATTGGGTGTTATCACCATCAAGAATGTTAATTTATTTAATGCCTTAGGGGCTTGAGACATAAATGTTTTGTCAGAGAGTTATTTAGAATTGGGTGTTATCACCATCAAGAATGTTAATTTATTTAATGCCTTAGGGGCTTGAGACATAAATGTTTTGTCAGAGAGTTATTTAGAATTGGGTGTTATCACCATCAAGAATGTTAATTTTATGTAATGCCTTAGGGGCTTGAGACATAAATGTTTTGTCAGAGAGTTATTTAGAATTGGGTGTTATCACCATCAAGAATGTTAATTTTATGTAATGCCTTAGGGGCTTGAGACATAAATGTTTTGTCAGAGAGTTATTTAGAATTGGGTGTTATCACCATCAAGAATGTTAATTTATTTAATGCCTTAGGGGCTTGAGACATAAATGTTTTGTCAGAGAGTTATTTAGAATTGGGTGTTATCACCATCAAGAATGTTAATTTTATGTAATGCCTTAGGGGCTTGAGACATAAATGTTTTGTCAGAGAGTTATTTAGAATTGGGTGTTATCACCATCAAGAATGTTAATTTTATGTAATGCCTTAGGGGCTTGAGACATAAATGTTTTGTCAGAGAGTTATTTAGAATTGGGTGTTATCACCATCAAGAATGTTAATTTTATGTAATGCCTTAGGGGCTTGAGACATAAATGTTTTGTCAGAGAGTTATTTAGAATTGGGTGTTATCACCATCAAGAATGTTAATTTTATGTAATGCCTTAGGGGCTTGAGACATAAATGTTTTGTCAGAGAGTTATTTAGAATTGGGTGTTATCACCATCAAGAATGTTAATTTTATGTAATGCCTTAGGGGCTTGAGACATAAATGTTTTGTCAGAGAGTTATTTAGAATTGGGTGTTATCACCATCAAGAATGTTAATTTTATGTAATGCCTTAGGGGCTTGAGACATAAATGTTTTGTCAGAGAGTTATTTAGAATTGGGTGTTATCACCATCAAGAATGTTAATTTTATGTAATGCCTTAGGGGCTTGAGACATAAATGTTTTGTCAGAGAGTTATTTAGAATTGGGTGTTATCACCATCAAGAATGTTAATTTATTTAATGCCTTAGGGGCTTGAGACATAAATGTTTTGTCAGAGAGTTATTTAGAATTGGGTGTTATCACCATCAAGAATGTTAATTTTATGTAATGCCTTAGGGGCTTGAGACATAAATGTTTTGTCAGAGAGTTATTTAGAATTGGGTGTTATCACCATCAAGAATGTTAATTTTATGTAATGCCTTAGGGGCTTGAGACATAAATGTTTTGTCAGAGAGTTATTTAGAATTGGGTGTTATCACCATCAAGAATGTTAATTTTATGTAATGCCTTAGGGGCTTGAGACATAAATGTTTTGTCAGAGAGTTATTTAGAATTGGGTGTTATCACCATCAAGAATGTTAATTTTATGTAATGCCTTAGGGGCTTGAGACATAAATGTTTTGTCAGAGAGTTATTTAGAATTGGGTGTTATCACCATCAAGAATGTTAATTTTATGTAATGCCTTAGGGGCCTATACACAGCCTTCGGGCTTATTTTATGCCTTTTGGGCCTATCCACAGCATCCGGGCTAATGTCATTCCTTTTGGGCCTATCCACAGCCTTCGGGCTTATGTTATGCCTTCAGGGCCTATCCACAGCCTTCGGCTTATGTTATGCCTTCAGGGCCTATCCACAGCCTTCGGGCCTATCCACAGCCTTCGGGGCTTGTGTTATGCCTTCGGGGCCTATTCACAGCCTTCGGGCTTATGTTATGCCTTCGGGGCCTATCCACAGCCTTCGGCTTATGTTATGCCTTCAGGGCCTATCCACAGCCTTCGGGCTTATGTTATGCCTTCGGGCCTATCCACAGCCTTCGGGCTTACTTTATGCCTTCGGGGCCTATCCACAGCCTTCGGCTTATGTTATGCCTTCGGGCCTATCCACAGCCTTCGGGCTTATGTTATGCCTTCGGGGCCGATCCACAGCCTTCGGGCCTATGTTATGCCTTCAGGCCTATCCACAGCCTTCGGGCTTATGTTATGCCTTCAGGGCCTATCCACAGCCTTCGGGCCTATGTTATGCCTTCGGGCCTATCCACAGCCTTCGGGCTTATGTTATGCCTTCGGGGCCTATCCACAGCCTTCGGGCTTATGTTATGCCTTCAGGGCCTATCCACAGCCTTCGGGCTTATGTTATGCCTTCGGGGCCTATCCACAGCCTTCGGGCCTATGTTATGCCTTCAGGGCCTATCCACAGCCTTCGGGCTTATGTTATGCCTTCGGGCCTATGTTATGCCTTCGGGGCCTATCCACAGCCTTCGGGCTTATGTTATGCCTTCGGGCCTATGTTATGCCTTCGGGCCTATGTTATGCCTTCGGGCCTATGTTATGCCTTCGGGGCCTATCCACAGCCTTCGGGCTTATGTTATGCCTTCGGGCCTATGTTATGCCTTCGGGGCCTATCCACAGCCTTCGGGCTTATGTTATGCCTTCAGGGCCTATCCACAGCCTTCGGGCCTATGTTATGCCTTCAGGGCCTATCCACAGCCTTCGGGCTTATGTTATGCCTTCGGGCCTATGTTATGCCTTCAGGGCCTATCCACAGCCTTCGGGCCTATGTTATGCCTTCGGGGCCTATCCACAGCCTTCGGGCCTATCCACAGCCTTCGGGCTTATGTTATGCCTTCAGGGCCTATCCACAGCCTTCGGGCTTATGTTATGCCTTCGGGGCCTATCCACAGCCTTCGGGCCTATGTTATGCCTTCGAGGCCTATCCACAGCCTTCGGGCCTATGTTATGCCTTCAGGGCCTATCCACAGCCTTCGGGCCTATGTTATGCCTTCGGGCCTATGTTATGCCTTCGGGCCTATGTTATGCCTTCAGGGCCTATCCACAGCCTTCGGGCTTATGTTATGCCTTCGGGCCTATGTTATGCCTTCGGGGCCTATCCACAGCCTTCGGGCTTATGTTATGCCTTCAGGGCCTATCCACAGCCTTCGGGCCTATCCACAGCCTTCGGGCTTATGTTATGCCTTCGGGCCTATGTTATGCCTTCGGGCCTATGTTATGCCTTCGGGCCTATGTTATGCCTTCAGGGCCTATCCACAGCCTTCGGGCTTATGTTATGCCTTCGGGGCCTATCCACAGCCTTCGGGCCTATGTTATGCCTTCAGGGCCTATCCACAGCCTTCGGGCCTATGTTATGCCTTCAGGGCCTATCCACAGCCTTCGGGCTTATGTTATGCCTTCAGGGCCTATCCACAGCCTTCGGGCCTATGTTATGCCTTCGGGCCTATGTTATGCCTTCAGGGCCTATCCACAGCCTTCGGGCTTATGTTATGCCTTCAGGGCCTATCCACAGCCTTCGGGCCTATGTTATGCCTTCAGGGCCTATCCACAGCCTTCGGGCCTATGTTATGCCTTCGGGCCTATGTTATGCCTTCAGGGCCTATCCACAGCCTTCGGGCCTATCCACAGCCTTCGGGCCTATGTTATGCCTTCGGGGCCTATCCACAGCCTTCGGGCTTATGTTATGCCTTCAGGGCCTATCCACAGCCTTCGGGCCTATGTTATGCCTTCGGGCCTATGTTATGCCTTCGGGGCCTATCCACAGCCTTCGGGCCTATCCACAGCCTTCGGGCCTATCCACAGCCTTCGGGCTTATGTTATGCCTTCAGGGCCTATCCACAGCCTTCGGGCCTATGTTATGCCTTCAGGGCCTATCCACAGCCTTCGGGCCTATGTTATGCCTTCGGGGCCTATCCACAGCCTTCGGGCTTATGTTATGCCTTCGGGCCTATGTTATGCCTTCAGGGCCTATCCACAGCCTTCGGGCCTATGTTATGCCTTCGGGCCTATGTTATGCCTTCAGGGCCTATCCACAGCCTTCGGGCCTATGTTATGCCTTCGGGCCTATGTTATGCCTTCAGGGCCTATCCACAGCCTTCGGGCCTATCCACAGCCTTCGGGCTTATGTTATGCCTTCAGGGCCTATCCACAGCCTTCGGGCTTATGTTATGCCTTCGGGCCTATGTTATGCCTTCGGGCCTATGTTATGCCTTCAGGGCCTATCCACAGCCTTCGGGCTTATGTTATGCCTTCGGGCCTATGTTATGCCTTCGGGCCTATGTTATGCCTTCAGGGCCTATCCACAGCCTTCGGGCCTATGTTATGCCTTCGGGCCTATGTTATGCCTTCAGGGCCTATCCACAGCCTTCGGGCCTATGTTATGCCTTCGGGCCTATGTTATGCCTTCGGGCCTATGTTATGCCTTCGGGCCTATGTTATGCCTTCAGGGCCTATCCACAGCCTTCGGGCTTATGTTATGCCTTCAGGGCCTATCCACAGCCTTCGGGCTTATGTTATGCCTTCAGGGCCTATCCACAGCCTTCGGGCTTATGTTATGCCTTCAGGGCCTATCCACAGCCTTCGGGCCTATGTTATGCCTTCGGGCCTATGTTATGCCTTCGGGGCCTATCCACAGCCTTCGGGCTTATGTTATGCCTTCAGGGCCTATCCACAGCCTTCGGGCTTATGTTATGCCTTCGGGGCCTATCCACAGCCTTCGGGCCTATGTTATGCCTTCAGGGCCTATCCACAGCCTTCGGGCCTATCCACAGCCTTCGGGCCTATGTTATGCCTTCGGGCCTATGTTATGCCTTCAGGGCCTATCCACAGCCTTCGGGCTTATGTTATGCCTTCAGGGATACCTGGCTCTTCCTCACATGTAATATTTATTCAATTAAAATTCAGCGATAAACTATAATATCATTCATTCAACTTTTATGGTATAGGATATAGGGTGTTTCGCGATGGACCGATTGGCCCACCAACCCAATGGGAAAACATTCTATTTTGGTCGATTGGTGGGCTGATTGGTTGAACGGGAACCACAGTGAATGTACACATGTGCATGTTGCGTGCCGGAGGCAAAATTTTAGTCCCTTTCCACACTTTTCTTATGAGGAAAGGATAAGATGGGAAAGTAGATTGGACGTTGGAGAAGACGGGAAAATATCCTTTTTATTTGCGTCTCCTGCTCCGTCTATTAAGGGTAGGCAAAACTGCAATTGCTGATGTCTATGGGTAGGGGTCACTTCGCCATATTGGCCATTCATTATATTTAAAAAAAAACGCATTGATCGCGACTTTGATTTTTTGTTGATTGCCGAGTTCTTTTAGGTTATATCGTTTTAATTTTTTAATTAAAAGTAGGCAAAACTGCAATTGCGGATGTCTATGGGTAGGCGTCGCTTCGCCATATTGGCCATTCATTATATTTAAAAAAAACGCATTAATCGCGACTTTGATTTTTTGTTTATTGCCGAGTTCGTTTAGGTTATATCGTTTCGTTTTTTTTAATTAAAAGAAGCATAGTGATGTAAATGACAATAATATAGTTAGTAATGATTTCCGTGCAGTGTTCCTGGTGGAGGCGTGCCTGCGCATGCTGGCCAGCGGGCTGGCCGCGTACCTGGAGAGCGGCTGGAACGTGTTCGACCTCAGCGTGACGCTGCTCGCCCTCATGGGCGCCGTGCTGCTCAGCATCGCGCCTAAACTATTCATTGTCGTTATATTCAGACCGCTACGGTGAGTGTCCTTTTACTATACTTTGTCTAAATAAGATTGATTCGTTTGATAAATGACGCATATGAAGTATCGAATTACATTTGTCATTTGTATGCAGGTAAAAGCCGAACTTAATAGACAGGTATCTTAGTGACGAAAGAAACACGCATAGCTAACAACTATGAACTATCGATATTAGGTTTATATAATATAAAACTATTATAGCGTTCGCCCGCGACTCCTTTTTTTAATATATTTTTATATAAAAAACAAAAGGCAGTGGTGTATGTGTTCTTCCAAACTAACCTCTACATCTATGCCAGATTGCATCGACATCCCTTTAACCGTTTAGGCTACAAACTCCAACAAACATCCATCCATCCATCCATCTAAACTTTGGCATTTATAATATTAGTAAGATTTATCGAATTTAACTAAAATTATTATTTACTTATTGACTAATTTAGGGGACAATTATAGTGTTGAATATAGTGATGACAATAATTAAAGGGAAATCCAATTGGATTATTATTATTATTTTTTATAACATAAGGTGACAAACGAGCAAGCGGCCACCTGAATCCACCGAAATGGAAAGCGACCGCTGCCCATAAACATCCGCAATTGCAGATGCGTTGCCTACCCTTAATTGACGGAGGAGGAGACGCATATAAAGAGGACATTTCCCTTCCTATGCGTCTCCTCCACCGTCAAATTTTTTTTATGTAAGACTGTAGTAGTAATAAAGACTGTATGGTAATATTTGTCTGTCCGTCAGTCTGATGCGGCTGTACAAGCTGAAGAAGCGGTACCGCGACGTGTTCGGCACGCTGGTGCTGCTGTCGCCGCTGATGTCCTCTGCGGGCTGCGTCATGCTCGTCATGTACTACTTCTTTGCGATCATCGGCATGGAACTCTTCGCGGGATACGATCTCAAGAACTGCTGCGTGTATGTATTTTTTTTTTAATTTTAAAGCAACATCTACAGACTCTTGGTCCGTACTCTTTTTTGCACAGTTTATATCTTTTTTCTTGTTTATTTATTCTTTTTTTTGTTGCGTAATCCTTATGCTACATTAATGAGTTCCTTATATATATATATATATATATATATATATATATATATATATATATATATATATATATATATATATATATATATATATGTTTTTCTTTTTTTCATTATTTTTATTAATATATTTTGCATCTTCTTTTTTTTGGTATAATATTTTAAGTTATACTAAATACAATATGCGTGTATGTATTTACACTCAACTTGCCCTTGTCCCCAGAAGGGTCGGCAGAGTTCTGCTCTTCCATACATTTCTATTAGTTCATATCTGAATCCACTCCCGTAAGCACATCCTCTTTCATACAATCCATCCATACTTTCTTAGGTCTTTCTCTACCTTTGTAGCCTACATCTGTACCTACTTTGCAATTTACATTATAATACACTTAAAATTTTCTAACCTCGAAGTAGGCTCGACGCTATGTAGGGTAACAACATTAATGATCTTTTGTACATACTTATGGATTTGACAACCCTAATAAAGTCTCTTATTATAGTTCTCTTTTACCAAAAAACTAATTTAGTTGACATTAAATAAATTTGTTATACAGTTTTGTAAGTTAATAACTTTTTTTAAATAGGGTTGTCCAAAAAAATTCTTTTCTTCAATTTTTATACCGTATTTGTGATAAATGATGATTTTAGCTCATCATCACCAGCTCACTATACGTCCGCACCGAAGGGCTCGGAGCCTACCCTGAGAAGTGACTAGACCATAGTCAATACCGATCACATATCTTTGAATTTCTTCGCCGATATGTGTAGGTTGTTTCACGATGTTTTCCTTCACCGTAAGAACGTCGGGTAAATTAAATGTACATATGAAAATTCGAAAATCGAAAGTCATATTGTTACATGGCGGGATTCGAACCCAAGACCTGTAGACCCAAGACCCAAGACCACTGAGCCACCGACCGATTTTAGCTCACTTTTATAAAAATGATATGATATTTTCTTAAAAACAGGTCTCCTAGTAAGAAGATAAGGCAACACTGAGTGCTTATTTCCTTATTGTTATTTCCAGTAACACAACGGTGGAGGACTTCTACAAGTTCTCCGAGAACAGCTCGACGGCGCTGGGCTACTACTACCTGAACAACTTCGAGAACATCCTGACGAGCGGCGTGTCGCTGTTCGAGCTGACGGTCGTCAACAACTGGTTCATACTGATGAACGCGTACGCCACCGTCGCCGGGCAGTTCAGCAGGCTCTACTTTATGGTATATCTTTACTAATCTATACTTCTATACTAATATTATAAAGAGGAAAAATTTGTATGTTTCTAATTCACGTAAAAACTACATGCCCGATTTTAAAAATTCTTTCACCATTAGTAAAGTAATTTATCTGTGAGTAACATAGGCTATATTTTTTCAAGCGGACGAAGTCGCAAGATACAGCTGGTTTACTATATTTTATCTCGAATCGACGTTTAATTTATGAGTCTCGTTTTTAAAGCTGCATGTGAGAGATAAGTTAGCGAGATGATAAGTCTATTTTTATTTGTCGGGGACAAAGTCGCGAGCAACAACTAGTCATATATAAAGAGGAAAAATTTGTATGTTTCTAATTCACGTAAAAACTACATGTCCGATTTTAAAAATTCTTTCACCATTAGTAAAGTAATTTATCTGTGTGTAACATAAGCTATATTTTTTCAAGCGGACGAAGTCGCAAGATACAGCTGGTTTACTATATTTTATCTCGAATCGACGTTTAATTTATGAGTCTCGTTTTTAAAGCTGCATGTCAGAGATAAGTTAACGAGATGATAAGTCTATTTTTATTGTTGTTTTCTGTTATTCAAGAGATTTGCTAATAAACTAATTTATTCACATTCCAGGTATTCTATCTGTTTACGATGGTGGTGCTGACCATCGTGGTGGCGAGCGTGCTGGAGGCCTTTAGATTTAGGATACAATACAAACGTAGTACTACTAAAAGAGATGGTATGTATTGTTAAGAAGAAAATCAGTACTGTGCTGGAGCGACAGCGCAACACTAGAGCATTGACATACACGTCCCTTCCCTATGACAGCTGTCAATGTCATTCATTTATTAGAATAGCGCGCCATTCCGACGGGAGTTAGTGATCTGACTTTTTTTTTTTTATTATTGTTGTTTTCTGTTATTCAAGAGATTTGCTAATAAACTAATTTATTCACTTTCCAGGTATTCTATCTGTTTACGATGGTGGTGCTGACTATCGTGGTGGCGAGCGTGCTGGAGGCCTTTAGATTTAGGATACAATACAAACGTAGTACTACTAAAAGAGATGGTATGTATTGTTAAGAAGAAAATCAGTACTGTGCTGGAGCGACAGCGCAACACTAGAGCATTGACATACACGTCCCTTCCCTATGACAGCTGTCAATGTCATTCATTTATTAGAATAGCGCGCCATTCCGACGGGAGTTAGTGATCTGACTTTTTTTTTTATAACATAAGGTGGCAAACGAGCAACCGGCCACCTGAATCCGCCAAAATGGCGAAGCGACCACTGCCCATAGACATCCGCAATTGCAGATGCGTTGCCTACCCTTATCCGACGGAGGAGGAGACACACATATAGAGGATAATTCCCCTTCCTATGCATCTCCTCTACCGTCAAATCTACTTCCCCTTCCCTTCTTATAAGAAAAGGGTGGTAAAAAGAAAGGGACTTAACTTAGGCCTCCGGCACCACACTCATCAGACGAAACACGGAATTGCTTCCATTTGACGCCTGTCTTCTGTGTGGTCGTGGTATTGCACCGGGCGAGCCGGCCCTGCAGTGCTAAGATGTTAAAGCGGGCACTACCACTATTAAGTGAGTGTTTAATGGCCCGTTTCCCAGCTACGTTTAACCATTCGTTAGTGTTTTTTTTTTTAATAGTTTTAAATGTGTAGGTGGACGTAACGTTCATCGGTTCCCGTCCTCGTACGAAGGAGGTACTGCAGCGCCGCATGTACCAGGCGGATATACAGAAATGGCTATCGGAGGAAGACGAAAGCGAAGGTAAATATTTAATTTATTACCTAATTGTTTTGGAGTGTTAAATGTTATCTTATTTATATGATTTTATTTCCAGATTTGCCTCCATCTACGACAGTGACGTCGAGCGAGGACCCGCTGTCGCCGCCGCTGGTGCAGGCTGACGGCGACCGGCAGCTGCGCCCCGGCTACCAGTTGTAGGACTTGCTGCTGCTCGCCCTACGCCGCAGACTGCTCCCGCTCTGGGAAGCTTACAATACTATGTGATAAGTGATAAGTGCAAGTGAAGTGATTTTAGTGTATCTGTGACAATGGAATACAGGTATGTTTTACAATTTTGAGGTTATGTTTTCGTTTGAGACAAATGTTCTTTGGTCTCAGTCTACCCATTACGTGATTCATTTTTTTTTTTTTTTAATTTCACACTGACGGAGACGCGAACAAAAGCTAGTATAACCTATATTTCTTAAAAGATTTTTAATTCCGTGCGGACGAAATCATGAGCTACATCTATTATAGAATAATTTTCTATACACCTTTAAAAATATTGTAAAGCAAACTTGTTTTAATGTGTATTTTTAAGTTTTTTTTATATTTTTTTTAATAGTTTTAAATGTGTAGGTGGACGTAACGTTCATCGGTTCCCGTCCTCGTACGAAGGAGGTACTGCAGCGCCGCATGTACCAGGCGGATATACAGAAATGGCTATCGGAGGAAGACGAAAGCGAAGGTAAATATTTAATTTATTACCTAATTTTTGTTTTTTTTTTAATTTCACACCGACGGAGACGCGAACAAAAGCTAGTATAACCTATATTGCTTAAAAGATTTTTAATTCCGTGCGGACGAAATCATGAGCTACATCTATTATAGAATAATTTTCTATACACCTTTAAAAATATTGTAAAGCAAACTTGTTTTAATGTGTATTTTTAAGTTTTTTTTATATTTTTTTTAATAGTTTTAAATGTGTAGGTGGACGTAACGTTCATCGGTTCCCGTCCTCGTACGAAGGAGGTGCTGCAGCGCCGCATGTACCAGGCGGATATACAGAAATGGCTATCGGAGGAAGACGAAAGCGAAGGTAAATATTTAATTTATTACCTAATTGTTTTGGAGTGTTAAATGTTATCTTATTTATATGATTTTATTTCCAGATTTGCCTCCATCTACGACAGTGACGTCGAGCGAGGACCCGCTGTCGCCGCCGCTGGTGCAGGCTGACGGCGACCGGCAGCTGCGCCCCGGCTACCAGTTGTAGGACTTGCTGCTGCTCGCCCTACGCCGCAGACTGCTCCCGCTCTGGGAAGCTTACAATACTATGTGATAAGTGATAAGTGCAAGTGAAGTGATTTTAGTGCATCTGTGACAATGGAATACAGGTATGTTTTACAATTTTGAGGTTATGTTTTCGTTTGAGACAAATGTTCCTTGGTCTCAGTCTACCCGTCTGGGTTACGTGATTCATGTTTTATCGTAATATATGGCTACAAAAGTACTTTTTCAGTTGATCTTTGACTATTTCTTATTATTACTACTTAAAAATTCTATTTATTTATTAGCAAGACTAATTAAATCAATAAATTGTATAGATTAAGATGAAAATTATTGTCATCGAAATAACTGCAAATCACATGACTATATTAGTAAAAAATTCTTACTAATGGATATTACATTTCTGGTTGCATTATTCCTTATGTAAACCCATAAATCGCAAAATTTCATTCCGGTTATAAGGAATTGAGTCTGCATTAATCTGGTATTAACTACAGAAGGCCGTAATGAACTACAGCTTTACAAATAAACGCGGTATAAATTTAAACTCGGGAATAAAATATAAGTAAATATTAGTACAAATTTTGCTTATACTCAGTTTATTCATAAGTTTAACTTTATACCGCGTTTATTTGTGAGGCTGTAATTGTTTAATTTCACTTACCGGGTCAAATAAGTTAATTGAACTATAGTTATAGAACTCATTAAATGTAGGTAATCATTAAAGAGGCAACTATAATCATAATGCTTTAGGCTTAGCTAAATTAACTATAACATCTGTGATAGAAATGTATAAAAGCGAGGCTTGATCAAACTTCTTTTATTTATTTAAAGCCATGAGATTTAAGTAAATTTTGAATTGATATTATAGTTTTGTTATCATTTACTAATGTTATTTAGAAAATATAATTTATAACTTGAGTTTTTTAGTTCATATACATTTTTATCTTGTGGTTTTGCTTTTTTTAAATATGTTTTTGCCACTAGTTGCAACAAATGATATTAACACCAATATTTATTATAGGATAATGGTATAACTTAGATGTAACATGTATGTGATGGGCAAAGAGTAGATATTTATTCAATTTTAAAGATAAGCCAACATCTTTTTTAGAATAATATCAAGGTATATTGGAATTGTAAATAATAGACTCGAAGGAAAATGTTTTAACAAGAGAAAGTATTGTATAGTTTAACCAAGAATACAAAGATCCTATGCTGTCGGCGATTCAGTCGCCATTTTTAAAAAAAAACTTTTTAATGTGTGGAATAAGTTCCATGTATTTCCGCAAAATTGTAAGGATTTTTATATTTCTGGTCAGACTATAATTTTTATATGTTGGGGCTATTCTCCATACACATTATATGCAAATTACCCAAACAAACCACTGGCATCAGTGACAATGGCGAATATCAAGCAGGCAAAAAACATCCCAATTGCAGCCTACTCTGTGGAATATAGAGATCTAGGGACTATGTATTGAGTATGCTGGGTAATTTTTTAAGAGTTTAAAGGGAAAAAAAAACTCAAATTGTACAATAGAAGCTTGATAATTAGGAATATGTATTGTTTTTCTTCTAATATTCCAAATAGATTCATTTGATTTATTGCTAAATTAAATAAAAAATACTGGATCCATAGTTAAATGTTGTCATATAGAGATATGTGTATTGTACATTTAGGGATAGATAAATGGTGCTTTTGCTTATTAGTAAACATGCCAAAAAAAATAGGAAAAAATCAATGTTAGCCAGATAATACTAAAATTAACTTTAAAACTTCAGAAATTTAGTTTTAACAATTTTGTTAAATTCTAATTCTATTGACTATGAAATTACTATGTTTCACAATTTTAGATGTTAACATAATTTAAATTGTGTTGAACTTAACCCTAAAATATGGTCTTTCCGATTTTTTACTGCAAATTCAATGTTGTAGATATCATTTAAACAATATGTATAAATTAACTAATAAATATACCAAAAACTCTGAATACCATGTCTATGTTTCAAGGATATATAGCCCAACCAGAAATATAAAAATCTTTGCATGGGCGCGCTACAATCGGCTTCATTAATGCATCACTGTAATGTGCGCAAATAAATTAGTTCCATATTTTTCCGCAATATGGCGAGGGTTCTTATATTTTTGGTCAGGTTATAACAATCTTAAATACATTCAGTAAGTTATGTGCAGTAACTGACTTTCCACTGCCAAGAAACCTAAATTATTATTGTTTGACTGTTTTTTTTTTCAAATTAAATGTTACTGTACAAATGTTTCGGCTGAAACTTGGGATAAGACGAAGTGTGTTGAAATTTTTTTTTAATTTATTCGATATTTATAATAATTGACTACTTAAATGTCCTTATAGTTAGCTCTTAAAAATGTATGTTGCCATATATGTAATGAATATAGGAATGAAATTCTTGCTTTACACTTTCTGAGTTTTGTTTGGCAAGAAATTACATACAAAATTGCACATGAGTTCCAGTGGAAATTAGTGATGTTTAGATTTGTATGAATTGTTTGGCCTACTGCCAAATGACGGTTACATATTTTGTTAAGTTGTACATAAATACATATTCCCTTTGTTCAACCATAGTAAAAATCAATTATATTTTTTTAATAATTTTGCTACATCGACATTCCTTCATCATTCTTTGGTTGATACTAAATATTTTAAGCAGTTTTTTTATGCAAATGTTTTATTTCTATATTTCTCATATATTGGTAAGTAAGAAGTGCCTTTAGTCCAATTTGCAGTTCTGTATAGAATGCTTTATTAATTTTTATGACAAAAGTAATTTTTGTTTTTAATTTATTAATTTTATTGTGATTATTTTTTGAGATTTTATTTATTTTCGTTAGGTTATTTGTAACAGTATTAAATGATTTTAGGGCTTTATTTAATTAAAAATAATTTACTCATTTTTCGAATTGTAGTTATCTAAGTATTGTGAAGATAATAAATTAAAAGAAATAAACTGTGTTTTATTGTCTATCCTAATTCAGTAGAGAACATCTTCAGACATTAAAAATATAGTTGGGTGAAATAAAAAACAGCAAATACATAAATGCTTTTATTATGATATTATGCGTACATGTATATTATTATGCTTAAATACAACATGTAAAGTCTAAGAAAATGACTAAAACCAACCTAAAAACTTTACAAATAACCTTATAAAAAAAGGAATGTTTAAAAAAAAATTCGAGCCATAATCACAGTACCAAAACAGTATAAAAAAGAAAACATTTCATACTCCATCTGAACAAAGTTGACAGTTACATTTTTAAATAGACAAAAGGCATGATATAATTCTGCCACAAGCGTAAAAGTATATAAAAAAGTAAATTGTAGTTTTAAATTTTAACACAAACACCAGGACCACCGACCACAGTGTCAGTAACTTTGAAACCGTTTTCTTGAAGTTGAGTTTTCAAGGATGTTACTGCATTTTCTTCTGTATATGGAGGTATCAAAACGATCGCGTTTCTGAAAAAGATAAAGACGCTATTATTAAAACATAACTAATCTTACTTTTTACTAATATTATAAATGCCAAAAGTTTAGATGGATGGTTGTTAGAGTTTGTAGCCTAAACGGTTGAACGGATCTCGATGAAATTTGGAATAGACGTAGAACATAGTTTGGAAGAACACATAGGCTACTCACTTTTCATTATCAACTTGCCCTTATCCCTTATGGAGGGTCGGCACAGTATGTGCTGCTCTTCCATATATCTCTATCAGCCGTCATATCTGAATCCACTCCTTTCTTAAGCATATCCTCTTTCACACAATCCATCCATACTTTCTTCGGTCTTCCTCTTCCTTTGTAGCCATCCACATTCATTCTTAACACTTTCTGGTTACTAGGCACATAGGCTACTCACTTTTTTTTTTTTTTAACCGGACGGAGTAATAGGCGAAATCTAGTAATAAATAAATGAAATAATTATTAAAAATGTGTTGTTACCCTCCGCCGCCCGCGCCGGTGAGCTTGCAGGGCAGGTGTCTGCGGCGCGCGGCTCCGCGGATCTCCTCCAGCGCGGGGTGCGACACGCCCAGCGACGCCAGCAGGCAGTGGTTCATCTCCCATAGCTCCTGCTCGGAATTTGTTAATTCTCTTTTTTTAATGCTTGATTACAAGTGTAATTATTAACCCTTAAATGCATGATTTTTTATTTAATTATGAAATAAATATTTCAGTATAGGTTTTGAGTCACAGATTAAGGGAAAAATAATTTAAAAAAATCTTGGTTTCTGTAAAAACAAAAGTGTTTGTAGACTTTTTGGCAACAATATGCATTTAAGAGTTAAGTGGCCAAGTGGCCAGTAGCAGAAGCAATGTAGACTGTATGGCCGATGTCAGGTAGCGTTTACATCATGCCAGTCCAGTTATTGAACTGTATTAACCAATTGTTAACCGCGAATAAATGTAGTTTACAAATGGTGTTTTAAGCATTTTTACATATATCAGTAGTAAATTAAGATTATTACAGATTCTGAAATTTTTGGTAAATATTTTATGAAATACGTACATTTAAATGTTTATAGATGGAGACGACCTCTTCTTCAGATTCCGTTTGTGATAAGTTGTTCAGCAGCTGAAAGAGAGATATTAATAAAAAACCTTCAAATAAGTTGATTTTTCCAGATTTAAGATCCTTTCCCTATCATTTGTGAGAAGATACGACTATTTCTATAAGCATAAGAGTCATATTTGCGAGAAATAACGTCACTTTGCAGATTCTTGCTTTTTTTTTTAGTAAAAATATTAGTAGATTTTTGTTAATTTATTAATATTTCCTTTAACCATTCCAACTAAGCTCTAGGCTTGTGCTAGGATATGGTTCACGACAATAGTCGAATGGCGGGATTCGAACCCTCGACCTCACGATCGGTAGTCCGTACCTCAAACCATTAGGCTATTGGCGCTTTACATTTCTGTATTCAAGAAACATCGAAGTCTTCTCACCTGAGCTGCAGTAATAGCTACATTATCCATAGCGTCCATAATGTGGTCGACAGCGTTAGTGTTGGTTTCCCGGAGCGTCGCCACAGCCTCGATCAGGCGGCTCGTCTCGCGCGCCACGCCGGAGTCCACGAGCAACACGCGCAGCTCGGGGCTCGCACACAGCGTGGGGACTTCGCCCTTCCTGAACGACACCAGTGCACCGAAAGTACACGTCGTGTTGTCCACGCCTGGGAGTGTGGGAATATATTGCTAGTGTGAAGCAATGTTTGACATGCGTTAACAAACGAACGCGGTGGGCATAACTAATAACTCGTATGGATCGAAATTAGAGTTGTGTCAAATTTCATATATGACGGCCATTATGATAATTTTCATTTTCTATTGAATTTTGAACATTTTGCGATTATTTTGAGATAAAATGATTATTGTTTTGAATTGGTATAGTATTGAAACATAGAATCTTTGTATAGTTATTTAAGTAGTTCCCTTAGTAACATTTAAATTAAACTAACGTTTAAAAAAATATGCATCTTTGATTTAAAATCATTCATTTTGTTGGATTTGATAGCAACTTATAATAAAATTATACTTGTAATAGTTGTCTAATTATTTGATACAGTTTTCTTATAAAAACGTATCTATTACATTCTTAATTCTGCGACTATATAACGAAAGACACTTATTAAAGCATGAAAGTTGGAAAACACTCACCAGAGGGCGTGCCATGCGTGATCATCTCACACTTATACGCCCAACCGGACACCAATTTCTTCTCATCTTCATTAAATTCAAGAACCTTGCCAATGGTCTTCATTTGTACCAGTTTCACAAACACACCGCAAAGACAAGTCGCAAATGACGCGGAGCTCCCCGTACCAGCGCCAACAGTCAACTCCGTATTCATTTCTAATGAAAAATCCATCACGTCCAAATTCGCTGTACCATAAATACCCGCCAAAGAGTACAAAAGTGCTCTCAATGAATTCTTCTGAGTATTTTGAAGTTCTTCGAAACCGGGACGTATCTCGTTTAATAAGTTGTTGATTTTATTCATATAAACATCGTGGTCCACCCTAACAGGTTGGCCCGGGAACAATTGATCGGCAATTGGCTTTAACGGCAATATCTCGTTTAGTTGTACATTTGGGAATTTTACATGCATTTTAGGATTCTCTGTTGCTGGTAGTTCCTGGAAATGGTTTAAAGTACTTTTTTTTATTCAAGACATACATTTTAAAAACGATTAGGCTTTAGTGATTGAATGCAGTTTCAGTTTTAAGGGAAAAAAATGATAGGAAGGGAATAACATTTCTTCAGGCGATTCTATTTATTTTCTATATTCGCGAGCATCTAACTGCCACAACAGCACACGACAGCCTTCAACTCTTTTTCCAGCGATCGTGGACCTTTGCTATATCAAAATGGAACTCCTGTGAACCACTGAGGGTTCACCCCGACAAATTAGAATCATTGACCTATATCAAAGCGTCTTATTTTTGTTATGTTTCTACCTATATATAACTTCGATTAACAATTCTTAATTGTATGTCAGATACCGTGCGTTATTTTATTTTCTTTAATTGCTCACAAGTATACAAATATCTCTATAATTATATAATCCATTGTAATCTGCATAAAAGACGAGGTCAAACGTGAAAAAGGTTCACCGCGGAGTGAATTTAAAAATAAAATAAAAAAGTTACCTTGAGTACAACAGTTGATCTCAATCCCAAACTGACCGCTAAAGCAGTCTTGCCATACATCACCGAGTGTTCACCGTGTAGAATTATTTTCCCGGGAGAAGTTACTTCAATTCCCTCCATTTTTTCTGTCACAAGATTTTTTTTACACTCGCGAGTCACGTGATCAGGTACAAAAAAGGTTAAAGTAAAACCACAGAGTTTATATCATGCTATTGTAATAAATAAATAGTTTTTACGACTGTTGTTTCCACTGTTCCACGGTTAGCGTCTTCTGTGTGAACGCGTGTATCGACTTCAACTCCTCTTGTAGCACTGAGTTAACCAGCCTGTGGAACGAATAGCGGTTATTTTTTTTTGTCGTAATTTCCATGCAGCCAGTAATAGTATAAATTCTATGTAACCCGTTTATGAGTATATTTATTCTTTGAATAAAAAAACTAATATTGCGCTGAAATGAAAAAATAATAATTTATTGAATTCTAGATTTCTAAAAGTCTTTCAGCACTTTTTCTGAAAGACATTTTATTACGCTATGGAGATAATTCTGTCACAAATTAAATGCGCAAACTAGACTTGTTTTTAAAAATATCTACAAAACATACTGAAACAATTTATTTTGCATAGTGTTTATTATAACAAAGAGGCTTATTTAACCGGATCCAAATATTTATTTAAGACAATAAACGTAATAATATCCCATTGTTATTAATTGATACCCGGTCGATGTTTAACATAAGGTTTCCACTGCTATTAATACAAAAACAGATTCTATAATACTAGCTGCTGCCCGCGACTCCGTCTGCGCGGAACTACAAAAATCTTCTTAAGTAGGCTATGTTTTCTTCCAGAATATATTCTACGTCTGCGCCAAATTTCTGCGATCCGTTGAGACGTATTAGATATACGTAGTAAACAAACATCCATCCATCCATCTATACAAACTTTTGAATTTATTTCATCAGAAGTATGATTTTATGGGTTTATCCATGAGTTATTAAAAATTTAATCTTTCTGATAAAATAAAATGTCAAGATAGATCACTGATAAATAAATTTACATTTAAAACGAAAATTATCACATCAATACAAAATCTACACAATACAATACCCCATAATACTTTATGTATTCGTACTCGAATAAATACAATTCATACTTATGTAATAGCGTCATTACAATGTGACCTCAATACATTTTTTTCTATAGCACATTTTGTATTATTTAAAAACGTGAACACAGACTCGATATGTATACATTAAATATATTTTTTACATTTTAGATGGCAAGAGCGGCCACCTAAATTCGCCGAAACAGCGAAATTACCGCTGCCGGCAGACATCCGCATTGCAGATGCATTGCCTACCCTCCATTTTTACAAGAAATGTTTCATGCGGTCTTAGACGTGCCATCAAATAATTTTGACTAATTATTACGTCAATTCCATGGTGCACTGTAATGACATCGCGTTCGATTTTTATATAATACCTACTTAATACTTTTGGTAGTGTGATCATCGACGTGCCCAAAATATTGTGTCGTCTGCCATTTATGGCACGCATGCCAGTGGTTCCCCATCCATGAACTAGACAATGTGAGTTGCCACACGACCTGCACCGCACCGTTGTGGTAGAGCGACGCCGGTCGTGTGGCATAGTCGAAAACTTAAAACAAGTCTGAGAAGTTGATTTGCGGATATTTAGTCAAATATTTAGAAAACTTACCTATGACGCGCAAGTAGGGGCTTCCCTTGGAACTTGTCAGACACGATTACAGCTGAAAATTTGGCACCGCAGCCGTCGCTCTCGTCTGTTACTTCCTGTTAAAAAAAAATTATACAACTATGATTTTTGGTATGAATTAAATGTCAGAATCAGGCACAAAATGTTTTAAAATTTAATTTTATTGTATTACAAAATTATGATGTCATCTTCTCTTTTCTAGACTGAAATTGTAGTTTCAGTATTACTCTTCAGTTTTTAATTTAACAAGAACTGCCGTAGCTATACTGGTGTCAGTTTTACTAGCGCCCTGGGCAAGATTTTTACGGCGCAACCTTTTTTAACACTTTTGAGAGGGGCGTAAACAGGGTAAGACTGTGTTATTTGCAGTCCTGTCGGGTCCATTTCTGTCCTGCGCCCTGGGCAATCGCCTAACCACACTATCCTTAAGAGGCTATGTATATATATTAGTATTTTTTCCTGTGTTTGTATGTAAAGTAATTTTTAAAGTGAGACAAAGATGTTTGATGAGTTATGTAAGTATGGTGAGACAATCATGTTTTAAAGGAAAATAAATCAAGAATGTTATTTAATAATTTTATTAAATTAATTAAAAGTAGACTAATGTGTTCCATACAATTATTTCGCCTTTACTTTCTGTGGTAATGGCAAACATTTCGGCAAAATTAATTGTTGATAATTAAAATACAGAAAGAATAGCAAAAAGTGAGAACATGAATATACAGAAATCAACAATGGATAGAGATCTGGAAACTTCGTCGGAGGCTTTACATAAATTAGGCATATCGTTAAAAATACCATACCAAGTAGAGAAAAGAAGAAATAGTGACTGACAATTTTTAAAAACATTGATTCTTTAGTTCCATCTCTTTTTACAGTTCTATAAACTCTATTTGCATTTATAAATGTGAATATACCTGCTGTATTATCTGCCATTTTCAACGCTACACTATAAATGGAAACATAAATCAATGTAGTCGTTACAAAAGGTAATAGAAGTCCGTCTTTAAGGAATAAAGGAAGCATACTGAAGTTAGACACAAGTAAAAACCAGAAGCACATAAAAGGATCCTCCGCAAAATGTAAGGCTACAGGAATAGCAACAAGTAAAATAGTTTTTTCATGAACTTGGAATGAAAACAGGAAGAAGGCTAAAGATACATTAATAAGGGATAAAACAAACTTCTTTTTATTAATTCTAATGAACAAATCTAAACAAGACGGCATCACAGCTAGAGCTGTTGTAAACATACATATTTTTGCCATCATCTCATTAGTATAAATTGATTTCAACTTAATGAATACATTAATAAAACACCACACATTCGACACTTTGTCTTCAAACACACCTCGTTTCAGTGGAAACATTCTATACAAGACATGAGACACAGTATCCCATGAACTCAAGAAAGGATAGTATATTATACCAAAACTACAAACCACAACCACTGCCAACTTATTAAACTGACTGATAAAAGTAAAAATTCTTCTCCTGGATCCAACAGATATAAAACATTTCCTTAAAAGATAAAAGAAAAATGGCAAAGAATGATACAATTCCATCTGTTTGTAATTTATCGCCATCATAAAGCATATGGTTGCTAAAATATCATTTTCTATAGCTAATATGCAAAATGTTGCGGCAAGGAACAAACCCAAAGATATACAGTTGTATTGAAAATGACCATGATCTATTAATATTAAACCTGGATACAGCAAGAGAATTGTAATAGCTACATCTACCCTTTTGAATACATTTTTGTCACTCTTAGCCTTGATTCTCTGTGCCTCTATACAAAGACAAAATGCAGCTGGCACATAAATGTATAAATCACTTAAAAACACAGTCCATCTCATAAATTCTTTATGGTTCTCGTTTTCGTAGCCTCTTGAGGCGAAAAGTCGTACGGATTCCGGGTCCAGCCATTCTCCAATATAAGCAAGAAGGAACATATGATATGATGTAAGTGGAGGGTAGTCTAACCCCCAATATTCCAAATCGTTTTGAGTCGTGTTAATATACCACTTGGTTAGTGGCGTGTGCAGTGTTATCTCCTGCCAGTGTCTTTGAGCTTCGAAATCTCCGTACATCGGTGGTGATTTGTAGCCGGAATACGGATATGCGGCGACACACCATCGAACCACCAACGCGAAAAGTATACCCGGTAATAAATAATCTTTAGAAATTCTAAACCTATCTGTATTCTTTTTCATCGCGTCGTTAATAATAAAGCACTGCACAATTTAAAAAAAAACACGTATGTGCGCTTAAACGATAATATATTTTTTATCGCGACGATCTTTCATTGATGTTTTGACAGTTGGTGCTCTTTGGTTTGTACTTACAACGTGAACGGCGTCCAACTCCTTCGCCAATTTCTCTTTAATGTATGCCTCAGTGTACACCATATTTTTCGTTTCGATGGTAAATCTCAAAAAAAAAAGAAAATATTCATTTACCTTCAATTAGTAAACAAAATATTCACTTTGTACAGGGTTGTTGACACTTCTTGGCAACCGGAAGCTGCGGATGTTTGAGGTTTATTAACTTCACAGATAAAAAATACTTGGAATGTTTCTTGCTTCAAAGAGGATATAAAATAAGAGTCGGGACTCGGGATTATTTTTAATCTGTATTTCATTAATATACGAAAACGGAGAAAAAAAGATGGAGGACATTTCATGACAACCAACATGACGAACATGTTTTGCAAGGCAACCAACATAGAAAAGAAATCTGGATGAATGACGTTGTCTATGGTTTCGCTTTTTTTACTTTTAATCTGGAAATAATTTGAAGTAAAAAAAGACAAATTTCTTAATTATAACGTTTATTATAACTTACTAATGCAAAACATAAAAATTGACAAAATTCCTTAGAAAATTACATAACAATAATTATCAATTTAAAAAAAATGTTATAGTAGAATGAAAAAATACAGTAAGTTTTTATTGATTTCTATCGATCACACCTTGTATTTGAATAAAAATCGATAATCGAAAAGATTCATACCCATTTACAATTACAATATCATTTTACGCAATCCATGCCTACTGAATTGTCAAATTAATCTTATTTAGACTAGCTATAAGTAAAACTATTTTAAAGAATCGCATTTGTCTGCGGCGGCGGTGGCGGCGGCAGCGCACCGATGTCGCAGCGACACTCGGCCGCAGCCGCAGCAGCAGCTAGTGTTGTTTGTGCAGATTTCTTCATTCAATACTCATGTGGAGAACTTTATAGGCTTCCAAAGAGGTGCATCCAATCATCCATCTGCAACAGAATAACCAAAGATAGCTTAAAATTAATTTCTCTTACTTACACTTCAACTGAAATATTCAATAAATATGACTGTAAAATTTTATTAGTAAGTATCCTGAGTTTTAACTGATTTAGATTATGCTATATTGAATTGATGATACTCACATATCTACATGAAGATTATCTATTGGCAAAAAGTTAGACTGCGAAGGAAGTTTTTAAAAATTGTAGAGAAGATGATGCTATTGTATGCTGTTTCAATTCTGTTTTCTATGATCCATTAGTTACATCTTGATTAGATATAGAATAACCAGTCTTCATGGTGACAGTTTATTCTACAATATGTGATATAATAAGTGAGATAAACTCTAAACACAACATATTTAGTAATGTTTAGGTTCATTTTTACTGTAGAATCTTTTAGACTAACTACAAGTAAAACTATTTCAAAGAATCGCTATTGTCTGCGGAGGCGGCGGCGGCGCACCGATATCGCGGCGACACTGGGCCGCAGCGCAGCCGCAATACTCATGTGGAGAACTTTATAGGCTTCCAAAGAGGTGCATCCAATCATCCATCTGTAACAGAATAACCAAAGATAGCTTAAAATTTATTTCTCTTCCTTACACTTGAGCTGAAATATTACAGTAAGTAAGACGGCAATTTTTTTTTCCTTATGGTGACAGTTTATTGTACAATATATGATACAATAATTGAGATAAACTCTAAACACAACATATTTAGTAATGTTTAGGTTCATTTTTACTGTAGAATATTTTTTCATATGTTTAACAACATTTAGTAGTACTTATTAAGTGAATTAAAAGTTCAGCTAAAATCATGCACTCTGGGAACTACTAAATAAGTTAATGATTACATACCATGAAGCATTTGGCAGATGTCATGAAGTTGTTTATATGGTAATTTTGTAGCTTTTTATTATAAATTTATTTCCCTGTTATATATCAATTATGCTAGTTTTCCTTCTGGAATACACTCAATTATTTAGAATGATAACTGTTGTCTTTATCCCATTTCTATTCCTATGCATCCAGATAAGTGTTCCTGCTAGTATTTACTTCCATCGCACCTGAAAATGGAAAACATTCACTAATTAAATATTATTAACCCAATGCCCTTGTAATTAATTAAGACTGCAAAGAGTTTTTTTTTGTTTATTAAATTACAGAAATATAAATACACTTTTGTTTGGTTATGAAAACAAACAGCAAACACATGCAGTATTTGAATATAAGTGCTGGTCACTTACTTTATTTTAAATAGTGAACATTTACAGATCTCCTTACTCAATTTATTTTTTTAATGATCAAACAGTGTTGTTTTTATTAAAATTGGTATTAAAACCAGAACTAAAGATGTACTTAACCTTCGATAATTCGTCTACGGGAAGTGGTCATATCAATGTCTAAATTTAACCCAAACAGTTTTCCCAGTTCGTTTTTAGCAAATTACAAACCTTCGATAATGTACATAATATTTAGAACAAGAAATATGTAAGGACGTTTTTAGGTTAATTTCCACAAAAAATGTTTACGTACATAACATATAAAATGTATGAATGCTTTATTTGATATGTAGTAAGATAGAATAGTCAATATAACAAAAAGTATTGGAAATGTAACATGAAAAACATAATGAAATTACCTTATTAAGTTTCATAGATATACTCAGAAGAAAACATCAACTATCGAACTTCGACAAAGTTGCGAAAATAGTCTTGATGGCACAAATTCACTAAAACTGCACTATACTTACTAAATAATATATAAAACTAAATAAAACAGATTTAAGAAATATTGATTTCTAGATAAATGAATTTTTCATAGTACGAGAGCATATTTTCGTTTATCGTTGTTTAAAATGGCCGACATATAGTATATAAATCGTTGGTATGCCCAAAGGTACATTAAAAACAACGTAAATTATATATTTTTAATTCCATAATGCACTTAACAAGATTAAATTGTTATTTTTTTTAGTATAATTACTTTTGTTTAATTAATTAATTTAGAGATACGATATCTTTTTTTTATTGTAGAGCAGAAATTATAGAGCAAATTAATGAGTGAGATAGATATACATTTTAGAGCGAGATGGGGATTCTGCGTTAGCGTATATTTAATGATATTGTCAACTGTCAAAAGAGTTGCGCCTGCCTGTCCTGCTTGATTGTTTATGATTTCTACAAAACATATTACTTTTTTGCAGCACCGAAAATAATGTCTTTTCATTGTCACTCTGACATTTAAATTTGTAATTTTTTGCAATAAATATTTCACAAATAATTTGGCACACTCATTTAACAAATAAAATGGAAGGTGAATCACCGGCACTGAAAGCAAATTTAACAGAGTGGAGATTTAATCAATATCCAAAATATATTTTGCTTCCGATAGACGAAAATCATGAGCAAAATCGATCAAACTTGAAAAACATAATTTTTTCAGAGGTATATCTTAGTCGTGTAGTAACACAGCACAGTGGACAAAGTCTTCTAAAGACTCGTTCCATTTAAGAAGTGCCATATTTTTACCGGTATATCAATGTTATACTGGTCCAGGAATTGCAGACCTAAACATCATGTACTGCATATAGTAGTAGTTATATAGTTATACTAGCTGTTGCCCGCGACTCCGTCCGAGTGGAATTAAAAAAAAACTAAAGTGAGTAGCCTATGTGTTCTTCCAGACTATCCTCTACATCTGTACCAAATTTCATCGAAATCTGTTCAGCCGTTTAGGCTACAAACTCAAACAAACATCCATCCATCCATCCATCTATCCATCCATCTAAACTTTCGCATTTATAATATTAGTATGATAGTATAGTTATATTTCAGGTAATCCCGCGCCCACTTGAACGTAACATTCGTTTAGTTACTGCCTCAGAAGATGCTCTCACAAATATTTTAGACATGGACCCGGATATAACAAACAGGGAAGAATTTCTAGAATTTATAATTGGACGGAAATTACCGTATGGTGCTCTGCCTGTTGCTCACCGGTGACTATTCAGCTCCTATATTTTTTATTGTCTTGAATGTTGATGATAAAATAAATGTAATCTTCAATTTGCTTAATGCTGTTTTGGCCGTTTAATTGAACTTTCAATAATGTTAAGTTTTTTTAAATATACGATGTGTGTGTTATTTCAGATATGGAGGTCACCAGTACGGCTTATGGGTTGGTCAATTGGGAGACGGTAGGGCACATATTTTGGGAGAGTACGTAAATAGGTAAATATTTGTTTTGAACGTACGAGAAACGCGAAAACTTTATCTATTGTACCTTTCTTTTCCACGGGACCTATTAAACTGTGTTTAATATTGAAGTTAAAATGTCTACCGATGTTCAGAAAAGGCGAGCGCTGGCAGATACAGTTAAAAGGTTCAGGTCAGACACCCTATGCTAGGACACACGACGGCCGATCCGTGTTGCGCTCGAGTATCCGGGAAATGGTAGCGAGCGAGGCATGTCACCACCTGGGGATACCTACTACAAGGGCTGCTGCTTTGGTTGGTAAGACAATTATCTTAAGATGCTATAAATTTTTAAAAAAATACCCTTCTGAGGTAGCAGCAAGTTCGATTACGACAGCAGTAATTTATATTTTCGCGGCTACAGATAATTTGGTACGTTCTATTTTGAATAACTATATAAATTATACATTACGGTACTAGTATTTACCGTTTGATTGTCGCTGGCCTGACCGTTAAAACGGTTACGTTTAAAAGTTTTATCGCAAGTAGATAAGTAGGGTAGACGTAAATAAATTAAACCATATAAATGAATTGCTTTATAATTGTCAGTAAGCGATGATTTCGTGCTCCGCGACATGTATTACACGGGCTGTCCAAGACGCGAGCGAGCCGCCATCTTGCTGCGCCTGTCACCCAGCTGGTTCCGGTTCGGCTCTATGGAAATACTGGCCAAAACCGGTGAAATATCTGTGCTAAGGCAATTTGCTGAATTTACAATAAAGGTTAGACCGATAGTCCGACAGCTTCTTATTAACGCAAGTACTAATTCGAAAGAAATACTATCTAGGGAGATCTAGCTGAGCTAATTTAGCGAGGCATAGATGCTCCCTTCACCCTTAGGTACTTTAAGTTTGATGAACTTACATGCCAAATGATTACACTGTTCGAACCACTTTGCAACTACAAAATAATTAAAACCATGATTTCTATTTTTATTATCTCTTTTCAGGAATACTTTCCCGACATACACGGAACCGACGAAAATAGGTTTATTCGTTTATTTTCTGAAGTCGCACATAGGTCTTTGGATTTAGTAGCCAAGTGGCAAGGTAAAAAATCCTTACATATGATTAGATAAATATAGGATTTAGTCAGTTTGATAAGCCCGTTTGTTTTATGGATAAAGTCGGTCTGGTTGGCTTTTGAAATTTAAAATATTTCAGGTATGGGCTTCGCGCATGGTCTCTTGAACACAGACAATATGAGTCTACTTGGTCTGACACTGGATTACGGACCGTTTGGTTTTGTCGATTCGTATGATGGAGGGTTTGTACCTAACTGCTGTGATGGAGAAGGAAGATATTCCCTCGCTAAGCAACCTGATGTAATTTAACCAGTAGTTTGGTTTAACAGTTGGACGTTGCTGATTTATATCATATTTATTTCCAGCAACAGAAACTTTGATTTTAATATTTACAGATCGTGGTTTGGAATATTGGACAATTCGCGAACTCCCTGAAGCCACTTTTGACTACTTCACAGCAAGTTCACTTGTCTCATATATTGAAAACTCTAGACTCATACTGCAAGAATAAAATTTTGTAGGTGTTTTTTAGCTTTCGCGAATGTTTATTTTATAGGGAATAGATGATAATAATCTAAGTGCGAATTTTGACATTATTACAGAGAAACATTCTTAATGAAAATCGGTTTGAAAGAAGAACGTTGGGGTGACGAGCAGTTGGTTGAAAAACTTCTAGACATGATGCAGCAGACGGGAGCTGACTTTACGTCAACTTTTCGACAACTTTCTGAGGTGATATGGTGATATACCAGCTTTAAAAATAAATAAAGGACAGTTTTTCACGTAGGCTTATTTCGCCTATGTCCTCCCGAATTCTGCACCAAAACTTCTAACAGTGGTAGAGCCCGCTTTAACATCTTCGCACGAATGGGTCGGCTCGTCCGGTGCAATACCACGACCATACAGAAGACAGGCGTGAAGTGGGAGCAATTCCGCGTTTCGTCTGATGAGTGTGGTGCCGGAGGCCCAACTTTAGTCCATTTTCCTTCCCATCCTTTTTCTTATAAGAATAGGATGGAAAAGGAACGTGGATTTGACGGTGGAGGAGACGTATAGGAAGAGGAAATATCTTCTTTATGTGCGTCTCCTCCTCCGTCGATTAAGGGTAGGCAACGCATCCGCTATTACGGATGTCTATGGGCAGCGGTCGCTTCGCCATTTTGGCGGTTTTAGGTGGGGCCGCTTGCTCGTTTGCCACCTTATAATATAAAAAAAAACAAAGAAGCAACGTTATTTATTTATTGGAGTTATTTCGATTCCGATCCAAACGAAGACATTTGTGATATACTAACCTATGAGTATATATTTTTAGTTGGAACCAAGTGAAATGGTGAGTGAAACGAAGCTGGAAGAGAAATGGTCTTTGAAGCGATTATCGATGCACTCTTCCTGGGGATGCTGGCTGGACCAGTATCGAGAGCGTTTGGACAAAGAAGCCGGTTGGTCACATGACATATCTCTCGAGTTTTAAATCGATTTACGTTTTACTGTGGGAAGTTGTAGTGACCGACGTTTTGATTAATTTATTATAGCATTCTAATTGAAGCTTGTAAATCTTTACCACTAATCACTTAAAGGTAGGCAACGCATCTGCTACGTTCTAATTTGTAACTTTAAGAGATGTCTAAAGCAGCGGTTACTTCGCTATTTTAGCGACATAGAATACAGATTGCTGTCTTATAGGAACTATAAAATGAATATAAATAAAGTGTAAAATCGCTTAATAAATATTATCATACAATTGCAGTGGACGCTAGCTCTTTAGGAATGTTCGAGGATGAACGCCGACGTCGCATGTTAAGCGTCAACCCGGTATACGTGCCACGCAACTGGTTGATCCACGAAGCTATCCTAGACGCCGAAATGGATAATTTTGACAAAGTAAGTGCCAGAAACTGAAGGATGTACCATATATTGCATAGAATCTTTTATATTAAGCAACTTAATGTCTTACTACCTTGTATATAGCTAGATAAATAACATTGGCTTGTCTATGGTGTTACGAAATATTACTCTATGAGCGGACAGCGAATTGCGGGAAGTAATATTTCGCTTTTAACACTCTAGGAGGGATTTAAATTCATTCATATCTACTTAAAGTTAGTCAAATATAAAATAAACGGTTTCCCTTTAAAAGACAAAATGTATTGCCAGGTGCGATATCTCCTCGAAGTGATGCGTCGACCATACGAAGTGCAAGCGGAAGCGGAGAGGCGCGGTTTCTCCGCTCAGCCGCCTCAGTGGGCTTACGCTTTGAAAATCAGCTGTTCCAGCTGACGTTTTACAGCACAGATAAACTATTTTGGTGAAATTATTTATCAATAAAAATACACCTTTTGTCTATTGATTTATTTGACAATTTCTTTTTTCATATTGTCAGCATTGTGTCAATAATATCAGCAGGAAATTCGCTGTATTGATCATATATTTCTATTATATACTCTTTGGTACTGATTTTACCACATATATTCCTTTTCCACATAACATTTTTTATTAGTACTACTATAAGTTACATATTATGTACACAGTACACATAACTATAATGAAGATAATTATATCTTACAAAAATTAAATTCTCATTCATAATAATCAACATAATTCTCCTTGCACTTAACACTTTCAGCGCCACCAAAGCCATACGATTTATTCGCAGTGGCATCGAAAGGGTTATTTAATATCCACTGTGCGATAATTAAGATTCATCATTTATTTGTTTAGAAAGCCGTTCCATTAAAGATTCATTTTTGAGTCTACAATTATTTCGTATCAATAAGTAACTGACATGTTGGAATAATTTCTTAATCATTGCATTTCTATGTTCTCTACACATCCATGTGGAATCACATTTATTTAACATTGTCATAACACTATAGTTAAGAATGTTCTTTATATGCAATACTGGTTGTACATCCAGCTCAAATGCTTTTAAAGCTTTTACAATAGTCACACATAGATTATTACTGGGATAAGCCAATGGAACTCTTTCTCTCCACGATTTCTTCAGCAAAGAGCATTTATCTATATAATTAACTTCAGGCGCATTTAAAGCATTGTAACATTTTTCGCAATTTTCATTTTTTAAAATGACTGATGAACAATAACCACTCATATACACTATTGGCACTAAATTGAATCTCGAGAACAAATGTCTTAATTCCAGATCGGTTTTGATACAAATAGATGGTTTATTAACAAATTTGTGTAATAATATATTGTCATTAGTGTGGTTACTTTCCAAACTTGGAATTGAAATTTTAGGCGTATGAGCATTTACAGCAACTTCAATATCAAAGCATGTCACACTATTAAACGGATCTTCCATCGAACTTCCAAATATAGTATATAAAATATCCAAGTTAAATTTTCTCAAATTCAATATTTTAAAATCATTCTCTAAAAAATACTTCCATACATCTTGTAGTGAAGAAATAGTCGTAATATAGCTCTTCATACACCTTATGTTATATAAATAATGAAAATCGTCAATATGAAAGTTTGAATTATTCAAAATTCTTTTATATTCAATCCACAGATCATGGTGGGTACTGTTTTTCGTAACATGTTTTCTGTGTTTTTTAATATCATGGCTAGCAGAAAATCCGTTAGTACAATCAAACAGTCTGTCAAGGTATTCAATGACCTCACCGGCTTGAAAAATTTCTTCTTCATTTAAAATATTATCCACACTTTCTGATAGTAACTTTAACATTGCTGCCATCGTGTTGCTAAAAATTTGTATAGCTAACTTAATTCCATTCCTTGTCCAGTCAATTTTATTCTCATGTGATTTTAATTTATAAAAGTTATAAATGCTATTATTTTTTTCTTGAGCCATAACCAAATGAGACCATTTCAATTTCTTACTGTCCATTACTAATTCTCCATATTGTATTAAATTATTTCTTATTGTCATAAATATACGAGGAACATCATAAATTATAAATACTTTTTCATTATCTACTAAATAATAGTTAAGATCATCAGGGTTGTCACTTTCACCTTTCAGCAAATTCAGTACATCAATAAATGTTTGCTTGTCTTCACAAATACTGGCAATCAACATATATCCCGCTTTTCTCACTGATTTTATAATAGTTTTTAATATATTACTTAATTTTTCTTTTGATATTTCATCCTTGTAAAAGTAATGAGCAATTGGATATTGAGATGATGGATTTTGGTAATTTAGCACATTTTCCAGCACAAACACCAAAGCATGGTTGGCTAACTCCTTTCCTCTGCCACCTTCCTCACCAAGGTCAACATATCCAACAACTTTACCTAAATAAGAATTGTAATAGACATGTTCTTGCAGTTTTATTTCATCAAATAATAATACACAGGTTTTCCCTTTTTTTCCAATATCATTTACAGTTTTTTGTTTTAATTCTGTCAATAAAGTTGTATTTAAACCGGATTCTATTGTAAGTGTATGGTTTCTTGGATGTTGCAACCATCTGTGGATTGGTTTATTTTCTATTTCCTTTTCATGTGCTGGAAAACAAACAAAGTAAATATAGTGATAGTACAAGAACTTTCTAAATAGTATATTAACTATAAAACACTGCATGGCTGTTAGACCAAGTCAAGTTACCGGCGCGACGCGATAGCATACAAATTCGCTTAATTATTACCTTAACAAAGGACTTCTGACGCGTGTTTTATAATTAATATAGTATATATAGCATAATGTCCCAAAAAAATTTGAATAATTCAATTTCTAAATAATTTTTAAAAGAAATTTCACCTTTTAGTTCAGAATTTGTAGACTTTACATTATTCAAAGGTTCATTTGGTGATTGCGTATTGTCACTTTCTATAGAATAAGTTTCTGGTGTATCTGAAGTTAAATCATGCGAAGCCTGTATATGATTTTCAGTACTTTCTTTTCTCTGCCCTATAGAACTTTCATTTGCAGATACAGTTCTGTTTATATACAGTAGTGTTGAATTTTCTCTCACATTATTTATGCAATAGTCATGATCATGCAGTTCTTTGATTGATACATCTGGAAAAAGTGGTTGTTTAGAAAAATACTTACAATAAATGCAAATATTTGGATGGATGTTTGATACTTCCCATCTCTAGAATTGGTCATTGGATTACATCAATAGCACAAATATAGCTTATGCTCTGGTAGAACACATATGCTACATGCATGCCTTGCAAATGGTGGCAAAAGCTAGTAAACTACTTTATTTAGTTAGCTTACCATACAATATAGGGGTTGGAGCTAAAATTTTGCCATCACAACCTCTAATAGCTGGCAGAGGAAACTCAGCTAGTATGTCATCAGGTAATGGATCTTGTGTGAGTCTCAAAGAGGGCACAGCCTCAGGTTTCAAACAAGTGAGAGAAGGTTTAAAATCACTCCTGCAGAAATGATATCTACAGACAAATTTTCTCCTAAGTGATTCCAAGGGATAATAAGCTAGATCTTCTTTTCCAGTGACTTTAACCCATTTTTTTGCTCTATAAATAAATGAATAGGTTAAAACTTTAATTTTTTTCTTAATTATTTGTTTGTCATCAAAATTCACTGTTATGCTTTACCAGCGAAAAAGAAAATATTTTCTCTCATCCTTTACCAATCAATTTGCGAACAGATAATTTTATAAAAGTAAACGTACTTGTTACTGTGGGAAGGAACGAAACTTGTAGTTTTCGTTCAAGATAAATTACCCAAAAAGAAACTTCATAACAATGTAAATAAGTTTATTTTCTGTAGTTTAATGTAATTTTTTTGAAAATTTGGCATGATTCTGTATCATAAAGTATCTCGGTTTTTAGTTTACAAGAAATCATAAAAAGAGAATTTATAGACATACAATTCGGGGTTTTTTGGGTACTGAGCCATGAATACTCGTTTCTGACCATTTTTGCTTCGAGTCCTTAATCCACATATTTGACATATTACGTCAAGCTTGTTCTTTTCGTATGAAAAGTCCATCATCATCATCTGTTCATTTCCTTGGTTCTTGTCAACTGTTTATTGCTTTATTGTTTATGTCAAGTTATACCCAAAAATCTTATGGAAAAATACATCACGACTTCCCAAAGCTATAATATAGTCCCGTAAGGATATTGTGGCACCTTTTTGACATTGACAGGATGGCGCCTCTGAGCATTTAGGGTTACCAGCAAGGTAATATGTCCACATTAAAGGGAAATTCTTTCCTTCTGTAAACAAAAACGCAAATTGTCAAGGAAGTACTTGTACCGTACAATGTAACTAGGAAATGTCCCAGACTTCGTTTGTCGGTTAGAAGACTCTATAAGTAGTTAAAGAATCTTTGTAGGAAACTTTTAGCAATGCACTCTCTTGAGACAGTTAGGGAAGGAATAGCCTTAACATAATAGAAATTGTCTTACTTAGCGCTTATCTACAGAACAATAGAAACCTTAATGATTGTTTGTTGTTTAAAATCAACGCACAGTACAAACTGTGTGGTATGTCCAGGTGTTCGTATGGTGCGTTATAAAATCAGACAGTCAGACAGACAGTTTTTTGTTATATATCTGAGTACACATAGGAATTTCCTTATCACGTAAGTAGATATGTACGTTAAAAAACTAAAATCCTTGTTGATTTTATGTCACGAAGGCGATACTTCCAGTTGCACAAAACACGCTACAATCAAGGGTTCGGTTACTGCAATTTAAAATTGGCAATAAAACTATCTGAAAAATATTTATAAGTAAATTACTATATATTTTGTTAAAAATTACAAAATTAAACATATTAGGGAATTTCTTGAATTAACAAATGGGAAAGGAAAGAATTTCCCTTTAATGTGGACATATTACCTTGCTGGTAATGGTAACCCTAAATGCTCAGAGGCGCCATCCTGTTAATGTCAAAAAGGTGCCACAATATCCTTGCGGAACTATATAGATGTTTTATATCTGTAAAAGACAACATTTAAAATTGTAATGTAATTTAATAAAACTTACTTATATATTATTAGATATATCTTAGTAACATTATATATGCAAAAGTTTGAATGGATGTTAGAGTTTGTAGCCTAAACCGCTGAACAGATCTTGAAGTGAAAGACACACTGACTAAGTTTTTTTTTAATTCTGCGAGGAAGGAGTTGCCGGCGAAAGATAGTCATCATAGATTATATATTTTTTTTACAAATCACTTTTAGTAACTAATGGAGAAACGTAAATAAATAAAAAAAAGTATCACATAATAATAAACTAATGAGGTATAAGTTGTTTTATACTATGCGAGCTATCTGTTAAATTTTCCATAAGAATATCATCAATGTAATATACTTTCAATCGAAACTAAAGCGCGTTATATTATTTTCTTCTATATTATGTATAGTAAGATAAAACATAGAGGAATTATAATCTACTATTGTAATGTACAATTTTTAATTTCATAGTAAGTAGTAGTAGTGGGAAGGAGTTCCAATAAATTAGTAACAATGTAAACATTAACTGTATTTTATGGTTTTAGACGTTTGAAATGGTTAAAAGTGATCGGGAAAGAAGAGTTACTGAAATTGCCATATGATAAGTTACGACATAAATTTGTTTGTGGTGATCATTTCACACCTGATGATTTTTTTCCACTAAAGACAAGGTTAAAACATAATGTTGTACCGTCTGTTGGATTACAGTTGCCACCTTTGTCAGATGACCTATTAAAAAGATTTACAACAGAACCAGTTCGTGGTAAATTTAATAAAACTTACTTATATATTATTAGATATATCTTAGTAACATTATATATGCAAAAGTTTGAATGGATGTTAGAGTTTGTAGCCTAAACCGCTGAACAGATCTTGAAGTGAAAGACACACTGACTAAGTTTTTTTTTAATTCTGCGAGGAAGGAGTTGCCGGCGAAAGATAGTCATCATAGATTATATATTTTGTAGACCTCCAAAGATTATATAGCATTTGCAATTTTGTTAACTAACAATGTCATATTTACTTACTGCGTTGGTGCAGTGACCCAAATTGGGTCTTGGCCTCCAACACGAGAGAACTTTGCTTTGAGAGTCATGATGCTTTGTTTACATAAAGGCTGCCTTTCGTAATTTTTATCCAAAACATTTCGATATAGTATAATAGACTAGTTAATTTGATAAAGTGTGATGTTTTTATCAATATATTTTAATTTTACAGAATTGACACACCCTGAAAATCAAAATATACCAGCAAAAGTAAATGTACGTAAAACACGATTGCGTAAAAATACCACTAAGGCGAATGGCACAGTGAATCCTGAACCCAGTACTTCTTACGCTAATATTTCTGCACCACCAAGAATATTTGTAAGTGAAGAAATATCGCAAAAAGCGAATAATGTACTTCATCAAGAGAATCACTTAAAAGATTTCTATAAAAATCTTAACATCCCTCAATCGGAAGGTAAGTCTCATTTAATTTATTTTGTGACATAATTTAACAAATCCCTATTATATTTCTTTTTTTTATTTGTAGAATTAGAACGAATTAAAAACAAAATTGGAAATGTAAAAAAAACTCTACTGTTGAAAGCATTAGGGAAGAGAACAATTCCGAAAAGAAGGCTATCAAAAGTATTTAGTAATAAAACGAAAACAGAAACTGGCATATATTCAACATTAATATCACATTATAAAAAGTTTTTTAAAGCATATAGGACACAATCAAGTGAAGGCAAAACTACATGTGTCTTATTGTTTGACATATTAACACTTGATGAATATGTTACATACAATCCTTGTATGGATAAAGTTGATGGATATGTGGATTTTGGGGATGAGGGTGGCAGAAGTGAAGAGATAGCTAATCATGTGCTTGTGTTCATGCTTCAAAATATAATAATGGAGGTGAAACAGCCGATAGCACATTACTTATTCAGAGGCAAATTAACACCGGAGGTTTTAAGTGATTTAATAAAAAAAGTAATTCAAACAGTTAGAAATACTGGACTTACTGTTATTGCTAGTGTATGCAACCAGACTCTAATACATGAAGAAGCTATAAATTTGTTACGAGGACCCGATTTGAAGAGTGCAGACATAAATTTTTATGTAATAGATAATAAGAAAGTCTATATTGTGTATGATATTCTTCACTTGTTTAAATCTTTAAGGAATAATCTGATACAATATGGTGAATTAGTTATGGACACGAAAGCATTGGATTTGTCACATTTGAACATGGTAGAAAGGAAAAACAGCAGCACTCTTCACTTTACCAAAATAACTAAAGAGCATGTTGACACAGTTATTTGGTCTAGAAAAGGAATCAAGTTGGCAGTTGAAATATTTAGTAACACAGTTGCAGGGATTCTAAAAGGTCTTTCAGAGAGCAAAGCAAATGTAGAAAAGAAAGACGAAATATTTGAGGCTGGTTTAGTAATTGGAGAATTGGATGAGCTATATAATTGCACCTCTGGGCTCTTACCTAGAGGAAAAAAACATCCTTGCATAGAAAATGTTGACTCGGAAAGTAGTCACCATAGTTTATGGGCTGAATATAAAAGAAAATTTAAAAACACTCATTTTGTAAACAAGAATAGTCAAATTGACTTGACTGATGTGAGATGTATTGATGGATTTTTTATTACTCTGTCATCTTTTGAAAACATCTGGAACTACATGGAGAAAACCATGAAAGTTCCATTAAATTTGACTTGTTTGAATCTGTACTCTCTTGCAGATCTATTGCAAGATATTAAGCTAAAATTACAAGATGGCAAACTTATAACAAGTCATTATTATGAATTAATTATAAATAGCATGTTTCTTGAGGCAATTAAGCCATGTAAAAAAAGTAATGATAGTGATTTAGTAAATAATGAACAAAGATTAATCTCGGAAGAAATGGATAGAGATGCAAATGAAAATTCTGTTCTGAACAATCTTGATGAGGATCTGTTAATATCGGGATCAGGTTTACCTGAATCTGAAGAAGAACTAGGTGAGCTTTTCGAAACATTTGAAAATCATCCAAATGTGTACATCAGTGCATATTTGGCTGTAAAAGTTTTAAAGTATATGAAGTGTAATAAATGTCGAGAAGCTTTAGAAGTTAATGAAATCGAAAATGATTTGTATCATAACTACACATTACTTCAGGATGTATGGAGAGAGAAATGTCTTCCGATATATCCCAGTAATAAACTTTGCATGACAGTTGAAAAAGCAATAAATATATTCCGCGTAGATATTGAGCCGATATTGTATATAAAAAATATTTGTAATTATTGCGTCGCAACAATGTTGTTGGAATGTGATGTGTCTTGGATGTGTGAGGAACATAGAGTTATAATGAGTAGACGTTTGTTCCAATGCCTTAGTTGTTTGCTTATTAGAAACCATTGTCGAATTAAAAATCAATTTATTGCGCATACGATAGACGCATTAAGACGTCGGAGAAAAAGAAAACAAGTTAGATGCTCCTATTATTAATTGCCGTTGAGCAATTTAACTTTACAAGTAAATAATATTGATTTGTAGCGCAATTTAAGTTAGGATATAAGCTGATCTCTATTGTTGTAAATATATATAAGCTGAATAAACATTTAAACCGTAATAAAAATGTATTAGACTTATCCCTTTTTGTTCAAAAGTATTTAGAAAAACATGATTAACCTACATTAGCACGGGCACTTTTATAACACTTTTAGGAGAATGTCAGTCTGAGTATGCTATTTTTATCCGCTTAATATTCCACCGCTGCTCGATGTGCGCCTCGGGTAGTGAAGAGTTAAACAATACCTTTGGCTAAAGGCGAATGCCATGCAACATCTGCTTCCCGGCTTTCACTCCTGGACCTGGAAACCTATTATCACTGCTTGCAACAGCACCAATGGGATTGGAAACGAGACAGAATTAACGACCGCGCTAGTTAGAAGTGGTCGAAAGTTCCGGTCAAAATCACCCACATTTTTATATTTGTAATGTTAACAAACATTTACAAACGTTAACAAAACTGGTTCGAAAAGGCAAGAATCCAGAGCTGTAAAAAAGTAACATTACATTGTGAACTTGTTAAATGTCGTTGTCAAATTTGTAAACAAATTATATTTTTTTGTGATGATTTAGAATTACGAATGTTAATAAAATCATAATATTCGTTTTTATACTTTGACTGATTCAAGGTTATTGATATGTCAAGTTCATAAATACCAGTTGCTTTTTATTTAAAAGTGAGGATGAGTTGAAAGAAAAAATAAGTATTGCCTAATCATTGTTAATGTTTGCTTTTTAAGCAGTAATCAATTTGTAACGTAACTTTCCATATGAGAAGGACATTGTGCATTTGTGTTTCTCTTCTAAATGATCATAGGTCAATCATGTTAGGCTCCGAAAAGGCGTTAATTCGCGATTTCAAAAGTTGGAAGTTTAGAAATCCTCCAAATTATGCCGAATTACCTATAAGTGAGGATCCGGAATATAATGTTCCTGTTGCTGTTAAAAATGCGGTATTTTCTAAGGCTAGTATTTTAAACTAGTTTTTAAATAATTTTGTGTATAAGTTGTGTTTTTAAATCTCAATTTTAATTCTAATAGGTACCAACAGAGCCATTAATCGGCAAACTTCATTTGGTTTGTGCATCAGATGATGCAATGAAGGATATTCTAGATTTGGATCCAGTTGTGGGGGAAACTGAGGAATTTGTGGACATGATAGCTGGCAAATATTTACCAGAAGGAGGTCTTACTGTTTGCCATAGGTATTTTACATAAATAAACTTATGTATGGAAACCTAATACTTAAATAATACATTCAAGCTATATTTTTCTTAGTAAAATTTATATGACATATTTTGGGTATGTTGGATAGTGAAAACTACTGATATTATTATGATTTGTATTTTTGGATTTTTGTATGTATTGAAATAACTCAAAAACGACTTGACCAATTTCAAAAAATCTTGCATCATTAAAAAGCTATGTTATCATTGAGTAACATAGGCTATGTTTTTACAATTTCTTTTAATTTCACATGGGCAAAGTCAAAAGCAACAGCTACTGTATTATAAAAGGCATGATCAGCACTGGCATTAGGGTAAAGTGATCACCCAGAGTACTAAACTTCAATAGGCACCATGGGAGCCTTTTTTGTATGGTTGGTAAGGGGCAATGTAGAAATTGCACCTATTGCTAGTAATGCTTAAACTGAACTTTGTTATGATAATTGTTTCCAGATATGGTGGATATCAGTTTGGTTATTGGGCTGACCAACTCGGGGATGGAAGGGCTCACATCCTAGGAGAGTATGTCAACAGGTAAACAATACTTTTAACTTAAAGTTAAATCAATCAAGGATACTAATTATCATTTAGAACAATTACATAACCTAAAAGCATGTTCATTTGATGACAAAGATATTTTTGATACTTCGAAATATATAAACTTATTAATATTATAAATGCATACAATGATTAGAGATGGATGTTTGTTAAAACTCTCCGGAATGGCTTAACAGAAAGAACACATTGGTTTCTTGCTTTAGTTTTTTTTTAATTATTAGCGGCCAGAGTCATAGGCAAAAGCTATTTAATAAATAAAAAGATATGTGGTCTGTTGAATCGCAACAAATGAAAAATATGTCTTCTTTGAGGTTTATGGTACTGAGTTTTGTTGTCTGATAATAAAAACTTACCAGGAATGGTGAATCCTGGCAGCCCCAACTGAAGGGTTCAGGGGAGACGCCGTACTCCCGCTTCGGCGACGGGCGCGCGGTGCTGCGCTCCTCTATTAGAGAGATGATAGCCTCCGAAGCATGTTACTATCTCGGCATACCAACTACTAGAGCTGCGGCTTTGGTGGGTAAGACTATTCTATTTTACTTAGCTATTTTAGAATCGACAGGAAGTATTTATACTTTTAAATCAACCTATAATTAGAGCTTATTATATTTTTTTAGTATTTATTTATCTATACTAATCATACTTCATACTTCATACTCATATTATAAATGCGAAAGTTTAGATGAATTGATGGATGGATGGATGGATGGATTGTAGCCAAAATAGCTGAACGGATTTCGATGAAACTTGGCATAGACATAGGGGATAGTCTGGAAGAACACATATGCTACTCAGTTTTGTTTTTTTTTTAATTCCACGCGGACGGAGTCACGGGCGAAAGCTAGTATTAGTATAAAGAGGAAAGATTTGTATTTTTGTATGTATTGAAATAACTCAAAAACTACTGGGCCGATTATAAAAATTCATTCCCCATTAAAAAGCTATGTTATCATGAGTAACATAGGCTGTTTTTCATTATTATTTTTTATTTCATACTAGCCTATAGCTGAATTGATATGGTTAAAGGAAATATTAGTAAATTAACAAAAGTCTACTAAAACCATATCTAAAAAAAAGTAAAAAATGTATCGGTAACAGTTAATGCAAAATTTTCTTCTGGTATTCAACTGTATATAATTTCAGTGAGTGACGATCACAAAGTATGGCGTGACAAGAGCTATAGTGGAGCAGCGCGACAGGAGCGCGCGGCCGCGGTGCTGCGCCTCGCGCCCGCCTGGTACAGGCTGGGCTCCTTCGAGATACTACTAAAGAGGAATGAGCCTCACACTATGAGGCAACTGGCTGACTTCGTTATTAAGGTATTTGAGCTTTTGCCCACCCGTTATGTCATTTTGACAGCACGGATTTTAAAAAAAGTACCCTATAATATGCCTATCCATGTCAGCTACCGTCTAGTGAAAGTCCTGTCGAAATCGACCCAGTCGTTTCGGATATTACCCAGAACAAACACGACTTGCAGACAAAATTAAATGTGATTTTCGTTATCAGCAACGCAAATACATCTTCCCGAACTCTGGAATTTTTCTTTTAATATTACAAACAGACGCTACAATTTTATTATATGTATAGAAGACTAGCCGTTCCCGTGCGGTTTCATCCACATGACATAAAAACTGTGTTTATTGTTTACATTTCATAAAAATTGTATATGTCAAAATTCAAATTTTTCAATGACAATGAAGGCTTGACTTTGGCTGAGAATTGATTATTAGTAACCATGGCAACCATGTTTCTTTGATATTGGCAACTATGCAGTTTTTGTCCCTTTCCCTCATAACGGTTTCTTCCGATTTCCAAAAAATAAGATAATAATTATTGAATGTTTTTAAAATGTTATTAATAAACATGTTTTTGTTACAGCATCATTTTCCAAATATCTCATCGGAGGATCCAGATAGATATGTAAAATGGTATTCGGAGGTGGCGCATTCAAATCTAGACATGGTGGCAACTTGGCAAGGTATCTTAAATTATTCATAAACTAACAGAATTATTTAAATTAACCTTAGAATTAAAGTGGACATTTACAAATTTAAAGTTTATGTAGAAACAAAAATGTTTATTTACTAACTTTTCATTGAAATTTCATTTACAATGCTTACGCAATTTGGTACATTTGCCTTACGGTGAATCAAAACATCGTGATGATATCTAATCACAACTGGATACCTATTTAGCTTGCTATTAAAATTTTTATATACTAATGTTAATTAGAGAAAGATTTGTATTTTTGTATGTATAGGAATAACTCTAAAACTACTCGGCCGATTTCAAAAATTCTTTCACCATTAAAAAGCTACGTTATCAGTTACATATATTTTTTTAATTATACGCGTGTTAACTCGCAAGCAACAGCTAGTTCTTCTTCAACAATGTCAAAATTATGGAGATAGTCACAATATTCATTAAAAGAACTTAGGTTAGGCTCCAAGCTATACTAATATAATAAAGCTCCCATTTTATAGCTATACAAGCTGTTCCCTTGCGACTTCATCCACATAAAATTATGAAAATTTTACTTTATTGTTTACATGTGTCAAGTTATCAATAGCAAATGTCAAAATGACATGACATGACAAACCTTAGCAATCTTTCTTTCTTGATGTTGGCAGCAACTTATGGTCTCTTTCCCACATTAGGGTTTTTATCCAAAATATTTACCCCCTAAGTTTAATGGCGTGAAAATATAAAGCCTAAAGCGTGACGTAAGTGTAGGGCTTTTTATTAAAAGAAGAATTATTCAAAAATATGCTGTAATTGCTGACATCTTAAGCAACAAAGAAGTGTGTGTTTACGCTTTATTATAATAGTATAGAAGTATAGAAGTATAGTATAGATATCTATATTATAGCATAGTGTATCCCCAGGTGTAGGGTTCACTCACGGAGTACTGAACACAGACAATGTGAGCGTGCTCGGCCTCACAATAGACTATGGTCCGTACGGCTTCATGCAGCATTACTACCAGCATTATGTGCCCAACACATCTGATGATGCGGGACGGTATGCTTTTAATAAACAGCCAGAGGTAAATGTTAACAATATATCTAAATATATCTAATTTTAAAACAAACTAAATTAAATTAAATTTTCAAATGGATGGTTATTGTAAATGTTACTTTTAGTGTCAGATAAATAAATGATTTCTTATAAATCTTAAAATGTCTCCCTTTGTGACTTAATTTCATTTCTCAGATTTGCCAGAAAGTTTATCTTACTAATATTATATATGTGATAGTTTAGATGGATGGATGTTTGTTAGAATTTGTAGCCTAAACAGCATTGAAAGCCTGAACAGATCTTGAAATTTGGCATAGATGTAGAGGATAGTCTGGAATTACACATAGGCTGCATACGTTTTCTTTTAAATTTCATGCAGACGAAGTTGCAGGCGCTAGCTAGTTTTGAAATAAATTACATTTTTTTTTCCAGATACTTGTATGGAATCTAGAGAAGTTCGCGGAAGCGTTAGATCCAATACTGACAGATGACCAGAAGCAGAATATAAAAGATATACATAAAACTCTTGGATGTTATGTCAAGAATAAAATCGCGTAAGTATGACAAAACTAGTGATCCGCCCCAGCTTCGTCTGGATATTTGTTACATGTCTCCAGAACAGCTTAATGGATATGGCTGAAATCCATAAATATGCATAGTGTAAAAGAACACATAGGATACCAAGTATAAATGTATTTTATTCACTTATACAAATAATCATACTTCATACTCATACTAATATTATAAATGTGAAAGTTTAGATGGATGGATGGATGTTTGTTAGAGTTTGTAGCCTAAACTGCTAGACGGATCTCGATGAAATTCGGCATATATGTAGAGGATAGTTTGGAAGAACACATAGGCTACTTACTTTAGTTTTTTTTTATCACGCGGACGGAGTCGCGGGCGAAAGCTAGTAATATATTAATATAAGTAAAAACTACTAATTAAATAATAATATAAATAATAAATATGTTAATATACATACTTTTAGAATGTATCTTATAATTTTGCTAAAATATTTTTTTCATTGTAAACAGTTTGTATATAAGTACATTTTTTTATACTGTTTATCAATTCTTTATCTATTAATTACAGTCAAACATACATAAGAAAACTGGGGTTGTCAGAGTTACAAGAAGGTGATGAGAAGCTGGTGGAGGACTTGCTGCAAATGATGCAGCAGACGATGGCCGACTACACGCAGACGTTCAGACAAATGGCAGAGGTATTAATTATTATATCTTACTAATGGATGGATGGATGTTGGAAAACAATGCCTAAACGACTGAAAGGATCTTGATGAAATTTGGCAACAACACATAGGCTATTTTATTTACTTTTTTTAATGCCACACGGAGTCGCGGTCGAAAGCTAATACTTTTAATCTATACTAATATTATAAAGAGGAAAACTTTGTATTTTTGTATGTATTGAAATAACTCAAAAACTACTGGGCCGATTTAAAAAATTCTTTCACCATCAGATAGGTAATTTATCTGTTAGTAACATAGGCTATATTTTATTATTACTAATGTTTAGGAACTATTAATAAACAGCGTGTTTCTAGACGCCGGCGTTAAAAATTCACTAAACTTTAACTTTTCTCGGCTTACGCTGCCTAAACCGTTAGAGGTATATAAAAATGATGTATGAAAGAATTGTAAATCTCAAAAAGTTCTACAGAAAAGTCCGCGATAGCAAATATCTATCATTAACAGTTTTCTTACAATAACCACTTTTTTGTTTACAAATGAATTAAAAAACTTACGCTATTTGCAGCGTTGTTTTATTGGTTTCAATATTAATCCTTATCCAAATAAATGCGTTTGTTATCAGGAGAATTTAATGTAGAATAAAATTGTCCTTTACAGTATTTAAATTGGACTAATAGTTTAGAAGATATCGCGAACACAAACAATAAGGGTAACCGAAAAATCAGCTTTCAAGCTACCGGGCTTAGAAATTTGGAATCTTGCATCGGTAGATTTCTGTTATTACGTACATAGATTACTACTAAGTTAATACTTTTGGTAATAGGTTGAAAAAAAGGGCGAACGTAATAGGTTATATTTGTAATTTCACGCGGGCGAAGTCGCGAGCAACAGCTAGTGTGAAATAAAGGAGTCATATAAGCACGGAAATAATAGAGTAGTTAAAAAATGAGTTATAAGATAGGTTATATTATATTTATAAAAAATAGGAAAACAGGGGATATTCATGTAAAATAATTCATAGTTGATTTGTCTATGGATATTATTTTATAAATGTATTAAAATACTTATTTCTAGTAAATGATGAAGTAAGAAGAGACCGCATGGTAAAAGTGAACCCCCTGTATATACCCAGCAACTGGATATTACAAGAAGCAATAGCGGATGCTGAGAAAAATGACTTCACAAAGGTGAGATTCTCACAATTTATTGCCCGAATACAAAGAGTTTAAAACTATATAGAGTGGGCATAGTTGACACTTCACACATTTTTCACATAATCTTAGAAACGTCATCTATTGATCCTCAAAACCACATGTCAATATAATTAACTAGTTTTCGCCCGCGACTCCGTCAGCGTGGAATTAAAAAAAAAAGTAAGTAGCCTATGTGTTCTTCCAGACTATCCTCTACATCTATACCAAATTTCATCGAAATCCGTTCAGCAGTTTAGACTACAAACTCTAACAAACATCCATCCATCTAAACTTTCGGATTTATAATATTAGTATGATTGCAAAATTGATTACCAATAGGTGTCATTAAATAATATTTAAATGTTTATATTTTATTTATTAATTAATCCTGATTCAAGTTTTATAATAACTTTGGTATATCGCACAAAAGTAACAAAATAATCAAGTATCTGCAATTATTAATATGAACTTAGTTTTTATTATACTAAAGAGAAAAGATTTGTATTTTTTTATGTATTGGAATAACTCACAAACTATTGGGCCGATTACAAAAATCTTTTACTATTAAAAGCTACGTTTTCACTGAGTATTTTTTTTTTATTATACTAAAGAGAAAAGATTTATATTTTTTTATGTATTGGAATAACTCACAAACTATTGGGCCGATTACAAAAATCTTTTACTATTAAAAGCTACGTTTTCACTGAGTATTTTTTTTTTATGTATTGGAATAACTCACAAACTATTGGGCCGATTACAAAAATCTTTTACTATTAAAAGCTACGTTTTCACTGAGTTTTTTTTTTTATTATTAATTTCACACGAACGATGTCGCGAGCAACAGCTAGTGTGAAATAAAGGAGTCAAATAAAGACGGAAATAATAGAGTAGTTAAAAAATGAGTTATAAGATAGGTTATATTATATTTATAAAAAATAGGAAAACAGGGGATATTCATGTAAAATAATTCATAGTTGATTTGTCTATGGATATTATTTTATAAATGTATTAAAATACTAAATTCTAGTAAATGATGAAGTAAGAAGAGACTGCATGTTAAAAGTGAACCCCCTGTATATACCCAGCAATTGGATATTACAAGAAGCAATAGCGGATGCTGAGAAAAATGACTTCACAAAGGTGAGATTCTCACAATTTATTGCCCGAATACAAAGAGTTTAAAACTATATAGAGTGGGCATAGTTGACACTTCACACATTTTTCACATAATCTTAGAAACGTCATCTATTGATCCTCAAAACCACATGTCAATATAATTAACTAGTTTTCGCCCGCGACTCCGTCCGCGTGGAATTTAAAAAAAAGAAGTAAGTAGCCTATGTGTTCTTCCAGACTATCCTCTACATCTATACCAAATTTCATCGAAATCCGTTCAGCAGTTTAGACTACAAACTCTAACAAACATCCATCCATCTAAACTTTCGGATTTATAATATTAGTATGATTGCAAAATTGATTACCAATAGGTGTCATTAAATAATATTTCAATGTTTATATTTTATTTTATGACACTCTTTAGTTTCATAACAAAAGATGGCGCTTTAAAAAATTTATTACTTGACAATAGAACACGAGGTTGCACTAAACTTGACAACCGATATTGTACCTTTCAAATAATTTTGTTCATGCCGCGTCTATATATTTCTTAAATGTCTGCCCAAATAACGTAAGGGTATTTTTTTATAGATATGTCGGTTAAGTTTAATTTTTTTTCAGGTTCGACTTCTATTAAAAATATTTAAGAACCCATATGAAGTGAATGAGGAAGCCGAGAAGTTGGGATATTCTTCACAACCTCCCAGCTGGGCGTATGGCATCAAACTGAGCTGTTCCAGCTAAAAGCTTCAAATAATATATCTAAATTCTAAGAAAATAGTAGAAATCCATCGAAATAGCACTTGTATACAAGCGCACAGAGATCAAGATGTAGTTAGACACTCCAGTTTTATGATGCGTTTACACTTGGCCAGAACAGCCAGTCATAGATTACTGGCGCCAGTTGGCGATCACACTATGCCAGTAATTTGACAGTCCAATTATTGAGCACTAACACATTATTAGATAAAAAGCGTAAAGTGAACGCTTCTGTAAGCACGGTAATTGTGTGCTTAACCACTAATCGAACGACTCGATTCTGCGGAAAACCGGTGTAAATTGGTTTTCCGCAGTTTGTGCTGTAAACCGATGTAAAGCCAAAGACAAATCTTTGTATGATTTTAACTCTTGCGGCTTGCGTGCTATTGACTGTACTGGCAGTGTGCACCGCGTATTATATATATTGTCTCTGGTTGTTTAAAGAATGAATGGGACAATAAAAAAGGGCGTCCTAGAAATCTCGCCCAGGGCGCTAGTAATGCCAAGTGTCACAGTGGAATTCTACCGTGGTATCAATAAATCTAAAATCTTGTTATATATTTTCATTTATTAATGTATGTTACGAAAGTGCCATGTTGTATTTCTTATGATTTTATTGTTTTATTATATATTATTTGGTTTTTGTAATGAAAAAGATTTTATTATATGTTGATAGTTTAAGATATAGGATTAAGAATAAATAATTGGACTTATATTTCGCATTTTTATTGCTTTCATTATTTTTTCAAATGTGATTTTATTAACAAATTTAACTCATCTGCAGATTATACCTTACGAAATAAACAAAATATTGGTTAGAGATAAATTGTATAACTTTACTAATTCTTTACCTTATCAGTTACAAAAATAATACCACAATTGCTCCTTATAAAAAAACACATTTACAAAAAAATACAGAATACATCAACATATTAGATTTATATACAAAACTTAATTTCTTCTTAAAAAAAAAATAAGTGTACATATTTGTTTCATAATTTATCACATTATTTACAACAAAAGTATTTTTTTTTTATGGAAACCAGCCAAAATAATCATTTGTAGTCTTCATCACCACTATCATCAGGTTCAGAGTAATCTTCATCTATTTCTATTTTCCGTCTCTTTTTCTCTTGTACATTCTCCTTATCTTCAGTCTCCACTTTAGCCTCAGCTTGTGCTGATCTATGATGGAACACAAATGATATACTCTTAGCAAGATCCCAGCATTGTTTTAAAACAATATCTGCTAAATTTTTCTTATCCGCACAATGGTACCAGTTAGACAGATCTGATGTACAGTCCGAGTTCTCGGGAGGTATTGTCACTTGTATGTTATTCACACATCTACGGCACTTAAACTTGCTATGCGTGTCCGATAATGTGTTCTCTTCTAACCGGAACAGATCTTTCAAGTCTTCAGATGTGAAATGTCTCAATGACTCCTCATTTTGATCAACAACAGTATCACTGAGTGCTTTCTTGTGAGCTTGGCGTTGGAATATCTTTTCCTCAATAGTACCAGTTGCCAGTAAACGGTATATATAGCATGGTTTTTTCTGTCCGTCGCGCCACACTCTAGCCATCGCCTGATCGTCGTTAGCTGGGTTCCAATCTGGATCGAACATGATCAAACGGTTCGCACCAATTAGATTCAAGCCGCACCCACCGGCTTTGGAACTAAGCATAAATATCCACTCTTTCGAATCCTTATCGTTAAAACTTTCAACAACTTTAGCTCTCTTCTTTATTGTCATTGAACCATCAAGCCTTACATATTGATAGCATCTTTTACGGCACAATTTCTCAAATAGATCAAGAGTTTGTGTATAATTTGATACCAAGACAATTTTATCATCTGTGTTTGTTTTCAGATTAGCTAATATACAATCTAATATCATCAATTTGCCAGAATATTCAGGTTTCACATCTTTTATATCATAATTAGCAGGTAATAAGTCTTTAGCTTTTTCAAAGCCTTCAGATCTCTCTACAATTTTGTCGTACACTAAATCTGGGTGATTGCATAACTTCTTTAGTGTTGTAATACTTGATAGTGTTGTAAATGTGTTTTTATCACCGTTGCCTGCAAATTTGTTACGAATCGCATCAGAGTTTATAAAGTTCTTGTATATTTGAGTTTGGAGTGGAGTCATTTTGACACATATAACTTGTTCAAATTTGACAGGTAAGTATTTTGTAAGTAGATTGCTTGTTCTGCGGATCATACATTTGTTGACTATCGAAGTCAAAGTTTGCAAACATTCCTGCGCTCTCTCCCTTTCTTGAGCACTAGCTAAAGCATCCTGACCTTTGAGGATATGATTCTCATATTTCTTCTTGAATTCTTGTGCAGTTCCTAAAATACCTTCATTAACAAAATGTACTAAACTGAAGTATTCTGTCAGATCATTCTGTATAGGAGTTCCTGAGATAAGGATCCTCCGTTTTGCTTTCAAACCCATCAAAGCCTGATAGGTTTGATTCTCACTGTTTTTCAATCTGTGGCCTTCATCACACAGTACCAAACCAACTTCTGAGGAGTGCAAAATATTTGAGTATATCCTAAATGTTTCATAAGAGATTATTAAGACAGGTGTTGCTACTCTACCAGCTGTGAATGTGTTCATAAATTGCTGAAGTTTGAGTGTTATATCAGCTTTACTACCACCATCCATTGGCAGGGCATTTATCCTCTGACCAAGCCACTTTCCTATCTCATTGTACCAGTTCTTAACCAAACTACTTGGACAAACTATAATTGCTTTAGTTATAGTTGGTTTGCAGTCAGGACCTTGTCTTAACAGAGTCCACAACAAAGTAATACATTGCAAAGTTTTTCCTAAACCCATTTCATCTGCCATTATGCACCCGTAAGCATTCTCTATCTGTACTCCAGTCACACAATCGTACATAAATTTAACTCCGTCCCTTTGATGTGGTCGTAAAATATTTCCTAACACAGGATCGACGACCACTGCGACTTTTATATCGTTTGCATTCATTTTCATCTTCTCATGTTCAGGAATGTACGGAGGGCGATACAATACCAACGCATTGGGTTCATCAGGATCGTGTAAGGCGCGCCGCACTTGAGTTCGTTTCAATCCTAAACTCTTACCACAATACGACGACACATAATTTGGAATGGGCACTTTAAAAGGCTTGTTTAAAATCTGCTTTATGAGAATCTCATGATCAGAAGCGGATAAAGATTGAGAAAGAGATTTTTGCGCGAGCGGTATTTTCGTACATTCCCGCTTTTTGCGTTTCGATGAATTAAGTAAAGGACTTTTGAACACGCTATCGTTCGCCCCGATTTGGCTTGGAGCTAAACTACGTCGCATATTGATATCTTTAATTTAATAACATTATACAAATTGAAATATTGCACATTTATAAGTTTAATTAAAAGACCAATATATTTGTTTTGAAATAACATTTGACTTTGACAGTACGACACGAAGAAACAAGTTCAAAAACGAATGACATTTTAAATAGTAGTGTTACTACATACATCGCTACAAATTCTTCTCCATTACTGAGATTATTTTTCTTGCTTACCTATTTAGGACAAAATTGTTTGATAATTTAACCCTATGTACCTATTGTCGCGACGTCATCTATTGATGTGTAGCGAAAAAACATATTCGAAGAATAATCGAGCTGTTTCCAGAATGTTCGATCACCGCGAGTAGCGAAAATGACGTTCGCGAAAAGATGTCTCGAATATTCGAAACGGCTTCGAGAATGTTCCATTATAAAATTTATGTAATTCGGACTATCGGGAAAGTTCTGAATAAAATGACAAATGAATAACGAAAAGAAGATCGAAATTCGGGGTATATAAGGGGAGTCAGTCGTGACTCGGGGAGTTAGACGGTGGAAAGTGAACTGTGAAGAAGAAGTCCTGAGCGAATTACGAAGAAGATTAGGTGACCGCGGAGTGAAAGTGCTAGTGAATAGTGACAGTGGTGTTCTGTAAAGTGCGCTGAGTTAGTGATTCTGTGTTTGCGTGCATCGTGTAGTCTTAACGGACGATTTGTGAGTGCAGTGAATCCCTGTTACTGTACGTCGCGAATAAATTAACGCAGAAATTTCCAAGGCGTTTTGACTCTATCCCTCACGCTCGTAACATTTGGTGTCAGAAGTGGGATAGAGAATAAAAATGCCTCTGATGGAGCGCGACGACAAGAAGGGACCCACGACACTCAGTCAGGCTGGTGCGTCGACTTCCGGCCAAGGTTCTAATGAACAAAGTGCTCAAGCCGAAGTCACTCAAGGAGACGTTGCGGGGTCAACGCAAAGCGACCTGGCAACAATGATGTCAGCACTCAAGCTGATGTTTGACGAACAGGCTCGGTGCCTCCAAGAGCAGTTGGCGGAGCAAGCTCGCCGCCAGGAAGAACAGGCTCGCCGCCAGGAAGAACAGGCTCGGTGCCTCCAAGAGCAGTTGGCGCAGCAAGCTCGCCGCCAGGAAGAACAGGCTCGGTGCCTCCAAGAGCAGTTGGCGCAGCAAGCTCGCCGCCAGGAAGAACAGGCTCGGTGCCTCCAAGAGCAGTTGGCGCAGCAAGCTCGCCGCCAGGAAGAACAGGCTCGGTGCCTCCAAGAGCAGTTGGCGCAGCAAGCTCGCCGCCAGGAAGAACAGGCTCGGTGCCTCCAAGAGCAGTTGGCGCAGCAAGCTCGCCGCCAGGAAGAACAGGCTCGGTGCCTCCAAGAGCAGTTGGCGCAGCAAGCTCGCCGCCAGGAAGAACAGGCTCGCCGCCAGGAAGAACAGGCTCGGTGCCTCCAAGAGCAGTTGGCGCAGCAAGCTCGCCGCCAGGAAGAACAGGCTCGGTGCCTCCAAGAGCAGTTGGCGCAGCAAGCTCGCCGCCAGGAAGAACAGGCTCGGTGCCTCCAAGAGCAGTTGGCGCAGCAAGCTCGCCGCCAGGAAGAACAGGCTCGGTGCCTCCAAGAGCAGTTGGCGCAGCAAGCTCGCCGCCAGGAAGAACAGGCTCGGTGCCTCCAAGAGCAGTTGGCGCAGCAAGCTCGCCGCCAGGAAGAACAGGCTCGGTGCCTCCAAGAGCAGTTGGCGCAGCAAGCTCGCCGCCAGGAAGAACAGGCTCGGTGCCTCCAAGAGCAGTTGGCGCAGCAAGCTCGCCGCCAGGAAGAACAGGCTCGGTGCCTCCAAGAGCAGTTGGCGCAGCAAGCTCGCCGCCAGGAAGAACAGGCTCGGTGCCTCCAAGAGCAGTTGGCGCAGCAAGCTCGCCGCCAGGAAGAACAGGCTCGCCGCCAGGAAGAACAGGCTCGGTGCCTCCAAGAGCAGTTGGCGCAGCAAGCTCGCCGCCAGGAAGAACAGGCTCGGTGCCTCCAAGAGCAGTTGGCGCAGCAAGCTCGCCGCCAGGAAGAACAGGCTCGGTGCCTCCAAGAGCAGTTGGCGCAGCAAGCTCGCCGCCAGGAAGAACAGGCTCGGTGCCTCCAAGAGCAGTTGGCGCAGCAAGCTCGCCGCCAGGAAGAACAGGCTCGGTGCCTCCAAGAGCAGTTGGCGCAGCAAGCTCGCCGCCAGGAAGAACAGGCTCGGTGCCTCCAAGAGCAGTTGGCGCAGCAAGCTCGCCGCCAGGAAGAACAGGCTCGGTGCCTCCAAGAGCAGTTGGCGCAGCAAGCTCGCCGCCAGGAAGAACAGGCTCGGTGCCTCCAAGAGCAGTTGGCGCAGCAAGCTCGCCGCCAGGAAGAACAGGCTCGGTGCCTCCAAGAGCAGTTGGCGCAGCAAGCTCGCCGCCAGGAAGAACAGGCTCGGTGCCTCCAAGAGCATCTGCAGCGAGACTTACGGTCTGCGTTGTTTTGAGTGTGGTGAACGCGGACACTTCCGAGCCAGGTGCCCGAAGTTGAACCGGCCAGATATAGCTGAACATGAAGAGGTGACTGCAGTCAGGTCGGTTGACTCTAGCGTCAACCAGGAGCAGCCGGAAAAACTAAATTTAGCTGGTGCTGTGGGGTGGACGCTGGCTCGTAGCTGTAGAACCCCGTCATCGAGGATCATGGTTACCCAAACCAAAGATGGAAATAGTCTTATCGTTCCGGGAAGAGTCAACGGGAAACTCTGCCATCTGACAATAGATACCGGTGCATCCCGAACTGTCATTCGGTCAGGGCTACTGCACAAGAAGGATAAATACGGAAAACCGGAGACCAGTAACCTTCAACTGTCAACAGCTACTGGTCAGCGCATACCTGTCAAGGGTGAGAAGAAAGTAGCTGTCAAGATCGGGGACAAACTTTATTGGCAAGAAACGATTATGGCTGATATTGTGGACGACTGCATCATTGGTTTGGACTTTCTCAAAAATCATCAGTGTAGTATCGACGTCAAGAATGGAGTGTTGAGATGTGGTAATGAACAAATTCCTATGGAGGGGGGTGCATTTGGTAAAGTGTATAGCTTGAATGATGTGAAAATACCCCCAAAAGCGCAAACTCTGGTACAAATCAAGCTACCAGAACAAGGCAAGGGATCACCACGCAGCATTTTGGTGGAAAAATTGAATGATGAACAACGATGGGTTGTAGCCAGAACGCTGATCACGACTAAGCAGAAAGCGGTTGTGCCTGTGTTGAACGTGAGCAATGAGGAATTTAGCATAAAGAAGGGAACCCCTATTGGAACTTGTACTGAGTTGCAATGGATTCGAGAATGTCAGCAGGAATAAGGAGCAACATCGATGTGGACAGAAGTCTAGTGGATAGGCTACTGGATGGATGCGACGAGCTCACTAAATTGGAAAGGATGAAGGCGAGAAATCTGTTTCTACGCTTTGCGGACACATTTTCAACTGGTGATGCAGACATCGGGAAGACTGGACTCGTGAAGCACAGAATTAATACAGGGAACGAGTTACCCATCAGACAGCGACCACGAAGGATTCCGTTGGCCCGTGAGTCGGAGGTTGAGGGGATGATCCAGGAAATGAAACTAAACGATGTTATAGAGCCCTCTTCGAGTCCTTGGTGTTCGCCGGTGGTCCTCGTTAAGAAAAAAGATGGATCAACACGATTCTGTGTTGATTATCGCCGACTAAATGACGTGACCAAGAAGGACAGTTACCCTCTGCCAAGGATTGACGACACATTGGACACCTTAAGCGGAATGAAGTGGTTTTCAACTCTGGACCTTAAGAGCGGATATTGGCAAGTAGAACTAGATCCGGCAGACAAAGAGAAAACCGCATTCTCCACCGGGAAAGGTCTGTGGGCAGTTTAAGGTGATGCCTTTTGGCCTATGCAATGCGCCGGCGACGACTGATGGAGCAAGTCTTGGCTGGGCTTTTGGGAGAGACTTGTTGGTGTATCTTGATGACATAATCATCGTTGGCAAGAATTTGAAGATCACCTGAAGAAACTGGAGAAGGTATTAGAAAAACTGCGTGCTGCGAAATTGAAGCTCAGCCCCAAGAAGTGCAGTTTCTTCAAACGGCAAGTTAACTATTGGGACATGTGGTCTCTGCAGAAGGTGTTCGGACGGATCCTGCAAAAACAGCCGCCGTAAAAGATTGGCCAGAACCGAAGAATAAGACGGAAATACGAGCATTTCTGGGATTGTGCTCGTACTACAGACGATTCGTAAAAGGATTTTCGGACATTGCAAGACCTCTGCATCGACTAACTGAAGAAAAGCGACCATTTGTCTGGGACGAGGAGTGCACCACTGCGTTTGAGAAGCTTAAGAGGAGCTTATGTGAAACGCCAGTGTTGGGATACCCGGAGGTAGAAGGCGAATTTATAATCGATACTGATGCCAGTAACATTGGAGTGGGCGGTGTACTCTCTCAAAAACAAGGTGAACAGGAAGTCGTCATTGCTTACTTCAGTAAGTCGTTATCCAAACCAGAACGAAATTACTGCGTGACTCGTCGAGAATTGCTAGCGATCGTCAAGACACTTCAGCATTTTAGAAAATACCTCTTAGGACGAAAATTCCGATTAAGAACAGATCACGCTGCGTTACGGTGGCTACTTAATTTTAAGAACCCAGAAGGGCAGGTGGCACGCTGGATCGAACAACTACAGGAATATGAGTTTGAGATTGAGCACCGTCAAGGCAGAATCCATGGAAATGCTGATGGACTGTCCAGGCGACCTTGCTCGGAAACTTGTAAACACTGCAGTAGACAAGACGAGAAAGAAGGTGCAGTGATCAAAGTTATCCGAACCGATAATGCTTGCGACGAGTGGAGTAACGACGCAATGCGAACGGCGCAGGAGAGTGATTGCGCTTTAAGACCGATCATTGAATGCCTGAAAACTGGAGCAACTCGACCTCGGTGGAATCAAGTGGCCAGTTACGGAAGCCTAACGAAAAGTTACTGGGCTCAATGGGACAGTCTGGTATTCAGAAACGGACTTCTGTATCGACGGTGGGAATCGGCTAACGGAAATGAAAACTACCTCCAGCTAGTTGTACCAGGATCCAAGGTGAATGAGGTTTTGAGAGCGTTTCATGATGGTGTTTCTGGTGGACATCTAGGAGTACGGAGGACTTTGGTGAAGATTAAGCAGAGGTTCTATTGGGTACACTGTAGAGAAGATGTTGAAGACTGGTGTCGGAAATGCACAAAGTGTGCAGCTGTCAAAGGTCCTCAAACGCGAAGTAGAGGAGCACTGAAGCTGTATAATGTCGGTGAACCATGGGAGCGTATAGCACTCGACATTGCGGGGCCATTTCCAGTCACCGAGAATGGGAACCGCTACATACTGGTCGTTATGGATTACTTCACGAAATGGCCAGAAGTGTTCGCCTTGCCAAACCAGGAAGCTACAACGGTCGCTAAAAGATTGGTGGATGAAGTTTTCTGTCGGTACGGCTTACCGTTGGAACTACATAGCGATCAGGGCAGGAATTTCGAGTCCATGGTTTTTCAAGAAGTTTGCAAGATAATGCGAATACATAAAACACGCACCACTTCGTACCATCCTCAATCTGATGGGATGGTGGAACGATTCAACCAAACTTTGGAGCGTCATTTGGCAAAGTTAGTTGACTGCCATCAGAAGGATTGGGACGACTATATACCACTTTTTCTGTTAGCGTATAGAACGGCGGTCCATGAGAGTACGGGAGCTACTCCAGCACGAATAAATTTTGGGAGAGAGTTGAGGCTGCCAGCAGATCTGCTTTCTGGTTGTCCACCAGATACTCCAGCAGAAGTGACTGATTACGTACATGACCTACGAAAAAGAATGCTGGACGTCTATGATCATGTGAGAGAAGCTAGTCTTAAGGCAAGTGACCGCATGAAGACAAGGTATGACCGCAATGCTAACAGATGCGAATTAGAGGAAGGAATGTTGGTCTGGCTCCATAATCCAAAACGGCGAAAAGGGAAGTCACCTAAGCTGCAGCCTAGTTGGGAAGGCCCGTACAAGGTGGTTACGAAATTAAATGATGTCACCTACAGGATTCTTCGATCTACTCGGAGCCCTGCTAAGATCGTTCATGTGGACCGGCTAGCACGATACTACGGGTCTAATGATGCTCGGGACGAGCATGACTTAGCGGAGGGCAATGTCGCGACGTCATCTATTGATGTGTAGCGAAAAAACATATTCGAAGAATAATCGAGCTGTTTCCAGAATGTTCGATCACCGCGAGTAGCGAAAATGACGTTCGCGAAAAGATGTCTCGAATATTCGAAACGGCTTCGAGAATGTTCCATTATAAAATTTATGTAATTCGGACTATCGGGAAAGTTCTGGAATAAAATGACAAATGAATAACGAAAAGAAGATCGAAATTCGGGGTATATAAGGGGAGTCAGTCGTGACTCGGGGAGTTAGACGGTGGAAAGTGAACTGTGAAGAAGAAGTCCTGAGCGAATTACGAAGAAGATTAGGTGACCGCGGAGTGAAAGTGCTAGTGAATAGTGACAGTGGTGTTCTGTAAAGTGCGCTGAGTTAGTGATTCTGTGTTTGCGTGCATCGTGTAGTCTTAACGGACGATTTGTGAGTGCAGTGAATCCTGTTACTGTACGTCGCGAATAAATTAACGCAGAAATTTCCAAGGCGTTTTGACTCTATCCCTCACGCTCGTAACACTATATTGAGTTTATTGTGTTGTGTCCACTGTGACTTTCAGTGTTACAAAGTACTCTGTGGTGACCTTCAATGAAAAATTGGATGGGGCGGCAATGCACTTGTCGAGGCGAGAACTCTTATAAGTCTGAGTTCACATGAACGCGCGGGGTGTAAAAAGTCAATAAAAAACCATGATATTTTTCAAAAATATTTGTTTCACAAAAAAAGTAACAAAACCTTTTCTTATTTTAAGATACAACACGCAAAAACAGGCGTCAGCGAGTCTTCGAAACGTAGATCACAGATATAATTTAACATTAACATGTAGTGGCAGCAAAAATAACATTTGTTAGATAAAAAAGCTGATACTTTGCATCACACGATTTTGATTTGTATTAACAATGATACAGTAGATTTAAGCACAATTAGGATACATCATTTTTTTGTTAATTAACATTACATGAGATTTTATAGATACTTTAAAGTATCATAAAAGCAAGCTTTTTAATGTTTATAGACTGACCAGTAATATAAACGCCCTCACCATAGTGCGGAAAAATGCGATACTAATTTCTCAGCACACATGTAAAAGATATAATAATTAAATCAATTGTAAGGCTCCCAGGCCAGGGTTTTTATATTCGTGGTTAGACTATAAGTATGATTAGCAAAAAATAAATTGACTCCATTTGTCAAGTGTTTGTATTTTAAAGTCCTGAAATCATCATTCAAACAGTTTTAAACTATAGATTTAATGTTGTTTGACAACATATGAATAAATTAATAAGAAAAGAATTCAAGAAATGGCTTATTCACAGCAATCAAAAAACTTATATAATCAATAATAGCAGAACATTAAGAGAAAGTTACTTTTAGAGCGCACACCTTTGACTAAACTATCGCACAACTGTTTAGTCTCGTTTGGATTCCTATGAGCTTATATGGAAGTGCGACACTACTCGATGTTTGTGCAATGAACAGTTGGGGCTCGAAACAATCGACAATCGTACAACAGTTGTGCGATAGTTTAGTCAAAGTTGCACAACTTTGCAAAAGTTGCACGCTCTTATATGATAAATATTGATGTATCATAAATATTTGTTTAATAATCTAACCAAGAATATAAAAAACCTGGCACATATCATAAATTTCTAAACGGAAAGGAATTAGTTCCATATTTTTCCGCAATATGGCGAGGGTTTTTATATTCCTGGTCTAGATATAACTGGTATTGGCAGAGCGCTGCTCAAAAAATTCTTGTAGTTGTAAATTTTAGTTGATTCTATTGCAGAAACATGTTTTGCAACAACACATTGCAACTGGTATGGGCTTTAATATAATTATGATTATTAGAATCAGTGATCAGAGGGCTTATCACGAATATTAGTACGAACACGCAATCGACAAAATTTGTATTAGATGAAGTACACCACTAAATCTCAATACAAATTTTGTCGATTACGTTACGAATAGATTGTCGCAACTGTCACATATTCGTGATAGACCCTTTGGTCCGATCGCAATCATTAATTGTAACTGTCAGATTGTTATTTAATAATGAACCTTATTTCTTTGGCAGACGGTACACTTTAATATTAGTACCGTCATACACACAGTCCGTGCGCGATGGGTACACGCTCTTCAAGTTACCTTCCGTGTCTACTATCTTTACCTGCGGGCAATTAAAAATCATTTGTTATAGCCCATTTCAAACCAACACCTCAATTAAGTACACAAAAAAGATGCCAAAATCTAGATATTCACTTTTAAAGATACGCACTAATAGACCAGAAATATGATTTTTTTTAATCTACCCACTAATTGCATAGAAACATAGACTTTTGAAATCCAGAAATTGATCAAAACATTGCCTTTTGAACAAACTTAGACATCATCTAAACTTACTAATATTATAAATGTGAAAGTTTAGATGGATGTTTGTTGGAATTTGTAGCCTATAAAGCTGAAGGGAAATAATGAAATTTGGTATAAATGTAGAGGATAGTCTAGAAGAACACATAGGCTACCTACTTCGCGGGCGAAAGCTAGTCTTCTATAATTTTTGGTAATACACTTTCTATGGCTCAAAATTGCAAGAACCCAGAGCTGTTAAAAATATTAAAATCACCTGTTGTACAGAGAGTGTATGATAACCATCATCTTCTCCCTCATCTCCGATGCCCAGCAACAGGCATTCCTGTAACAGCTTGTCCATGACAGTCTTACAGGACGTAAGAGACGCGTGTGACGTCACCTCTACCAACATTGTCTTTGTGCTACTTGACATCTAGAAAAAAGTGTTTTTCGTAATAACTTTATTATTGTAAATACTAATATTATAAATAAGAAAGACATGTAATGAATAAAGTCAGAAATTACTGGGTACATTTCGAAAATTCTTTTACCCTTGGAAAGACACATTAACCACCAAGGGGCTTAGGCAAGTTTTTATTTTATTTTACCTTTGTATCTTCAGAGTTGGTAATAGGCGGGAAACTGACCACTTTCCCGCTGGCATCTGCCAGGCAAGGATACTTTGGTTTGCCTTCTAATAAATATAAATACCTGTAACAATTAGCACATTTTGGATGTATAGTAACAAAAAGGTAACATTTACTGATATTATCTGCATCAAGTTTCAATGATTAACACCTTAGTAAACTTCCCAAACATTTGTAAATGTCCCAATACAGCTAAAAATATCTTCTCCGCAGCAACTGAGCGGCCAAGATATTTGAAGACTCATCTCCCCTCACTTATTCTACTGCCGTAGGGTTGGCATGACAAGGTTTCCGTTCTCCAGATAACTCTATCATCTGTCATCTGTTACCAATCCCTTCTTGATCTTGTCACCTTTACACAATCCATGCATCTCTTTCTAGACCTATATTAGTGTACCTCCACAATCAAAACGACTATTCCTAAAGGTATGTTTTTAATTGTTGCGAAAATTTATTTCACTTTATGATACTAGCTTCCGCCCGCAACTCCGCCCGCGTGATATAAAAAAAAAGCATTAAAATCTATAGCCTATGTTACTGACAGAAAAATTACCTATCTAATGGTGAAAAAAATTTTAAAATCGGCCTAGTAGTTGTTGAGCCTATTCATTACAATCAAACAAACAGAGTTTTCCTATTTATAATATTAGTATAGACAAAATAGTTTAGCATACTGATTTCTTTATATTATTGTACTCACTTATGTATTCCAGTGTACACATTTCTCTTCTTTTCTTTCCTAAGAGCCTCTGCTTCCGCAGCTAGCTGCTGGAACAGCTGTTCTCCAGTGTACTGCCTGGCTCTGGACAATGGTGTGAGCTTTAGTGCTTTAGGAGGCTTTGCTGTGTAGATAAGGTCTCCTGAAATATTTTTTTTCTATATCAGAAAGTGGAAAAATATAAGATTCTAAAATAAACAAAGTTAATGTAACTGTGCAAAGTTTTTAAATTTATTTATTTAACTTAATTTAGTGTTTTTTAATTTTAAATAAAAAAGTGAAATCTTTTATTTTCAATAATAGGTATAAGTAATATTATAAAAATTCTACTTTTACTTTGATTTTATCTATAGTAACATTATGAAGATGTATTTTTGCTTGTACCGAAATAATTATTAAAAAGCTATTTTTTTTTTATAACATAAGGTGGCAAACGAGCAACCGGCCACCTGAATCCGCCAAAATGGCGAAGCGACCGCTACCCATAGACATCTGCAATTGCAGATGCGTTGCCTACTCTTATCCGACAAAGGAGGAGACGCACATAAAGAGGACACATTCCCTTCCTATGCATCTCCTCCACCGTCAAATCCACTTCCCCTTCCCATCCTCTCCTTATAAAAGGGTGGTAAAGAGAAAGGGACTTAACTTAGGCCTCCGGCACCACACTCATCACACGAAACACGGAATTGCTTCCATTTCACGCCTGTCTTCTGTGTGGTCGTGGTATTACACCGGGTGTGTCGGCCCATTCGTGCTAAGATGTTAAAGCGGGCACTACCATTGTCACAATTATGTTATCAGTAAGTAAAATAGGCTATCTTTTTTTAATAGTTTTTAATTTCACGCGGGAGATTTCGCGAGCAACAGCCAGTTAATACTATAAATCCATGAAAACATTGGGATTTTCAGTGGTATTTTGTTTTCTTTATTGTTGTGTAATATTGCAATCTACCCAAGTATTATCATGACATTTTACTAAAATACTAGCTGTTCTCGTGTGGCTTTATCCACATGAAATTATGAAAATTTTATGGTTTACTTTTGTCAAATTATCAATAGCAAATGTCAAAATGACATGACATGACAAACCTTAGCAATCTTGCTTTCTTGATGTTGGCAGCAACTTATGGTCTCTTTCCCAAATTAGGGTTTTTATCTAAAATATCTACCCCCTAAGTTTAAGTATAGATATAGACATAGAAGTATAGATATAGATATGCTTAAAACTTACCAGGTGCTACCTTGTTCATATCATGCGTAGCTATTGTCGCTACATTTCTTTTATCGCAAACAGTGTCATGTAATTTAGTCTGCAACTGTATGAATTTCTTAAACAACTCATCCGTTAAATTTATATTATTAATAATACAGCAGAGTATGTATGGACGAATGTTTGCTACTTCCGATTCAATAATCTTAATTCGTACGGTTTCATCTTCGACATGTAATATCTTCATTGAATGACAAAGTTCTTCTATATCTTCAGGTTGTGGGTCTTCTTGCTTCTTCCCCTTTTTCCCTTTACCTTTGCTTGATTGTTGTGTTTGTTCGGACTTCGGACAATGTTCACGGATGTAGTCGAGTATTTGTTTTGTACGACACTGGTCGACTAGCTTCATGAGACGTTTGTCTGATAGTTTGTTGCCTTTGAGATTCAGTTCTGAAACAAAGTGTTAGGTTAATATTGTAATTAAATATTGAGTTTATATATTTTTTTAGGAAATAATGTAAACTATATGTATTGCGCAATTCTGGAAAAATGTTAACACACAAAAAGATAGGATTTACTTTAATTTATTAAAAATAATAAGGTAAAAAAATTACAACATATTTGATATTATGATGAAACTTGCAATAATGAAAGTATGTTATAATTACATTTTTAATGTGTCAATGCATTGTCTTACCTTTTAATTTCCCTAAATTAGCAAGTTCACCAGGAATCACTTTGATATGATTGTCACCCATATCAAAGTTTTTAAGTGCAGGCAATACTCTGGCCACATGGCTGGGTAATACTTCTATACAGTTGCCTTTCAGCTTTAAATCAGTTAAATGTGGCATATTCGCATTTTCTATATCCAAAAACGTCGACAGTTTGTTATTCGAGATATCTACAGATATCAAATTCGGAAACTCACCGAAACTAGGCATTGTATCAATCTGATTTGAACTTAAATTTATATTCATCAACTCTTTCATCTTGTTTAGACTATCAGGAATCTTCGTTATTTGGTTACGAGATAAATCTAACACTTTTAGTTTCGGTAACGAGGTTATGTTTTCATTAAAATCTTCCAGTTTATTACCGAACAAAAGAAGTGATTGAAGATTGACTAACAGTTTTATATCGTTAGGTATTGATGTAAGACATGTGTCGCTAATATTTAAAAGATTCAAATTTGTTAATTGAAAGACCGTTTTGTCCAAACCCTCTTCAGAAATCCGTTTCGAGATTGCAGCACCCGCCAATTTTATTTCGTGTCTGTTTTCAGCTTTAGCAGTCGTTACCTCTAGCCACACACCCATGTTGATACACTGTTAATAATGTACACTTGTTAAAAACAGGAAAATCTAATTGGACAATTTTTAAAAGAAACCACGTCGTGTTGGCCAATTCAAAATTAAATGATAAAAAAAGGTGTTTTGAGTTTTAACTGTCATCATTTTATGTTTAATAAAAAAAATGACAAAGAGTAGTTCACATAGACAATTACTTACTCTGTGTACTTTGTAGTTTATGGTCTAAAGGCGTATTCACTTATTCACTTAACTAGCTGTTCCCTTGCGACTTCTTCCGCATGAAATTATAAAAAATTCATTTTATTGTTCACATTTGTCAAATTATCAATAGCAAATGTCAAAATGACATGACATGATGTCAAACCATGGCAACCTTGTTTCCTTGATGTTGGCAACAACTTATGGTCTCTTTCCCACATTAGGGTTTTATCCAAAATATTTACCCCTAAGTTTAATGGCGTGAATATATATAGCCTAAAGCGTGACGTAAGTGTAGGGCTTTTTATTAAAAAAAGTTATTAGAAGTGTGTGTTTACGCTTTATTATATTAGTATAGAAGTATAGATTTTATCAAAATATTTTTATTTTTACTTACTAAATTATGAAATTCGTTCTTGTTTATTTATACTAACAGCCTTACAAATAAACGAGGTATAAAGTTAAACTTAGGAATAAACTGAATATAAGCAAAATTTGTACTAATGTTTGCTTATACTCAGTTTATTCCTAAGTCTAACTTTATATCGTGTTTATTTGTAAGGCTGTAAGAGTCTGTTTTAGTAAGTACGAAACGAATTGCAATATGGAACGAAAAACAAAAGAATACACTGACGACATTTTCTAATATTGCTAACTCTTCATAGTGCCCTCAAAAGGATCTAAAGTGTTTTTTTACAGCTTAGATACGCTTTTCGTACATGTATAATACTATTAGCTATTGCTCGCGATGTCTTCCGAATGATAATTTAAAAAAACAATGTATATGTTACTTCACTGATAACGTAGCTTTCCTCTTTTTAATATTAGTATATGTAGGTTCGAATCTAAACATCCGAGTCCGCCTATACAACACCATGACTTCATCGCTGAAATTAATATCATGAAAGTTATCATTATCAAATACATTATTTTTAACACAATTTCATTCATATCAATAATTACAAAATCACATTTGTTAACACAATAGGCATATACAATCACGGATAAATAAATTCAAATGTAATTTTTATCTATATCTGTTTCCTACAATTATCATAGATGTTAGGATTAAGTGATTATTATTGTAAATTAATCTATATTCGTTATCAATTAATTACTTTTAAGTATAATGAGGTAAACCCACATTATTCACGGATACGACGGAATGGCGGGCTGGTGTCTTGTAGGGTTCTTTGTGGCTGTGCTTGGGAGCTCGGTAATTATTCAAGAAAAAACCCGAGCAGCGTAAACAAGTTTTCACATCGAAACAAGCACAAATAAGTCTTTTTTTATATTTTCAGGTATTAGCTTACCCTAAGGTAACTTTTCCTGAAAATGCTATACGCAGTAAGTGATGACATTCTTTTTTTAAAAATTTATTTGGCTAGAGTAAATAGAAGGTAAATTTTTTTGAGTCCGATTTTGTATATTTTTGTTCTCGTAGGTCAAAACCGTATTGTGTCAGGATGGGAAGCAACCGAGGGTCAGTTCCCTTACCAGATCTCACTTCGGATGGTGAACCTCGATGGAAGAGTTAACGGTTGCGGTGGTACCATCATACACCAAGAATGGGGACTAACTGCAGCACATTGTACTGCCACGTAAGTAATCAATGGACGATGTACTTAATTCTTCTGTAATTTTATTAGTTTATTTTATGATAGCTGTCGTCCGAAAAATTCGTTAGCGCGGAATAAAAAAAAACTATATCATTCATCTCGTCGTCTATAACATTCCCGTTAATCATCCACTTTTCCATCAAAATCCAGTCAATATTGGTCTACCCGTTTACGGAGATAGGAATCAGAAAAAGACAGATAGACAAAAAAATGGATGTTTGTTAGAGTTCGAAGTATAAATGGCTGAACTGATCTCGATTTTTGGCTTAGATGTAGAGATGTCTGGAAGGACACATAGTCTAGGGTAGATCAGACAGTTTCCGACCAGGGGGAGTTACGGTCCACTTAAGACAAAAACGTATGTTTTGGAGCTCTTATGGAAATTAATTGAAAGTAAACCACAAGAAACATATGCTACAACTAATATTCTCAAATTTGATATCTAAATTAGTAATAGAAAATATAAATTTGAAAAGCCACGGTTGATCTAAATATATCAGGCGCGAAGCTGATAAAAATTGTTAATTTCTTATCACTTTTGTTAAGGACAGCCTTTTTTAAATATTGAAGTTTGTTTACTTATTCAGTTTTAATGTGCTTTCTTATCATATTGTCTAATAGAAGAGATGTTCTAGTATCTATTTATGTGGATATTACAACAATTATTATTTTCGTAAGGCTTAAAATATAGTGGACTACTACTGTCTTAAAGCTTGTATGGGAGTACAGTTATGGCCATAGCACTTTACAGTTATGGAACTAGGCCGAGATACAGTTTCGGTCCACCCAAACTTCATATTGTTCCCTGTTTCTTAAAGGGATGGGTAATTTATTTTATGAAATTTCCGAAAAAAAATATCGAAACAAATCTTAAATAGATTGTTTATTGAACTTTCATTGCTTTGTTACTTAAAAATTGTAAAAGTCTTATGTAGACTAGAAGGAAGGAAAAAAAAAACGCGTTTTTAGTAAGATAGTCTTATAGTTAGTGATCCTACGAACATAATCAAAATATAAAAAAAAATAAAAGCATCTAACAGAAAGTTTACTTTTTCTACGTGATCACACTTTTTGATACTACATCAATTTTCCAAAGAACATTATTAGAAAAGGACGCCGAAAAATGCTATTTCCTGAAAGTTAAGAAGTAACTATATTTAAAACAGCTATCCAAATTATTATTGAAAAAAGGTGTATGATTGAAACAATAAAATTTCAGCAATTTACACGAATATTTCGATTTGCATTCTATTCTAGAGACCCGTAAAATTAATATCCTTGATAATACTAATAGGACTTTTTTGTGTGTTCTTTATATTAAAATGGTAATTCAAATTATTTTGATTAGTTTCTGATTTTATATAAATAAATTTTACTGTTCAAAAAGGCAAGACAAATGACAATAATAATCATTTTATAACTATTATAGTCATATAAAGGTGGACCGTAACTGTACCCCAGAGGTGGTCCATAACTGTCTCGGGTGGACCGAAACTGTGCTTTTAGGGGTTTAATTTTAATTGACTAATATTTTTATATTTGATAAAATACTCTGTCTAAAATGTTTATGTTCGTGTAAACAAAATATTTTCGTTTAATAAAAACATGCTTTCATCTATTTTACTCTTCAATAATGATAATTACGAAGAATTTTGTGACTCAATCTGCAAAGTGGACCGTAACTATCTGATCTACCCTATATACTTTTGTTTTTTAATTCGAAGCGAAAGCTAGTTTTTTAAATATTTCTTAAATACAACTTCAGATAATTTTCTGACATGTAATCATGCCCTTGATAAATTAAATTCATTAATTAAAATAAAGTTAATTAATCGTGTAAAGATAAACTTTACCAGAGTTAGTTATTAATGTTCATTAAATAAAGATAAGGGAACATTTTTACGAATATCGATTCAATCTTTATAGATAGGAAGGTGACGTTTTCGAGGCATATTTTGTAAAGTGCATTTCATTGGAATTGTAGTCACCTTAATTTTTAACGTCCTGAATGATTTTGAGAAGTTGTAAGAATACAATAGGTAATAATTAATTTTAAATAACGTTTGTCCAATAAGAAAACTGTATTTCAAGATATTAAGTACTCTCTATTTCTCTCTTGTTCGTGTTTTTTTTTTAAATATTAATCACCAATAATCATTGGTAATTTGCCTTGTAGCCGTGTGACAATAGTCATCCGTACCGGAACTCTCAACCTCACAAGACCTGAAGGCATCTTCGAGACGACAACGTACTACAATCATCCTCAGTACATCGAGTCTTTGCAATCTGTGGTCCAACCGCACGATATCGGCCTCCTAAAGTTCAATCGCGTCTTGCAATTTACAGGTAATCAATTCTATACAACCGTATCTTTTTTTAATTGAACGCTTAAATTATGTACGGTACGTACGCTCAAATTCCATACAGTACACATCCCCTCTAATAGATCGATAATATTTAAAATTATCACATAATTCGTAAAAATATCCACAGGACAGTAAAGCAATATTTTTGTAGGTTATAGTGATATTTTCTTATAACATCTTTGCTTTTTCAGACCGTGTCCAGCCAGTACGCCTGCAGTCTTCTTTTGACGCTAACAAGGACTACAGTGACGTGAGGCTACAAGCCAGCGGCTGGGGACGCACGTGGACTTCAGGTATGTCATCCAACACATATCGCGGGAATCGAATTTTAAAACAATTCGAAAAAGACTGGAAATTCTGAATTTTAACACGATCACGTATACTAGATGTTTGAAGGAAAGTGGGCAATATGCCCATATTCTGAAAAGTACACACAATAATTTCATTCTTGTGGTATTATTTTCACTGTTATCTAGGATTTTCATTGAAAGACGAGTATAAAATTTGTCTTTTCTAAGGTGAATCTCCGGAGAACCTAAATTGGGTGTTCTTACGTGGTGTGTCGAACACCTTCTGCCGCGGTCTGTATGGCAGCATTGTGATAGATTCTACGATCTGCGCCAGCGGCTATAATGTCACCAGCCAGTCTACTTGCCAGGTAAATATTATAAAGAAAAAGCATTGCCGAGTACAGACGGAGGAGATTCAAGAATCCAGCGATTCAATGTTACACGTTGTTACAGGGTGACAGCGGCGGACCTCTGCTAGTAGAAGATGTGGACGGCCAGCTCACTCAGATCGGTATCTCATCTTTCGTCTCTGGTACCGGTTGCCACACTGACTTCCCTGCTGGTAAGTTTAACTCATACGTTTAAGAGGCAATTTGCTTTAGCATGCACATTTTTTTATAATAAAGGGGGGAACGAGTTTTAAACACCAAGGTTATCAACGCCGCCTATCGTCATCTGCATTTCCAGAGGAAATACAGATGCGTTGTCGGCCTTTTGTTTGTAGTTGGAATACCACGAAAGAATAAATAAATAAATAGGACTTTTATTACCACAAAAGGCCTACTATCAGCATACTATAATTAATACTAGACAATATTAATATTATAAATGCGAAAGTTTAGATGGATGGATGGATGGATGGATGTTTGTTAGAGTTTGTAGCCTAAACTGCTGAACGGATCTCGATGAAATTTGGTATAGATATAAAGGATGGTCTGAAAGAATATATAGGCTACTCACTTTTGATTTTTATAATTCCACGCGGACGGTGTCGCGGGCGAAAGCTAGTAGTCTTTAAAATAAATATTCACAATTTCCTCTCCAGGTTTCATCCGTACCGGTCCTTACCATGATTGGATAAGCGAAGTGACAGAATTGAATTTCGACGTGCAAGTGGAACCTACCACCACAACTGTTGGTATTGATACCACCACGGAACCTGAACCTACCACTGTATCCGAAGCTGAACCTACCACCGTTAGTGAACCAGAACCCACCACGGTTTCGGAACCTGAAACCGAACCAGAAGTTTTAGAAGCACCAAGCAAATATTTGTTCTGGTTCAGATTCTAAAATAATTTACGAATAATATTCGACATTTTTAACTATTCTGGAGTTATTCAATAACTAAATTGTTATTTAAATGTATGCTTTTTAATTAAAGTAATAAATATTTACAAAAATAGTGTTTCCTTTAACAGTACTCTGTTCAAGAGAATGTAGCGAAAACATACAAAGTAAGTACTTAAGCTTAGATCATCTTTTCCTTACAGACCTTTGTAATTAAAAGCAGTGGATTTATTTCGTCTAGTCTTGTTTGCTTAAATTGGTCACGTCTCGAACCTTCAAGATAACGACGATCTTATTTTTAAAGATACGTAAGTACAAATAACGTTCTAAGTTTGCTAGACTTCATCCGAGTAAAATAAAAATCTAGTAATATAGATAAGTATGAAACATAGTCAATAGTAGTTTGTGATTTTTTTAATACATACAGAAATACAAATCTTTTCTGTTTGTAATATTAATCTTACCTTAGTAATATTATAAATGCGAAAGTTTAGATGGATGGATGGATATTTGTTAGAGTTTGTAGCCTAAACTGCTGAACGGATCTCGATGAAATTTGGCATAGATGTAGAGTATAGCCTGGAAGGACACATAGGCTACTTAATTTTATTTTGTTTTAATTCCACGCGGACGGAGTCGCGGGCGAAAGCTAGTATATAGATATAAATATGTCTGTACATAAATGTCTCGAATATTTGTGATGTCTCGACCTTCACAGAGGTACCCTTGAGATGTGGTTTAAGTGATTTGTTTACGTCGACTCCCACACGCTAGTCCTGTATAACATTAGTATAAGTGGGTAACAGATTCAGACATTTTTTGGTGACAAATGTCATCCGCATTGATACGCTTATACGACTCTACTTGGAAGATTCCTAAACAATAAGTAGAAATTAGGAGTTTTTACAATATTAGGCACTATAAGGTTTAATGTAATGGAGAAAAGACGTCTATAAATTAATAAATAACCATTAAAAATCATAAATAACTCGCTGAAATACACCAAAATAAGAAGAAATGCAGATCCACGATTTCAGATGTTTTAAAAAAGATGTGTATTTTCTAAATAAACAGATGAATCAAGTAGTTATAATGTTGTTATGAATTAAGGAAAATCGTTGAATGAACTTCTATCAATATTTTATCAATAAATTACAGCCTCATTCACTGTTCTGCATCACACGTTCATTTAATTTCCTATTACACCTTTATTTGTTAACTTTAATAAAGCCTATGTTTAAGATGTAAATGTTAAAATCTTAGACAATAGAAAGATTGAATTATATCTTGTCTAGTGTTAGAAGTGTAATTCTCGTTAGGCCACAAAGAAATGTAAAAATAGGTTCCTATTACACGACGTCGTATTGCAGTGGTTGGTCATCGCGCATGCGTGTTGGGGATGCAAGCGACAAAATAAAATTTCCTCAATATTTTTTGACAGGAATTATTTAGACACTAAAGTAAACTGAAAACTAGTTCTTATGTTGGTTAGTGTTTGACGAAAACAACTTCTTTCCAGAAGAATAATCTGTATTCTTAAAACTAAACATCAATAGCAATTACCTATATTTATGACAATCCTTAACTGTGATTTGGACAGAAGCCAAGGAGTTCGTTGTATTCTTTTTACAATATTGATTTTGTTATGGCTCATAGTCAGAATATATCAGGCTAACATAACAGGAATGCAAACGCCAGAATAGAATGTCACAGTATCGATTTAAGTACGGTCACGCACCGTATTAAATTACCCCATAAATGAGCAGAGGGGAAAATGTATAGCAACACTTAACAATATTTGGCGCGCGCGCGAATCGCTCCCTCAAATCATGATGGCGGCCGGTGGGACAGCGCGCCTCGCGTACACTTGAAACAGCAAATCGTAACCTTGTCATATTCCAGTGTTGTTATATTATATTGGTGCACCAATGATGTTATAGTGGTCAGTGTACGGCAGCCTTAGAGGGATTTATTTTGTGATTCAGTGCGTATTTATTGTGTTGCATGAGTGGTCCCGATGGGGTGCTGGGTAGTGCGCGGGATGACGGACGCCATTCGCCGGCCACCACCGAACAACTAACGTTAGTATTAAAAAAAACTCACTAAATACAGAGTATATAACTCTGTTATAGTTCTTAACAGCCAGTAACATTGGCTATTACGAAAAATTAAAGACATCGAATTCTTTTTTATTGAGCTTCTGGCTTCAATCTTTTAAGCATATTTGTCGCGCAGAAAAGAATTAAAAATTAAATAGGGTTTTTCCATTGGTTAATAATTAAAAGTGCCATTTAGTATTCTAGTAAAGACGTCGATAAGTAACCCTGGGGCTGGTGTAAGGGGTAGTAATTACGTAGCGGGGAAAGCGTGTACCGCACCCTTAAAAATCTTTTGTTTCGTTGATTACTTTCCATTGTGATGTTCGGTGTTTCGTTTTGCACTTTTACGCAATTACGAATATTAAAATGGTAATCTCCGAACACTCATAAAATGTTCAACAATGATTCAAAGACTTAAGTAAAGGTGGATGAAGTAAAATTTATAACGCAATCTATCCACTGAAAAAGACGAAAATGATATTACGAATTTCAAATCACTCTTCTAATTATCTTACAAATACTATAAATGCGAAAGTTTAGATGGATGGATGGATGTTTGTTAGAGTTTGTAGTCTAAACTGCTGAACGGAGCTGGATGAAATTCGGCATATATGTAGAGGATAGTCTGGAAGAACACATAGGCTACTTACTTTTATTTTTTTTTATTCCACGCAGACGGAGTCGCGGGTGAAAGCTAGTACTTTTATAAATGCGTAAACAAACTCTTATTCGATTTTTTTAAAAACTATCCCTCATTACTTATTATTTATTACTTGAAATTATTCGTTGCAAGAAAAATAAAGCAGAACTAAGTAGTAATTAAAATCTTGTCTAAACGCTAAGATACAAATCACTTCTTTGGAGATACTCATCATCAACTTGCCCTTATCCCTTATGGAGGGTCGGCACAGTATGTGCTGCTCTTCCATACATCTCTATCAGCCGTCATATCTGAATCCACTCCTTTCTTAAGCATATCCTCTTTCACACATTCCATCCATACTTTCTTCGGTCTTCCTCTTCCTTTGTAGCCATCCACATTCATTCTTAACACTTTCTGGTTTATGTCCCCATCGTCTCGTCGCATAACATGTCCATACCACGCTAACCTTTTGCTTCTCAATTTCTCCACCACTGGCGCTACTTACTTTATCTTTGGAGATACTATTAACTTTTAATATCCGAAAACCCTCTGCGTTAAATAGATATAGGGTTTCCGGATACGACTTAGTCGACTTACTTATATATCTCTTTAACGCAGCTATTTTCGTAAATGAAACCCGGAAAAAAGGCGTTCGTGCATACGCAGATGTTAAGTTTTATCTTGATATCCTTGGTGCTCGTACATTAATTAAAAAAATATTTTCCTTGATAAGGAAGATCTCCAATTATTATCAATCAGTTTATAGTCTACATTGTAGCGCGAAGTTTGAATTAGTTTTTGTAATGAGTTCAGATACGAGAGCCACTCCTGGTATTCCCATGGGCAATTTATGCCAGGTCACTCCGGGGTCAACCTCTGCAGCTGACTGCATGTTACTTGCACATAATTTTTATTAAAATTTTTGTTAAAAAGATTTTCTATGTGTTAAAATATAAAGGGACAACTTAAATCTATTAGGAAACGCGATTTATCCCAATCTAATCTGTTTTGTCTATTTTTTTAAATATTTGTTTAGTTAGCGCTTGACTACGATCCCACCTGAAGGAAGTGATGATGCAGTCGAAAGATGGTACGCGCTAGCTTAATAGGTAGCTGTTTACTATTCTTTTGAAGGCCCCCATGTCATATTTGAACGGAAAAACAGACGCCGGTAACTCGTTCCAATCCCTTGCAGTACGCACAAGGAACGATGATTCAAACTTCTTCGTTCGAACTCGCGGTATATCAACTACAAAAGGATGGAATCCGGCCGTGTGCATAAAAGTCATCATTTTATTTATTGGAAATATTTAATTTTGATTATAAAACTATTACAGCCCTCATTGTATCCCGTACCTTATGACACTCAGGAGTAGAATACGAATTAAAAGTCACCACGTTTGTCAAAATCATTTTATTTATATTAGGCTATAAGCATTCCAACATATGAAAACAAATGAAAAACTTACACTCCTGAGTCACTTGGGTACAGCATTGACTGTTTTATAATTGATCAATGTAGAGGCAATGTGTAATAACAATGATTACAAGAATTCGGTTAGTAGTGGGTTGGTCGTGAGATTTTTATTAAATTCTCTCGTTGTGTCGTCTGTTGGCACGACGCCAAATTACGTTCTGCCACGTCACAGTACACTGTACGCTGTGTTGACATATATTTGTATGTTATTATCTACATGACATAACAGAACATAAGAAATCGGTTAGTCCAGTGTTAGAAATAAAACAAAAGTTTTAGATGGTAATGCTATGAGGATGAAAGGAGATTGCATGTGGCTGAGATGCATATGTTAAGATGGATGTGTAGTGTGACAAGATTGGATAAAGTTAAGAATGTGTATATTAGAGGAAGTTTGAAAGTAGCGCCAGTGATGGAGAAATTGAGAAGCAAAAGGTTAGCGTGGTATGGACATGTTATGCGACGATACGATGGGGACATAAACCAGAAAGTGTTAAGAATGAATGTGGATGGCTACAAAGAAAGAGGAAGACCGAAGAAAGTATGGATGGATTGTGTGAAAGAGGATATGCTTAAGAAAGGAGTGGATTCAGATATGACGGCTGATAGAGATGTATGGAAGAGCAGCACATACTGTGCCGACCCTCCATAAGGGATAAGGCAAGTTGATGATGTTATGAGGAGGAAATAATCGCATACGTCAAAGAATTTCAATATGCATTTGAGGGCCTAGACCCACAATAGATGGATTGCGTGAAAGGTGATATGATTGAAGGGAGAGAAGATAGAAATAATCTACAGGAAGAAAACCTAGTGCGGCGATTCCGACATTCACTAGCGACTTGCGAAGTTAAAAAAGAAAATTGATAGAATCTTACTAATGTTATAAATGCGAAAGTTTAGATGGATGGATGGATGGTTGTTAGAGTTTGTAGTCTAAACTGCTGAACGGAGCTGGATGAAATTCGGCATTTATGTAGAGGATAGTCTGGAAGAACACATAGACTACTTACTTTTGTACTAGTTACCGTATACTATTTCACTTTATTCTGAGAGTCATGTACGTAAGGTTTTTAATCGACATCAAAGCGGTCTTCAATTTGTCTGGCCTCTATTTAACTAGTTTGTATGTTTTCAACTGTCTGGCTGATTTATTCCTTTTTAATCAACATGTAGAAGGCGTCTCATGAATCACAGAGCTTCATTGTTACGCGGAGAGTATTTGACCGAATTTTTATTTAAATTCAACTTAACCTGTAAGGATTTTGTTTTAAATTCAGTAACCTTGTTTGTAATTAATTTGTGTGGAATCGTAACTGAAAATTACTTGAAACACGAACGAAAAGATAACGAAATGGATAAAATTTGAATAGAAAATACATTAATTAGTGTAGGACTAGGAGCCTTACTTTGTCTAAGTAACCGTGGGTTTACACTGTTCCAGTTGTTTCATAAATAATAAAAAATAAAGTTAGTTACTAATATATTTGTACAGATTGCAAAATGAAATAAGATAAAAATTAGTTGCTAAAAACTGAATTTAACATTCACACTTATTTGTAGATTAAACTAGCTGTTCCCGTGCGGCTTCGTCTGCATACAATTATAAAAACTTTATTTTGTTGTTTACATTTGTCAAATTTAAATTGCAAATGTCAAAATCAATGTTACCATAATAAACTTTGTTCCTTTATGTTGGTAGCTTGTAGTTTATGGTCTCTTTCCCACATGTATGTATTTTTCCAATTAATTTACCCCTAAGTTTAATAGCGTGAAAATATATAACCTAAAGCGTGTCGTAAGTGTTGGGCTTTTTATTTAAGAAAGAATTATTCAAAAATATGTCGTGATTGCTGACATCCTACGCCACAAAGTAGTGTGTGTTTACGCTTTATTATATTAGTATAAGTATATAGATAGATAAATGACAAACTTCCAGTGAAAATAAGCGCCACAGACTATAAATAGGTAATTAATAAAATATAATTTTAGTGACACGTAGGTGGGACAGCAGTGGCCGCCAATGCTCGTGTATATTTATTAATAACATCGACGAAATTATTAAAAATATAATGTTATAATTTATGGTTATAAGTAGAAGGACTAGATGTTTCCCGCGACATCGTTCGAGTAAAGTTTAATGGTCTAAAACCAATTCTTCCGGCATCCTTATTACAATTCAAGAAATATGGAGTTAAAATTATTTATACTAAAAAGAGTTTATGCCTCACCCCTATCAAAACTTTTGTAACTAGTAAAAATTATTACTCTTTAGTAAAGTACTACTTTTCTAAAGTAGTGTATACTTTAATTCTTTTTTCTGTTCGAATATTATTTTATTTAATACATCGAAGTTTCAAGGAGAACAAACAAGGTCAAAACCTGTAAACATAAAAAGTTCGTTTACTAAGAACTCTGAACATTTTTATTAAAGCAGTCGGCGGCCATGTTTTATTCTGTCGTTTCAAGGGCTCAGTATACCCGAAGAGCATGATCTGAAGATAATCTTAAGGAAGGTTTCTATGGTACCTGGTTTTACGGACGGACCAATCTACAATATAACCGCTTGTATACAGATCGTTTTTCGTGCTTCTTGGTATCCGTTCATAGAATAACGCACCGTGGAAATTCATCTTTATACTAGACACGTTTGGTTCATAAAAAGTCTGCGGTAAGAGCTGCAATGTGTTTTTTATGTTTAACCTCTAAGTTAGTACGTATAAAGTCTATATTTGTCAGAGTCTAGACTTGAATGAGATAGGCTGCGTCTTATTTCTTTCTTCATTCATTATTTATAAGATCTCGTCCGTGGAACTTATTGTAATATTGATCTAATTTATTAAGAAACTTTTCGATGTAATTATAACTTCTTTTCTATATTCTGATTGGAATAAACTTATAATTAGTAACATTTTGACTGGTCTTTTAATGTCCATCCAAATTCCACCTATCACTAACGACATCTATCCACCGATAATCACAACGTCAAAAACATTGTCCTGTGTCGTTTAAAAATAACTTTACTATACTAAGATGGCTTGTGCAATTTATTTCTTAACCTCGTTTCCTCGTAGCTATTCAACGGTAACTTTAAAAGCAAAGTGTGCGGACTAGGTTAGGATGGCGGGCCACATGCCAAGCAACCTACATCGCAGCACGCCTGACGCCGCCCCGTCTACAAGTTTTAAGGTCACAATGCCTGGGATGTGAAAAACAGTATTTGAAACGATTTTTACGAAATTTGAAAATAACTCTTTTCTCTTTTACCTAACTATCTGTTAGTTCCCATTAACTTAATATTAGAATAAATTTCGTCGATAAGCCTGCTACCGTTCTGACAGTTTTAACTGAAGAGTCAAACTGTTCAGTTAAAACTGTCAGAACTGAGCGTATGCTTCTTGTATACGCTCAGCTTCAGTTTTAATAAAGGAGAAAGACTGGGTAATTTATAGGAAAAGAAGGGCGTTAGTTATGAGTGTAGTCCACTGGTAGAGGTAGACCTAGACAGAGATGGATGGATTGCGTGAAAGGTGACATGACCAAGAAGGGAGTGATGACTGAGATGACGGATGATAGAGTTATTTGGAGAACGAAAACCCGTTGCGCCGACCCTACGGGGGTAGGGTAAGGTAGAGGAGATGAAAGACACAGGGTAATTTTTATGATTTTGAAGTGTAAATTATCATTTGATTTGTATTTTTCCCTAGTATATCAGATTCTATGTTGCAGTCAGTGAGGTGTATACTTTAATGAATTAATAATTACTGGAAAGTTCAATGTAAAGTTATTGATTGTACAAATGCACGAGGTAGCTAAGGCCGCGAATAAATCAACAGATAATCATCGCGCTCCAGGGTGTGTCTGTGACATTACCGAGTTTTTAAGTGAACTTGCTAGATAATTAAAAGTTAATCGGAGTAGTTCTAACGCACACAGAATATTTAACTAGTCTCTAGAGAGTTCTTAAGTATACCGCCGCCCTGGGCAAGATTTCCACGACGCTCTTTAACTGTAATAAAAAACCCATAAGAAAAAAAATCATAAAGGGACGTCAAGGCGCCCTTTTTTGACGCCCTGATCCTACAACCTCGCTCTACCCTGAAGACGCTACTGGGACTGAGTGAGGGAGTAACAACGGAGTAAACATTCGACAATCGTACAACTGTTGTACGATTGTCGAATGTTTGCAACCAATTTTACTGTTTAGTTGCACATCTAAAATTCGACTAGTGTGCGCGACGTCCATATAGTTTAGTCAAAGGTGTGCGCGAGCTCTAAGGGTGTTTGTGAAATAGGCGACATACTTAGACTTTCTTCTGTGAAAATTCTTTCAAAAAGTCTGCTAATTTCAGCCACACCTTTCCAATCGAAAATAGATTTTATTTCTGTCCGTAATTGTGTAGAATCGATATCGTTTAGTTGTCCATTATCCTAAATGCAAAGCGAACGTCCCACCTCGACCTTTACAGCATTGATTTTATGAGCAGTAAAACGCTTACGTCACAACTTAATGGTAATTTCACACGAGGACAGAAGCAGTAGCCAGTACTGCATGAATAGCCTTTGCCGGTGTAATACCACAACTACACAAAAGCTAGAAGTAACGTGGAAGTATTTCCGTGTTTTGTTATATTAGTGTGTGCACAGGCCAATTCTAGCCCTTTCCCCTCCTTCCCAGATATTTTTAATAAGGACAGGATAAGAAGAGAAAACAGTTTAAAAATATATGTAGGTTTAACAATAAGTATGCGTTTAAATATGTAATTGCAGTACGTAGTCACTTCACTAATCTGTGTCACTGTTCCGTCCTCATGTGAAACTAGCATTACTCTCATAGCACCAATCGTGACGGCCCTAAAGTAATGTAATTAGTAGTTTAGAATTTGATTGCGGACAATGAACTCTGTGAAAGTATTTCGGCTGGCATACCGCGGTACTAAGAATCTGTAATTAACTTTGACCGTGACTGACGGACGAAAAGTTAATCTTTATTAAAAAAAAAATCTTTATAGTCTTTGATAAGATTGAATTAAATAGCACAAAGCCTAAATTGTTTATTAAGAATCTATATCTATCTATCTACATCTATATCTATCTATACTTCTATACTAATATAATAAAGCGTAAACACACACTTCTTTGTTGCCTAAGACGTCAGCAATTACAGCATATTTTTGAATAATTCTTTTTTTAATAAAAAGCCCTACACTTACGTCACGCTTTAGGCTATATATTTTCACGCCATTAAACTTAGGGGGTAAATATTTTGGATAAAAACCCTAATGTGGGAAAGAGACCATAAGTTGCTGCCAACATCAAGGAAGCAAGGTTGCCATGGTTTGTCATCATGTCATGTCATTTTGACATTTGCAATTGATAATTTGACACATGTAAACAATAAAATAAAATTTTCATAACTTTATGCGGATGAAGTCGCATGGGAACACCTAGTTATTTCATAATAGTTAATTTTTATGAATTCATATACGAAAGATAACAAACGATATAATGCAGTTGCACGTCAAAAGTTCAAAAGAATGCCATTGAGTGGCATGAGCGCCTGTTCATGTTGTTTGGTCGCCATTTTGAAATGGAATAGATATCAATAACTATCTACTCTCTGTACCTTGGGTAGCTTGGAAAGTTTCCAGTTTCAATACATTTTATGTTTATGTAACTTCTTTTTTGTTTTTAAAATTATTTTTAATCATACAGCTTCTACAGACAAAGCTTTGTCACAATCATTTCTTGTTGTCATACCTAATAACTATATTAATTACTAGCTTTCGCCCGGGACCCGGTCCGCTTGAAATTAAAAAATAATAAAAGACATTGCCTATGTCATAGGTAAATTACCTTTCTAATAGTGAAAGAATTTTTGATATCAGCCCAGTAGTTTTTGAGTTATTTCAATACATACAATAATACAAATCTTTCCTCTTTATAATTTCAAATAACCAAAAAATCATGATTTAATTATATTTCTTAACTTTAATGAAAAAAAGATATTAATACTACACAAACTGCAAGTCAAAAACTTAGTTTATAAAGCAACATAAAAGCGCTTTGTAAATTAAATTCGATCGGTTATGCCGTAGCCCCCTTGGCGCCACACCTGCGCCCCTGACTTCCTGCCGACACGCCCTCTGGTGGTCAACGCAAGGATTCCCCTACGATATCCTTTCATACACGAAGGTGACACCATGACGTAGCGTGTTAAGAATCAGGGCTACTCAACCTTTTTTTCAATACAGTAACAGTAAACGATTCGCGGGTTGAGAATTTGTATACGACTAGCTGTTCTCGTGCGGCTTCATCCGCATGAAATTATGAAAATTTTATTTTATTGTTTACATTTGTCAAATTATCAACAGCAAATGTCAAAATGACATGACATGACAAATCTTAGCAATCTTGCTTTCTTGATGTTGGTAGCAACTTATGGTCTCTTTCTCACATTAGGGTTTTTATCCAAAATATCTACCCCCTAAGTTTAATGGTGAGAAAATATATAGTATAAAGCGTGACGTAAGTGTATGGCTTTTTATTAAAAGAATAATTATTCAAAAATATGCTGTAATTGCTGACATCTTAGGCAACAAAGAAGTGTGTGTTTACGCTTTATTATAATATAGTATAGTTAGTATAGATGTATGTAGTATTAGTTTTTAAAGTACCTATAATATAATATTACTAAATCAAAATTATCGCGTCGAATTCTAATCCGTCATTTCTAGTCACCCCTTGTGGCGCGTATTATGTGATATTAACGTTATAGGGTAACTTTTCTATCGATGTAATTATCAAACGACCCCTTGTCCAATTGTACATATGTGCGCAAATCATAGCTGAAAATTCATTCGTGATAATAATATCTACATAATTGTGAGGCACGTCGCGTGTCCGTCTGTCACTTACCTCTATTATAATCAAACTTGTGTGATTTGCATTCGTGTCATACAAATGTCCTGCTCATTTACATTTTGAGGTTATGTTAATGTTTGCTTTGATTCCAAATGTAGACTGTTCTATGGTTCTCTTAATAAAATACTACAATTAAAAATTAAAGTTTAATTGAATTGAAATTGAATATATATAATAAAACTGGAATGTCTGTTTGTAATGTCAAAAGGAGAATTGCAGATTTCGGAAAAATGATGTATTTTTGTTGCTGATAACGAAAATCGCATTTAATTTTTTTTGTCTGTCTGTCTGTTCGCATATTATAGGCTACTTTTTTTTATCTTAATATTGTGTGGACGAAGTCGGGGGCTAGCTAGTCTAAAATGAAAAATTAAAAAAAAAAACAACGCTAGAGGGCGTTCTAGACAGATATTGGCCAGATCAGTTACTGACGCATGGATAATGAATTAATTAAACGATTAATAGATCTTCTGTTTGTTTAGGAAATGCGTGGTGTCGGAGCCGGAGTGCGTGGCGATAGGTAGCAGACTGCGCGGCGCGATGGGCACGCGGCCGCCGGCGCGCTTCTGGCCGCAACTGTGGGCCACCGTGCTGCGCAGTCTGTTGCTCAAGAAGCGTGATACCAGGAAAACCCTCGCTGTGAGTATGTGCGCAAATGTGCAGGGGAACGTAACACCAGATGAACCGCATTTTCTGAGTATGCAGTTTCTTAGTAATACATTAATTTAGCTCCTGCATGTCCTCCTCCACCAGTATAATACCCACACCATCGAAGAAAAGAATCAACAGGATGTTATACCACGTTTCGCTGGAGTGCGTGTGTTGGAAACCAATTCAGGTTTTCTTCTATATGAGATGGGGAATTCCTACTTTTGAATATCATCTTCTCTGTTCGTCAAAGATAACGGATTTGCAATCTATACTAATATTATAAAGAGGAAAGATTTGTGTTTATTGAAATAAAAGCTACTGGGCCGATTTCCAAAATTCTTACACCATTAAAAAACTACGTTATCAGTGAGTAACATAAGCTATGTTTTTTTATTATTTTTTAATGTTACGCGGACGAAGTCGCGAGCAACAGCTAGTATTTATTAACTAGTTAGATATTTTTCATTGACGTTAGTTCATATTAAATGAAACCCGTACAAAGGATTTTACGTTTGATATGTATGTGATAAACATAATCAAATTACTCTAATGTTATTGAATGCTGGGATCCAATTAAAGAAATATTACAGACGTTAGATGCATGCAAATATCTAAGTACTGTATACTTAAACTAGCTTTTGCCCGCGACTTCGTCCGCGTGAAATTAAAAAATAATATTATATAAAATATAGCCTATGTTACTCACTGACAACGTAGCATTTTAATGGTGAATGAATTTTTGAGTTCTTTCATTACAATTTAACAAACAAAGTTTTCCTCTTTATAATATTATAGTAACTATAGATAAAAAATTACCTTCTTACGCCAAAAATCAGCGTTCACTTAGTAAGTCTTCCTGGAACTTTCTATTACTACTTGAAAGGCATATCCGCTAATTGATTTTCAAATGCTAGGAGGTGCTGGTGCCCCTGTACTGCCTTGGCGTGCTAATCTTCCTCAAGATGCTGGTGCCGAACCCCAACTTCCCGGAGGTCAGCAAGCCGGGCCGCCTACTGAGAATCCACCACGACATCCTTCCAGAGAACCGTTCCGTCGCAGTCGTCGCTGATTGGGCAACGGCTAATGGCACTGTTGTAAGATAACTAACATTAGAAGCGGGTGCGCATCTTTGACTGAACTATCGCGCAACTGTTGTGCGATTGTCGATCGTTTCGCAGCCAATTCAACAGTTTAGTTGTACAAGTAAAAATTGAGTAGTGTGCGTACCTCAAAGCGAGACTAAACAGTTGTGCGATAGTTTAGTTTCAGGTGTGTGTACGCTCTAACTGCTGCACTGACGATGGTCGCTAAAACTTTATGTAGACTTTGTAATGAAAATCTCCACCAGGGGTACGAAAAGATTTTGGAAGGCCTCTTGATAATTAGCAACTATTTAAATAAAATTGTTTTCGTTCACAAAATGTTACTGTTTCGTAGATTACCGGTATTTGGTATATGGCTTCTAACAACGGGATAATCGTTTCCCCGTTCTTTAATCTAAACTTAGCGATATTATAGGGTTTCCTGGAGGAGATCAACAACCTGCTGGCAGAGTCTGACCAGTACCCTATCAACTGGGTGCGTTACAACAACACCACGGAACTGAACGACGCTTACCATCTGAACGCGAGGCACTTCCCCATCGCCATCATCTTTCACACAGACCCCAGTACCTTCGGGGAACCGCTCAGGTATAGTAAATCAGAAAGACCCTCTCATTTGGATACTAAAGTCGTCTCCCTAACATCTCCACTTTCGTCCAATTTTCATTCCCGTCCTTTCATTAAGAAGAAAATTAGAACTCTAGCACACACGCTCATCAGAAGAAACGCTGAAAATACTTCATCTTGACCCCTGGATTGTGTGGTCGAAGAAGTTTACCACTGTTAAAAACGATCGTTTTTCATAACTAACTAATATTAAACAATTTGTAATGAACAACATCTTTCTAGATACACAATTCGTACGAACCCCTCGCACGCCGGCACGCCGTCTACCCGAACTCTGTACACGTCTCCAGTGAAGTGCCGCGAAAGACCAGCGGTTAAAGACTGGTCTTCAGACTGGTCTCGTGGTGGCCAGCTCATTCCGCTATCGGAGATGCACAGCGAGGACACCTGCCCTGTGCTGCAGTATTACTACTCAGGATTCCTAGCGATGCAGTCGATTATCGATTATGTTAAAATCAAGGTACATTAGCGGCCGCACACATGTGACTAAACTATCGCACAACCGTTATCCGATCGTCGATTGTTTCGCAGCCACATCAGTTTAGTTGCACAACTAAACATCGAGTGTGCGCACCTCCATATAAGCTCATAGGAATCAAGGCGAGAAACTGTTGTGCGATAGTTTAGTTTCAGGTGTTCGCCGGCTCTTAATCGTTTAGTCGTTAAGTTGTCTCCGTAGATTGAAACAAAATAACTTGATTAATATAGAAATTGTCGCTAAAATGAATGTCATTCTTAGCTATCGAGAACGGTTGTATTTATTTATTTATTTATTTATAAAGTTACAGGTTACAAAATTTGTTTTATCACAAATTGTGGTCGATCGCCTGGTTCCTACACTAGGCTCTATATACTGACAATATTGGTGTATTATTTAAAAAACGATTGTTAAAAGATGAGCCTGTTTGTTGTTTGAGTAGATTCCTATATCTTAAAATGTATGCGTATTTTTAATTCTCTAGTTTACTTTTATCTATATCTAGCTGGACACTGGCTCTCCTCTGCCACCTCCTAGAGTAGACCTGCGTCAGTTCCCGAAGCGGCAGCACACCGGCGACTGGCTGGTGATCTTCCGCGTCATCATGCCCATGTACATGGTGATGACGCTCTCGCAGTTCATCACCTACCTCCTCATGTTCGTGGTGGGGGAAAAGGAGAAGAAGATAAGAGAAGGAATGAGAATCATGGGATTAAAGGATTCTGTTTATTGGTAAATATGGAATTTGCTAGAATATAATTTTAGGTTGAACTTGACTTGATGCCTTTTAGCGGATAAAAATCTCACATACATATGTCCTCAAGAAGGCAGAGTATAGTACCAGTTAGAGCTAAGTAGGTTTTATCCAAGTTTCTTCTACAAACAAAGAATTTTATTGGTTTAATTAATGTTTGGTGTATTTTTCAGGGGTTCCTGGTTCCTTATTTACGCCGTCTTTGTTACAATACTGTCAATAGTTAGTACAGTTCTCCTATTTACTTTGGGGGTGAGTTTAATCTACTATTATTAATGATATAACCAAAAAGAAAACAAGATAATCCGTTAAAAATTAACTTGGCACGTAGGAAACTAGAGTACTCTTATGTCCGACGTGCCAACTCAAACATACTACACAGATTATAATATTAAAAATGATTTGACAGGTGTTCCAGCATTCTTCTTACATCCTCATCTTCCTCCTGATGCTGCTGTTTGGCTTCACGATTATCACCTTTGCGTTTATGTTGACTCCATTCTTTGACAGCGCCAGGGTACGTACAATATTAGATGTAATTTTTATCATATCGTACAGTCTATAAAAAAGCTTTTGTTTGCAGACTGCAGGTATAATGGGCAGTTTCGCGGTGAACCTGATGAGCTGGTTGTACTTCATCCAGGTGTTTGTGTCTAACGCGGACTCGCTCGCCTTCTGGTTCGTCTCACTTATCAGTTCCAGCTGTTACGCTCTGGCTATGGATAAGGTAAGGTTTTTGTCATTAATAGAATGCCTTACATTTAATTTTATGACAAAGAATTCGGCAAGTGACTATACTACTAGCGCCATCTGTTGACAATCGGGAACTTTTATGTGAACATAAAAATATTTTCTATTTTATTAATTTGGAGAATTTATGATTTTATGACATACTTGAAATATTTACGTTTTTATATTATTTATACAAATTAAACAAAAAACAATAATGTTAAAAGTATACACATAATATAAAAAAATCCTAAACGAAATGTATTTGGTAAAATTATAATTTGCTTAAAAAAATTGTAATATGCATAAAATAAAATTTAAAATATATTGTGCATTAAAAGCAAAAAAAAAACATCGACAAAAAGTATCGCCCGAACAGGGACTTGAACCCTGGACCCTTGGATTAAAAGTCCAATGCTCTACCGACTGAGCTATCCGGGCTGTGAATATGATACTGAAAATAGTGTACAAATAAAACGAATAACATTTCATTTCGCACAGGCGTTTACATTAAATAAATAAAACTTAAGACGGATGGAAACAAATCACCACCTGTTTCTGCCAAAACACACGTAAAAACATATTTTTGTCGTTTTTCAAAGGTATAACAATATTATTATTTTTTTAATAAACTGAATCATTCAATTTTAAAAGAGCTATTTAAATCTTTCATTCGTTCCGTTCACTGCAGGCGCTAGTCCTAGACATGGCGGGTGTGGGTGTGACATGGGACAACTTGTGGAGTGGTCAGGGGGTGCCGTTCGGGGGTAGTCTCATCATGATGGCAGTTGACACTGTACTGTACGGACTCATTGCATATTGGTTGGATGCTGTTATACCTAGTAAGTTATTCTCGAACAATCAATTAAAGATAATAGGTCTTAATCCGATTATAAAAAAAATCGAGAAATAACCAATGTCGGCTACCTCATAATTTTTATTAGTAACACTTGCCTGCATTAAAAATTACCCGTCGATTTTAAGAGCGGGCGCATACCTTTGACTAAACTATCGAACAACTGTTGTGCGATTGTCGATTGTTTCGCAGCCTCTGTTTAGTTGCACAACTAAAAATCGAGCAGTGTGCGCACCTCCATATAAGCTTATAGGAATGAAAGCGCGACTAAACAGTTGTGCGATAGTTTAGTCAAAGATGCTTGCGCGTTCTTATGCTGCAGTCTATGAACAACTAGTAAAGAAAGGCTCTTTTAGGAAGAAAAACATTTGAATTTCTTAACTTTTCCCAGGTGAGTACGGTATTAAACAGAAGCCATGGTTCTGCTTACTCCCGTCGTACTGGGGAGGTGGACGACGCGGCAGAGTCTCTGCTGTTCACTTCCATTCTAACGGCGAGGCTGCACATAATAAGGACATCGAGCCTGTGTCCAGGTAAGGAAAGGAAGGGGAAAAAAAGTAAATAGTTGAAAACGTTTTGGAATTGAAATCAATATTCGATCTGCAACCATTTTTGCTAACACGAAAAAATTATATACTAGCTTTCGCCCGCGATTCTGTCCGCGTGGAATTAAAAAAAATACTAAACAGCCTATGTGATTCTAACTATGTACATTACCAAATTTCACCGAGAACCGATCAGCAGTTTAGGCTGTAAACTCCAATAAACATCCATCCATCCATATAATCTCTCGTATTTATAGTATTCGTAAGATTGTCAAGACGATCGAATAATTTTTAAAAGTACTCTGTTTTATATAAAATACCTAATTAAAATTATTTAAGGTTCTTTAAGGTGATTGCAAGTGGTCAATATTAAAATAGCTTTTTTTTAACTGAACTTTTAAAATAACTTTTTACCTTTCAGAGAGCTGCTAGATAAAGAAGCGATCAGAATAGTGGGTCTCCAGAAGAGTTTCCGTCACTGCCGCAAGCCGGAGATCAAGGCTATTGACGGCATCGACCTGAGCATCTACGAGGGTCAGATCACAGCAGTGCTGGGTCACAATGGCGCTGGCAAGTCCACACTCTTCAACATCCTGACTGGATTGACCGCACCTACGGCTGGCACCGCCTACGTGTATGGATTGGACGTGAGGTGTGGTAAATCATATAATACTAATATTATAAATGCGAAAGTTCGGATGGATGGATGGATGTTAGAGTTTGTAGCCTAAACGGCTGAACGGATTTCGATGAAATTTGGTATAGATGTAGAGGATAGTCTGGAAGAACACATAGGCTACTCACTTTAGTTTTAATTCCACGCGGACGGAGTCGCGGGCGAAAGCTTGTTTACTAATAATTTACCATCTACCCTAGATTATTTTTCCACAATAAGTATGTTTTTCTGTCTGATGGTAAGATGGCAAACTTTCGAGAGTTCTTCGTTATTTTCCGGGAGTACTCCAGAGTTAGTGGGACTTGGGATTTTTATTCAAGTGTTCTTTCACAATTTGTGAGAACTTCATCATCATCAACTCTCTAATACGTTGTCATTGAAGGGCTCGGAGCATACCCTAAGTTAGTGACTATGCCATAGTCAACCAATTTGACTTCGGGTTGACATCACACATCTTTGAATTTCTTCTCAGATATATGGAGGTTATATCACGATGTCTTCTTTTTTTTAAATTTATTTCAACAAAATATAATACAGTTTTACATAATTGTGTTGACACAGCTTGGTGCCATTAAACATACAATGTTTATATTGGCACTGCACAGTTCACATTATGATTAAAAGTTAGTTATAGGTTACAATAATATGTTCAAATAACGGTTTAAATAATAAAATAACAATGCAGTTACAAGACATAATATTAATAAGAGTTCATGAATTCCTTCAGCATTTGAAATTCGTAAATCACGTTAATTCGCGGGATTCGAACCCTGAATCTGAAAATTCGCATCCTTAATTAAGCTACTGATTTTAAAAGTTTAATGTTCTTTTTGTATCCTAGGGACCCTAACGACATGCACGAGATCCGTCAGATGATTGGCGTGTGTCCGCAGCAAGACGTTCTTTTCGATCTTCTCTCTGTTAAGGAACATCTAGAATTCTTCGCCGCGGTTAAGGTAACTTTATACAAAAAACCTGACAACTACTTAATATGGTATATTCTTAGATTATTGAGCTGTTTTAGAGCGCTTGCACAATCTGACTAAACTATCGCACAACTGTTTATCGGTTTGATTCCTATACTTATATGGAGGTACACTACTCGATGTTTAGTTGTGCAACTAAACAGTTGATCGCTGCAAAACAATCGACAATCGCACAACAGTTGTGCGATAGTTTAGTCAAAGGTGTGAGTACATTAAAATCATTGGAATCTAACTCGAAACTAAATAATCCTTTCTTTAAATTCAGCTGTTTGTTGTACATCTATACTAATATTATAAAAAGGAAAGATTTGCATTTTTGTATGTATTGAAATAACTCAAAAACTACTAGATCTATTTCAAAAATTCTTACACCATTAACAAGCTATGTTATCACTGAGTAAGTTTTTACTATTTTTAATTTCACGCGGGCAAAGTCACGAGCAACAGCTAGTTCAGAATAAAGGTCCAATCTCTGGTAATTGGATCATTTTGTTGTATCTATCTTTTTTCTTTCCCTGGCCAGGGTATACCGAGTAAGCGTCTAGCAGGGGAGGTCCACAAGGCGATGTCGGAGGTGGGTCTGCTGGAGCAGGCGGAGGTCTTCTCTAAGCACCTCTCCGGAGGTCAGAAGAGGAAGTTAAGCATCGCCATCGCTTTTATTGGAGATCCTAAGGTACGATGTTCAAAATATAGTAACTCTGCTTAGCTGCGGTATTTATAATTTCAAATGTAATGGTATAGATCTATCGAAAAACGTACTCGTTCAGATTGTTGTCGCATAATTATTTTAAGTACTCCACTTCAAATTTTTTGAATCAATGTTCAAGAAACATAACACATACAAGAGTCAGATAATCTTAATTCTTACTATAATATTATAAATGCGAAAGTCTAGATGGATGGATGGATGAGTTTGTAGCCTAAACTGCTGAATGGATCTCGATAGCATAGATATAGAGGAAAGTCTGGAAGAACACATATGCTAGTCACTTTTATTTTCTTAATTCCACGTGGGAGTCGCTGGCGAATACTAGATATTTTTAATAAAAATATTAGTAGATTTATGTTAATTTACTAATATTTCCTTTAACCATTCCAACTAAGCTAGGCTTGTGCTGGGTTCACAACAATAGTCGAATTCGAACTCTCGACCGCAAGATCGGTATTCCATACCCCAAACCATTAGGCTATTAGCGCTTAAGTTAACAAAAGAGAAGGCTAGAGGAATGTGTAAATGACGTAGTTTCATATTTAGATAATAATCCTGGACGAGCCGACGGCGGGCGTGGACCCGGTGTCGCGGCGGCAGACCTGGCGCATCCTGCAGCGCGCGCGCCGCGGCCGCGTGCTGCTGCTCACCACACACTTCATGGATGAAGCTGACATCCTCGGAGACAGGAAGGCCGTCATCAGCAAGGGCAGGGTGAGGAACATGACCTTAGAAGTCACCTACGACAAGCTAACCAGCTTGAAGACCGCTTTTTAATCCCTCATTCCTTTTTCCTCACCAAAGTTACCTCACCAGTTAGGAAAAAAGTATTTTTTCTCTGTTTTTCTATTATTCTGACTTCATTTTTGATCTGATTTCACTATGGCGGACACCACACAACCACTATTTCGAATTTTAATAGTAATAGATGGCCCGGAAAATGAAAAAGTGTAGTCACCCTACAGGTTACGAAAGTGGAATAAAATATTCCTCTTTCACAACTAAGTAACCAACTATCGAAAAAAATATTTATTAAATATAAAAATAAAATATAAATATAAAAATACAAATTGGTGAGCTAACTTTGGTTAGGAAAAAGGAACAAGGGTCTTTAATTTGTCTATTGTATTTTTATATTTGTTTCTAGGTCCGTTGTGCAGGAACGTCGTTGTTTTTGAAGAACAAATTCGGTATCGGCTACCATCTCACACTGGTGCTGGACGGTATGTTGCTTATCTAATTAAAAACTTGTTTAACAATTTTGAACATTTCAGTCATAGATGATTGTTACTAACTCGTTGTTAGTATGGTGTCTGCTAGTTTTTAGAGTTACCAGTAGGAAAAAAATTCCCAGCTTCTTTCGAAATTCTCTTGCCAACTGCCATATAATAATCCTTGCAGGTGCCTGCCGCGAGCACCAGATCACGCGGCTGGTGCGCGGCCACGTGCCCCGCGCGGAGAAGGCGCGCCGCCACGGCCGCGAGCTCTCCTACATCCTGCCGCACTACGCCGTGCACCTCTTCCCGCCGCTCTTCCACGCTATAGAGCATGAGATCAAGGAGAAGACGAACAGGCTAGGTAATAACACATCAAGACAAAATGTTCCATTAAGCATTTACACAATTTAATAATCATTTCCCCCATCTTCTTATCCTTATCCTGACCAAGTTTTTATCCCCCAGATCTCAATGACTACTCTCTTCTTGATCATGTCACCTTTCACGCAATCCATCTCTTTTTAGGTCTACTTCTGGTGTACCTCCACACTCATAACTAACGTACTCCTTGTAACATGCGATTTATCCCTCCTCATAACATGCCCCCATGCTAACCTTTTACTCCTTACCTTCTCTACCACTGGTGCTACTCTCAAACTTCCTCTAATATACTTAAGTACTCATTTACTTACAAAAGATAATCTAAATATTTTTACAGTGTTAACTATTTCATTTCCAGGTATAACAAGCTACGGTGTATCAATGACGACGCTAGAGGAGGTATTCCTCAGTCTGGAGGGAGAGAACGCGGAGGAGACGGAAGCAGTGGAGGGAGTCTCCTCCGTGAAGTTGGTGCGAGCGAGAGCATTGTCCAGAAGCCTCTCACTTCAAAGCAAGACTTTAAGTTATCAGGTATTGTGAAACTTGTTTCTGTTTTATCAAAGAGAATGATATAGAGATGTAAATAATATGTGCTTTTGACAGGAATTAAATGACAAAGAACAGCAGAAGACCACATCTCTGCCGACCCCGCCGCACACCGCTTCGCATGCGTTACACTCCACTACACATGGCGTAGAAACTGTTAAGGTAACTTGGCCAAATCTTACTGGTTGTTGTCAAACTTGTCCAAGTTTTTATAAGCTAATTTGACTTAGTGGATATTTGTATCGACTTTTAGAAGGTGAAACGACCTCGTGATTTTGCTTACACCGACTGCTAACTTCAAAAAGTTAAAAGCAGGAGTTGCTTGACTTTAAAGGACAGAGGAACAGAGAAAGATGATATTTCCCCTTCCTATATATTGTTAAATACACTTCCCCTCTAGCTTTTCTTAAGAGAAGAGGAGAAAGGTCTTATTAGCCTTTTTATTGTCTTTGTCAGGTGCCAGTGGAGACGCCAGCGTCAGCGCTGGGCGAGCCAGTGAAGACGAGCCCGTCTTGCTGGCGCACCTTCTGCGCACTCGTCTACATACGCACAGTGCGCATGATACGAGACCCCTACAAGTTATACGTCATGATATTCATGCCTATAAGTTAGTACGAACTCTATAACTTATTACCTTAGTTAAAAACTTAAATCTACCCCATTTTAAAGTGTCAAATTCTCTACCACTGTTCTAAACTGCTTAATAACCTTCTTAACCTTTTTTCTTTTCAGTATCCTGCGCCCTCGGTCTCTACATAAAGTCGCGGCAGATAGTATTTTTTCGTATGCAACCTTTAAAATTGGACCCTAATGCATATCTAAATAAGACTCCAATCGCATTAAACAGCGAACAGGACAATTTAAAAGAACTTCTCGACTTCCGAGAGTCGTTGGAGACTTTAGGAGCATACCCTATAGTGGACTTCGATGGAAACTTCTCGAGTCTTCTGGATATGGAGAACTTCGGTGCATTCAGTTTAATAGATAGTGTGATACCTTACGGGAAAATAATGACGTATTTTAATAGCACTTACACACACAGTCTGCCTATTATTGTTAATTTATTGGATAATAGCATTTACAGGTGAGTTTTTTGGAAACTATAAAATCACTTGATTTTTTTATATAAGGTGGCAAACGAGTGAGCGGTTACTTGAATTCGCCGAAAAAGCGAAGCGACCGCCCATAGACTTCCGCAATTGCAAATCAATTGCCTAATCGACGGTGGAAACGCACATAAAGAGGATATTTCCCCTTCATATGCGTCTCCTCCACCTTCAAATCCACTTTCCCATCCATTCCCTAAAAGGTGGGATCGGAAAGGGACTAAAATTAGGTTATTCAATGTCTAGACTACAGATGCGTTTTTATTTCCTACCCAATTTACTTACTGAACTAGCGCGTACCATCCTTCGACACATCTTTACTTTGGTCTAGGTGAGATCGTGGTCAAGCGCTGCTTTATACGTGATAAAAATTAAAAAAAACCCCAAAAAGCATGAAATAGTGGGCGGCAGCAATTGGTCAAGTTGTTGTTATAATCAACAATGAAAATTTTTTAACTTTCGATTAATTTTCCAGGGTGTTAATGTCAGCATCCAACCAGCTCTCTAGCTTCAAGCCAATCGAGGTGCTGACACATCCGTTCCAGCAGACAGAGCAGCAGGAGGAGTTCAACCTTGGCAACATGGTCTGCGCCATCTTTATGGGCATGATATTCGGCCTCGTGCCAGTCACTCTCGCTGTGGATATTGTCTATGATAGAGAAGTAAGGATCGTTATTATTGTACTAGCTGTTGCTCGCGACTTCACCCGCGTGAAATTAAAAAATAATACAAAAGTTAGCTTATGTTACTCACAGAGAAATTACCTTTCTAATGGTGAAAGAAATTTTAAAATCGGCCCACTAGTTTTTGCGTCAATCAAATACATAGAAAAATCCAAAAATACAAATCTTTCCTCTTTATAATATTAGTATAGACGAGCCGTTGCTCGCGACTTCGCCCGCGTGAAATTACAAATATAACCTATTACGTTCGCCCTTTTTTTCAACCTATTACCAAAAGTATTAACTTAGTAGTAATCTACGTAATAACAGAAATCTACCGATGCAAGATTCCAAATTTCTAAGTCCGGTAGCTTGTAAGCTGATTTTTTGGTTACCCTTATTGTTTGTGTTCGCGATATCTTCTAAACTATTAGTCCAATTTTAATACTGTAAATGACAATTTTATTCTACATTAAATTCTCCTGATAACAAACGGATTTATTTGGATAAGGATTAATATTGAAACCAATAAAAGAACGCTGCAAATAGCGTTGGATTTTTAATTAATTTTGTAAACACAAAAGTGGTTATTGTAAGAAAACCGTTAAAGATAGATATATGCTGTCGCGCACTTTTCTCTAGAACTTTTTAAGATCTACAATTCTTTCATACATCATTTTTATATACCTCTAACGGTTTAGGCAGCGTAAGCCGTGAAAAGTTAAAGTTTAGTGAGTTTTAACGCCGGCGTCCAGAAACACGCTGTTTATAATAGTAAAATTTATGTTTATTTCCAGGTAATCATCAACGATATACCAAGTCTGACAAACGGACCGGCTATCACGATGTTGACCGGTCTGCTGCTGTTGTACAGCCCGTCCGCCATCTTGTTCAACACGTGTCTCTCATACGTGTTCGACAAGATGGACTCCGCGCAGAGTATAATGCCCAATATTACAACATGGATTGGTGTTATACCGTTCGTCTTGGTCGCTGTACTTGATACTTTTAAATGGGGTAAGTTTTGCTATATTTTTATACCATAAAGTAATCCGTCAAAATGACGAAGCGACCTCTACCCTTAGACTTCTATAATTGCCAATGTGTTATATACCCTTACCCTTAGAAACGTGAAGTTTCAAATTCGATACCGGGGTTATAAATCGCATTGGGCACCTACAATCGATTTTATTTTTATACTAGCTTTCGCCCGCGATTCCGTCCGCGTGGAATAAAAAAAAACAAAAGTAATAGCCTATGTGTTCTTCTAGACTATTCCCTACGTCTATGCCAAATTTCATCTACATCCGTTCAGCAGTTTAGGCTACCAACTTTAAAAACATCCATCCATCCATCTAAACTTTCGCCTTTATAATATTAGTAAGATTAGGCTGCTTACATGTTACTGTTGACTGATAATCTTCAAGTTAGAAAACAAAAAGGACCATATCACAAAAATATATAAAAACATCGTTTTGATTTATTTACTATTTTTCCCCATTAGTAAAAACCACAGTAAAGGGTACACACTTATACATTTTGTAATTTGATTTAAAAAATCAGGCTTTTAAGGGTTAATCAACAGAGATGTACATAAAGAGATTATTTCCCCTTCCTATGCGTCTCCTCCACCGTCAAATCCACTTTCCCTTCCCGTCCTTACCTTATACAAAAAGGATGGAATGGAAAAGGGATTAAAATAAGGTTTATTAGTTTGTAGTTTTGAAAAACGTGTATGAAAATGTTGCCTTTTTTCAGGTAGCGACATCGCTTTCTATCTTCACCTGGTATTTAGTTTTCTAGACGTGATGTACATACCTTACGCCATTATTTATTATGTGGATAGGTAAGTGATCGCTTAACACATTCAATGATAACTTTTCCATTATTTACAAAAGGAATTATTACTCCATATGATATATCAGAATGTGTATACGAGTATTAGAGGAAGTTTGAAAGTAGTGGCAGTGGTCGAGAAATTGAGAAGCAAAAGGTTAGAGTATGGACATGTTGCGACGAGATGTTGGAGATATAGACCAGAAAGTCTTAAGATTGAATGTAGCTACAAAGGTAGAGGAAGACCGAAGAAAGTATTGTGTGAAAGAGGATATTCTTAAGGGAGTGGTTTCAGATATGACGGCAACGGCGGATCCAGGGGGGTCATGGGGTCATGATCCCCCCCCTGAGCTGGTTGGTCAAGAGCTTGACAAAATGTATTTAGATATTTTGTCAAGCTCTTGACTTGACCACGACTATGTGACCGCCCGGCGCCAAAGCTGGATCCGCCCTTGTATGACGGCTGATAGAAATGGAGCACTGTGCCAACCCTCCGTAGGGACAAGGGCAAGTTGATGATGATCTGATATTCCAGGGTATACCTGACGTGTAATCTGCGAGGTTTATGCACGGAGCCGGAGTTATGGAGTTATTTCACCGCGGAGGTGTGGGTGCTGGTGGCCGCCATGTTGGTGCACGTGCCGCTGTGCGGCGCCGCGCTGCTCGCCGCTGACAGACTCAAGTCTGGTGGACGGATATGTCCGGTACACTCGTTTATTTGTTATTTATTTATCTGACTTCTTACCTAATGATTTAAAATGTAAAGAATTTTCACATTAAACTGTACATTTTTTTTATTCGCATATTTCTTTAATTTCATGATGTAACTTGTAATTTTCTTTTCACATAATACTCAACTCAATCAACTAAAAAAATAAACACCCTATCAATAAAGATTTTGACGTTTCTCTGTTCACCTAATTTAAGCGTTAAATGGAAACGTACATGACCATGTGAATCATACTAATATTATAAATGCGAAAGTTTAGATGGATGGATGTTTGTTAGAATTTGTAGCCTAAACTGGTAAGCAGATTTTTGATGAAATTTGGTATAGATGTAGAGGATAGTCTGGAAGAACACATAGGCTACTCACATTTGTTTTTTTTTTAATTAGACCCGGACGAAGTCGCGGGTGAAAGCTAGTTAATAATAAAATAAGTAGCCTATTTTCTATGACTATTCTTGACTATGTTCTATATCTATACCAAACAGCGTGAATTGTTTAGCAGTTCCGGAGATACCTTCTAACAAATATCCACCCATCTTAATATTGACATTTATAATATTAGTATAATAAGGTTTAATTTGTGTGTTTAGAAGGGTAGTCCGGCGAAGCGCGCGCAGGACGCGGAGAGCGAGGCGGGCGGCGAGGCGGGCGAGGACGAGGACGTGCGGCGCGAGCGGCGCCGCGTCGCCGGCTTCCTGCAGCGCGCGCACCAGCACGCGCCCGCGCCCGCGCTCGTCGTACACGTATGTACACTACCTGTTGCTGGACACATCGCCCAATAACATAGCTTTTTAATGGTGAAAGAATTTTTGAAATCGGCCCAGTAGTTTTTGAGTTATATCAATATATACAAAAATGCAAATCTTACCTCTTTATATTATTAATTTAGATGTACACCATGACAATTGCACACTTCTATTCAAATAGTTTGGCAGATCAAGCTCTTCTGGATAAAAATAACCCTTCCACTCAATCTTTTACGGCCATAAAACACCCAATTGGGTTGCATACTCTTTGGTTCAGTCTCGAGCTGTTAAAATATATGACAACTCAATGCCATATTTATACATTCATTTGTTCTGGTCATTCATCACATCATACATGTTCTAGGCTCACTCAACTCACATCAGTCCTTCAACTCCCTAAATATGGTCATTCACTACATTCTTCGTGCGTCGGTGGCTGAGTGGTTTAAGCACTTGACGTGTAATCTACAGGTCTTGGGTTAGAATCCCGCCTTAATGTGATTTTTCGAATTTTCATATGTACATAATTTACCCGGCGTTCTTACGGTGAAGTAAAACATCGTGATGCAACCTGCACATATCGGTGAAGAAATTCAAATGTGTGTGACAACCAACCCGCAGTGGGCCAGCGTGGTTGACTATGTCCTAGTCACCTCTAACTTAGGGTAGGCTCCGAGCCCCTAGGTGGGGACGGTTAGTGAGCTGGTGATGATGATGACTACATTCTTCCAAATAGTTCTTATATATCAATCTTCATTCACTCATGTGAGTGGAATATTAATGTAAACATCTGGTAACAGAATCTCCGCAAAGAATACAAGCTGCGAGGGTCGTCTTCCCGCGGGCTGTGCGGCGTGGAGGAGGCGCTGCGCAAGGCGGCGCTGGCGCGGCTCAGCCTGGCCGTGCACGGCGGGGAGGTGTTCGGGCTGCTGGGACACAACGGCGCCGGGAAGACCACCACCATGAAGATCATCACCGCCGAGGAGAGGTTCACCTGTGGCACGGTTAGTTACACTTGCGTATTTCAACAAATGTTTCAAGGGATTTTCCGGCAACACATACGCAATAAAAATAAAAGTCTAGCACGAAAATTTGCCATAAAGTATTAATAAAGTCATCGAAATTTGCAAATTTTCAGGTGATGCTTGGCGGAAAGAACATCGAGGAGGCGCAGTCGTCCGCCTTCCAGATGCTGGGCTACTGCCCGCAGCATGACGCGCTCTGGAAGAACGTCACCATCAGAGAGCATATCGAGTGTTATGCGGCCATACGCGGCGTCAGCAAGGCAGACACGCCAAGGTATATTGTTGTCACACCAACCTCCTACTAATCCTTTGCGGTTGCTATGCACCTTGCAATAGTGGATTTTAGCAAGGTAAAGTCCAAAAAATAAGTAACAACACCAGACTAACCATTTTTTTTTTTCATCATCTTCCCCCTTATCCTACTCCCGTACGGTCGGCGGAGCTAGTTTTTGTCCTCATTAAAAACCTACTTTTGGATTTGGTACTATTTTTTGCGGCCGGCCGCCTGCCTGTCGCTAACTGCTTGGGATTGTTTGTGTTTAAATTTGTCTTTTTAATTTTGTTCTCAGGATAGTGGACGCATACTTAAACGGTCTGCAGATAATGGAGCACGCGGGCAAGAACGCGGAGGACTGCTCCGGCGGCACGCGGCGTAAGCTCTCCTTCGCGCTGGCGATGGTTGGAGACCCGCGCGTCGTGCTGCTCGACGAGCCCTCTACCGGCATGGACCCACGCAGCAAGCGCTTCCTCTGGGACACCATACTCGCCAGCTTTCAGGTAATAGGTGGCGTTAGTGTGACACAGTTGTCAGCCATCGGCTAACAGATGGCGTCAGTATTCAACTACCTGCGGTAGCGATTCACGTTTAGCTTTTACGCAATAGATGGCGTTAGTCATTTCTTTTGCAGCTACTGGGTAACAGATGGCATTAGTATGACAAACTTGCAAGCCTTCTGTTAATAGATGGCGTTAGTGTGACACAGTTGTCAACCATCGGCTAACAGATGGCGTTGGTGTGACAAACTTGCAAGCCTTCTGTTAATAGATGGCGTTAGTGTGATAGAAGATTAGCATATTGTAAATTCTTTATTTCACTTTTTGCAAAATCGAAGCATCAACGGAAACCATATGCCAAGTCTCCATTGCATATGAAATTTCGTTTTATTTTCAGGGTAAAAAAGGTGCTATTCTGACAACTCATTCCATGGAAGAGGCTGACGCGTTATGTTCAAGAGTGGGCATTATGGTGAAAGGAAGTTTAAGGTATAACTACTTAAGGTGAAATAGTAGTAAAGTTTCGTTATCTAGAAACAAAAATTACATTTTAATTATATTTTTAGGTGTATTGGTTCAACACAACATCTAAAGAATTTGTATGGCGCCGGCTACACGTTAGAAATGAAAATTGGTCAAAATAATCAAAAAGTGGTAAGAAGAAAAATATTAGCATTTATTCTAGTGGTATCACGTGGAATAGTTCTATTGATTGTTTTCACAATCTTTGTTAGATTAAGCAACGAGAAGAATATTTGTCTTTGTAACGACTAACCTCCGCTAGATGACACTACAAGTAGAATAATTTTAAATTAAAATAGTTTATATTAGTACATAGTAATAAAAAAATTCTACTTAATTATTTGAATAATTAACAATTTATTTCAGATGCTGGATTCAGATCTATCAATGACGTCATCTCCACTAAGATCTGATGAAAATTCACCATCGTTAGGAGAAGCAGATGAAGGTAAAAATTGTTATTAATTATTTTTTTCGGATGGCAACATTTACTTTTCCCAGAAATATAGGGAAAAGCCTCAAACTGTGAACCAAAAACATCACTTATGATTAAAAAGAGTAAAGTTTGTCGCATCTTTTTACATACCACATCTCCACAGTCTATTTCGTTTTTTTTTAGTATTAGGCGTTAGTAATCCAGACTAGAGTTTATTTCGTCCTTTAAATTTTCAGGTGGATCAGGTGGGGGCTCAGTGACAGCGGAAGCGGACGCGGAGGCGGAAGGCGAGGCGGAGGCGGTCGACATCAGCATACACACGCCGCTGGTCGCCGGCACACCGCCTTTACCTAGGCAACAGCATCATAGGTATACTAATATTATAAAGAGGAAAGATTTGGATTTTTGTATGTATTGAAATAACTATTATACTAGCTTTCGCCCGCGACTCCGTCCGCGTGGCATTAAAAAAACCAAAAACGAGTAGCCTATGTGTTCTTCCAGACTATCCTCTCCATCTATACCAAATTTCATCGAAATCCGTTCAGCCGATTAGGCTACAAACTCTAACAAACATCCATCCATCCATCTAAACTTACATTTATAATATTAGTATGAAGTATGACTAGTGGGCAGATTTTAAAATTTTTTACACCAATTATAAGTTACGTTATCGCTGAGTAACAGGCTATTTTACATTTATTTAATTCCATGTGTACGAAGTCGCGAGCAACAGCTAGTAATAAATGATAATATATGTAAAACAAAATTGTAACCATATTGCTGCGTTTAAAAATACTTCTGGTTTTACAGAGAACGTAAAAATAGGAAACCATAACAATTCTGTCCTCTGCCAAATACTAGTTTTATTGATGTGAATATAGTAAAAAACACTCGACAGCAAAAGTTTCCAAACTCGATTTTATTCGACGTGTTTACATTGCGCAATAAAACAAATAATTACAACTTTAAATTAGCAAATAAATCAAGATATTGTTGTCAAAATAGATTACGAGCACGTCCTCTTTATCAGTAGAGTAAACATTTGCCGCTGTTTATGAATGAGATATAACGAACTGGTAACTTTATATAACGAAATTAAATTTTGCGACGTTTTAAGTATAAAATATATATGACTAGCTGTTGCTCGAAACTTCGCCCGCGTGAAATTAAAAAATATAGCCTATGTTATTCACAAACAAATCATCTTTCAAACGGCGAAAGAATTTTTAAAATCGGTCCAGTAGTTTTTGAGTTATTTCAATACATACAAAAATACAAATCTTTCCTCTTTATAATATTAGTATAGATAAATTCCTTCTTTGGGGGAGTAGGCTAAAAAGTAGGGATCGCTCTAGTACAAATTATTTTAACAGCGCAGTGATTATGTATTGGATTTCTAGAGACTTTTTACGGTAAACATGCAAACCTTTAAACCCAAAAAAGGATGGGAAGGAAAAGTGGATTTGACTGTGGAGGACACGCATGTCCTCTTTATGTGCGTCTCCTCCTCCGTCAATGAAGGGTAGGCAACGCATCTGCAATTGCGGATGTTTATGGGCAGCGGTCGCTTTCCATTTCGGTGGATTCAGGTGGCCGCTTGCTCGTTTGCCACCTTATATTATAAAAAAACCCAACCCGTGCCAGGCTTAACGTGTCCAAATACCGAAAGTTTTGTCTAGGAGATCTTTTGGTTATTTTTGAGAGAGTACCGCTTCACACACATCAACTCAACATATACGAACCGGCTGTTTCAGAATTCAGTACCTCTCTTGTGTACCACCACAGCAGTGTAAATGATTTTTGAGCAGAGAGTTTTTAGCTACGAATTTATTTGATACTTGACTAAATCTAGTGCTGAATGCCTAATAATCACTAGGCATTACACGTTAACCAATCAGTCCAGCGTAATTATAACCAGTGACTAAAATAGCGACGAGCGGGGTACAGCGGGCTAAAATCTCAGTTTACACAGACATTCAATAAATACAAAACGCAGTTTATATAGATATTCAATAAAGACAAAATTGTACCAATAAGGAACATCATCAACCACCACAACACATGAAAATGTCTATGTTAGCCAGGATATTAGCCCACTGTGCACCGCTCGTCGCAAGTTAAGGGTAGGCTGGTTCCTCTTGATATACGAGACATGTATTTTGGTACTAGGTCGGAGTCAAGCGGGGGCGGTGCGGGGGCAGAGGCGGTGGTGGCGCTGGTGGCGCAGCTGTTCCCCGCCGCCGTGCTAGAAGAGAACTTCGCTGAGCGCCTCGTCTTCTCCGTGCCTCAATCCTCTGTATCCAGTCTCGCGAGATGCTTCCAGCAGATAGAAGATGGTAAGCAATATATAAGTATCGATGAGATAAAATCTTACTATAATCATAATGTTATGAATGCGAAAGTTTAGATGGATGGATGTTTGTTAGAGTTTGTAGCATAAACTGCTAAACGGATATCGGTGAAATTTGGCATAGATGTAGAGGATAGTCTGGATAAACACATAGGCTATTAGCTTTTGTTTTTTTTAATCCCACGCGGACGGATTCGCGGGCGAAAGCTAGTGTTCTAATATTACCGAGTTGAGATCTAAGAAAATACTAAACTGAATATAATAAAAATGTTAGTAAAGTTGGAGAATTATTGTATGATGATCTATCTCTTGTTATTTTTTCCAGCAAAAGAAAAGCTGAACATAGTAGAATACAGTTTCAGTCAGACGACGCTGGAGCAGGTGTTTTTGAAGTTTGCACAAACTGAGAACGTCGAATCTTCAGACCAAGAGCATTGACTATGAACTCCTTCATTGTTTTATATTATAAGCGAAGCGCCACTTGGAAAACTTTGATTATCTGTCAAACTTGACAACTGTCACTTTTAGGTTAGAATTTTCAATGTTTCGGAAGTTTATTTAGAAAATAAACTATGAAAGTTTTTCTTAAACATTAGTTTATCCCGCTAGTAATACGTTTCAAATCAAAGGTTACTAAGTGGTGATTAAGAAGTTAATTGTGCTTTTAAAACTGTAATATAAAGAATCGCTTCTGTTCTGTAGTTTATTTCGTTGAGTTGTCTAAAAGCTTTTTGTATGTTTCCAGTTGATGAGAGAATATTATGTAGGTGTTGTAGTATATAAAATTATACACCGTGATGTGGCGAAAATCTTTATTGGCCTATATTAAAATATAGACTGTTTTCATGGTAAATAAAAAAAAACTTTTTTGTAATTTTTGAAATATGTTAATAGCAACACCATAAATCGTTAGCTCTATGGATTTTAAGAGAAAATCATAGATTAAAAAAATACGGTGTTGAAGATGGCGCCACATGCACGGAGTATGCGTAGGCGTTGACTGTGTGGATTGTTTTATAATTTCACACTTTTAGTAGCGAGTTTTATATACGGATTAGACTTTGATACATTTTACATTTGTTTATAAGTACACGTACTTAACTTCTAGATAATAACGCAATAAGTACAGTCGCCTTCGTTAAATAAATAAATAAATAAAAACCTCTTTATTGCCATACACACAGAGTTGTACAAAATAAAAAAAACACACATAAAAAATTGTAATAGATAGAAAAAGAGGGAGGCTCAGCTTAACCGATGCTGGTTGAGATCCAGTTTCGAGCTGGTTTTCAGCCACCCCCCCTCCCAAGATGTAAAAGGGAGCGTAGATAGTCGGAGGTCGCTGTACACTAGTAATAAAATAAGCTTAATAACCATAACATTATCAATCTAAAGAGAAAAAAAAACTAAATAGCGTTAAAGGGCAACTCCGATAAAATAGTTACGATACGATATATACGAGTTAACGATATTCCACTTTAAAATCTTGTTTAAATGTACATCAAAATGATTTCGTACTATTAGAAAATTTCCGGTTGTTTTAAAAATCCTATAATTTCACCTAATTCTTTAAACTACGTGTATTATATTAAACAAATGTAAAACATAGTATTGTTATATTAAGGTAATATTAACACTTCGGTATGTGGTTAATATGGTGCCTGGTTTTTTTATATTTCCCAATATTATATTTTATTTATATTATTCATCTAATCATTACAAATATAAATAATTTATAGGTTATAAAATAGATATATAACCTACAAATATTATACTCTATCATCTATAGGTTATATATCTATGTATTAAAGTTTTGAATATTTGACATTTGCTGCGTAGATAATTTTTTTTTTATTTCCAATCTTGTGATTTATTTCTAGTCACATTTATATCATGTAGGTAATTATTTTCCATTTAAGATGTGTGTTTTATGAAGATATCTTATACAATAGATCGGAAAATTGTGACGGGAAAAAACTTTTTCATAGATAAAAATTAAATATTAAATGCCTAAAGTACGCTACAGTTGTTATAGATTTCATACATACTACGAAGTTGAAAAACTACCTAAAAATAATGTGTTGTATCAGATTGTTTTTGAAAAAGTTTTGCTTTTTTGTGAAACGTTTTTTTTAGGTAACTAAAAACTAAAAGGCATAATAATTACGTTGTTAATTTCTTATCCGTGTAAGTTTTAGTTAGAATGAAGCAAAGGCTGTAATTTCCAAGCCTATCTATTTAAACAGATCAATGGTCGAAACCCGTAATATCAAAATATACGTATCTCCTATCAGCTTTAAGTTTCAGTATTTTAAATTAGTTTATTTATTTAGGCAATTTTGTGTGTGGAGTTCTGAAGCTACTAGACGCGATAAGTAACTAGGGAATATTTAAAATAATGCGAATATAAAATGACATTTGACAACTGACATACTTGCCAAGAATTTGTAAAGCCTCGGTTTCTATGGTCAAAGTTTTGTAATTTTGACTGTAAATCCACAAATAAACAAAGATGTCTAGCTCGATGAGGGCTGTTTTTTGTTGGTTCTATCAGAATATATGTAAAATCTACATTGACATAGAAAATGACATAAAGAGGGCGCTAGTGGTCTGAATTTAGTATAAATTACGCCTACCGGGTCAAATAACTAATCGATCTATAGGCTATTTTATAATGTTAACAGTTCCATTTTACATAACGTCTGTTCTTTAATTTATCTAAATGACGTATTTCTTTATCAATCACACCGACGAAAGAACAAAGAAAACATGCATTTTATATTTACCTAAAATATTTGTATAATTTTTATCTAAATGGAAATTGGATTGTTTTTCTCTAATAACGTTCAGGTTAAAATTTGTAGGGTTGTAACGGACACATTTTAACGGAATCGGAAGCGGATGCGGATTTTAATTTCTTGCGGAAGTTCCGCACTTGCTGATGCGGAAGCGGAGTTACAACCCTAAAAATTTGTATGCTCTGTTGGTACATTTTTTTAAATGTAATCCTAAAAAAATATGTTCAATGTAATGAATATAAGTACATAACAAAAGGACAGTTTTTGGAATAAAACTATGTTAGTTACCTATTTATCCAAGTTATTTTATTTCTAGGATGTGACATTAAATATTTCTAAATCCAAACGATTCAAGACATTTTTCATACACAATGAAAATATTTGACTGTAACATAGTTTTGTATCCGATATGTGTTTTTATTTATGTTTTTTAGTAAATTTTAGTCAATTAATTTAGTACCGAAATAAAACATTCAACACGTCTTTTTGTATTTTATTTTGCTTTAATTATTGATATCCAATCCCAAAATCCAAGATAATCCAAGGTAATTTTGTTTCTATGCAATAGACATGGCGATTTTCAAGGTTGTGCCGTTCAATAAATCTTTATTAACCTCGTCTTAATAGATAAGATGCTAGTAATATGTCGTAATCACTGTTATAATGATATAAAATTAATTTTATGAGTTATGGCATTGTTGAAAGCAACCGAAGAGTTATGCTCGCAATGTTTATTGTTTGATAATTTGAGCAAACACATCTGTCGGCGAAACTGCCTTATCAAATTATAAAGTAACCTCTAACGAGATTTCTATATAATAACTAACTTTCGCCCGAGACTCCATCCGCGTGGAATTAAAAAAACAAAAGTGAGTAGCCTATGTGTTCTTCCAGACTATCCTCCACATCTATACCAAATTTCATCGAAATCCGTTCAGCCATTTAGGCTACAATCTGTAACAAACATCCATCCATCCATACATCTAAATCGCATTTATAACATTAGTATAAAGTATGATTTCACTCTTTAGATTTACCTGACAATTATTTTAATTTAATTGCATGAAACAGATTATTTTTAATAACTATCTAAAGCTACGCTAGCTAGCTACTCAATTCTAAGTTCTAATTGAACAGTCGAAATATTTAGAGTGCTGTGTAGGCTAGTTTTGCTACAGTTAATCTGACAGTTAAAATTCTCCCTACACACGCACATGTTGAACTGAGCGAAAATAACCAAATACCATTAATAAAAACGCGTATAATAAAGCGATTTGAGATTGAACATTGATTTAAAAAACAACGTTCAGTTCTTGTCAACTTGCGTGTTTTCGCCACTTTAATTGTTGAATTGCAAACGCATCGCAACCTACTTAACACATCTATGTCAGAACACAGAACAATAGCTTTTGTTGTTATTTCATAAATTCCAACTAAATTATAACAAAACAGCAATTAGCAAGGTGAATGGAAAGGTTACATAGAATTAAAATAGTTTATAAATAAACATAAAGGAGGACTTTATAAGACCTTGTTAAGGTTGCAGGAGTTCTTCGCATGAGGGCGCTATTGGACCCAAGTACTTATGACTACAAAATAACCTAAGTTTATTAGTACTTTTAGGTTTACCGTCATCAAAACAACTTGCTTTCAACGGGGAATTAACGAAATACGGAAAAGAGCAAACTCTGTTTTTCTATATTCACGTCATTCCTATACTTCGGAACAAAGTTCTCTGTAGCGACTTAAAAACTGCGTATCGAATTGAGATACACAATAATATCTAGGCATTCTGACTGAGTATTATAAATAATATGTGTCTAATTAAAGACGAACTATACGTCAATTAAGCATTACCTAAACAAGCTATCATTTTCAAATTATTCGCATGTTTCAAGGAATCAACAATTCGTGATGTTCTTACGATCGTGGCAAGAGATCATGCATAAACTAGCTGAACCATCTGGTTTCGTCTGTTAGATTTTAAAATTCAAAATTAACTATAACTTCAAATTTGTTTTAAAACTTAGTCAATAGATGGCGCTATTTAATGTGAGCGTCAGTCAATTGGTTTTTTACAGTTTACAATTTTTAGGTTACAATTTTGACGTGTAATGCTAAAAAATATTATTTTTTACTTTATAAATGTTACTTGGTATTTACTAAGAAGAGATGAATTGTGTGAAAGGGGATTTGATTAAAAAAGGAGTGACTGAGATGCCGTAAGATCGATTTGAACGACGTCAACCTTAGGGAGATGAAATATTACTTATAAATACATTGAAACTATTTTATAAAACCAACAATGAAAATACTGTGCCTAAGGAATTATGGTTTCTTATATTTGTACAGACAAATAGCTTTAATATTTCCATACGGAGTCGGTTCAAGGCATAACGAAAGGACTCCGAGTGGATTTCGCAACACGATTGAATAGACGCCGTTTAAAGTTAACATTGGCGCAATAACTGACAATAAATTAAGGCTCCATAAATAAACTGAAGAGCTTTATATAACTAAAAAGGTTTAAACAATTTCTTTACTCCACTTGTTATGGTGGTTGCTCGTTAGTCTAACATCATATGTTATCATTAGCTTGAGAAAATATTCGATAAATAAACAGGCTATACAAAACAAACAACTAATACAAAAAGGGTTAACGATCAAGGTAAAACAAATCATGTGATACAACTAAATTTAAGACCAATCGATTAATTTGTTAATTTCGATTCTCGCCTTGAATTAATTCTGTTTTATTTTATAATATGTATAGTAAAAACTACTTATGGATATAAAGTATTCATTTTTAAATATTTTTCCGGAAGACTTCTATAAGTTTATTTATTCATATTTTTGATTATCGCAACAACGCTAGTAAAATAATAAACTTACATTTTCAATTTTACTGTGGCGATAGGTAAAAACTACGCGAAACTCGCTAATAATGTTCTATTTCTTACTGAACATAATGTTTTTTAACAACGATTTCAGCCAGTTGACAGTCGCAGTTCTAAATAAAAACACGGGTTGAAATTGCTATAAGATTGATTATTATAAATTAGTTTGGAAATAGGAATACGCGTATCTGTTTGTTACATTGATTCTATTTAATATTAGCTATTCAGGTTAATGAAAGACATTTTTTGTTGCAAATCTCTTTAATAAAGGAACAAACATTAATATCACGTGTGAATGAAACTTGTTCGTCTAATTTGGTCCAAAATTAAACAAATGTCTCAATGATCTTATCAGTAGGGTTACCAGATAAACACAATAAAATTGGGACTTTGTTTTACGAAATAGCGTTAATCTTAAACCGATCATAAAAAGTAGCAGCAATTGAATCGTTGTGTCGTCTCTTTTCCATATATCAATTCTAAATCTCCAAGACACGGCCATACTCCTGTAAATATATCCCAGGACAATCCATAACTTATATTATGTCACCCTACACACACCGTTCTAATAGAAGTAATTCCAATCCGCATTCGCAAAGCGGTGCGGACGCCGAACACGCGGTCGCGTAACGCGCGTTTCTCTACACGTAATATACGACAAACAAAAAACCATGTTTAATAAATATAGTATCCTAAGGTAGTAATTAATATTGAAATGTGCCAGTGTTAATGTGAAATATTCAACGAGGAACAGATTTGCGTTCATACGTAAGTATTTTATTCTAAAATAAATTTAATATTACCCCAAACATAGGGTTTTAGCCACTCTGTAGAGATGTACATGGGTTAAAAACATATTACTCAGTAACAGAATAAAAATCATAACAGAAACAACAAATCATGACAATTAAAAAAAAATGTAAAACAACATTCAGCCAAAGCTCGTTGATTTATCTCGAACTATTTTTTTTCTTATCTATGGTATTTTTAATTAACATTTTTAATCAATCTGCTTCAACTATCCAAGAACGTAATAGTAATAAAAAATGTACTCCCATACAAATTGGCAATCCTTGCATCGATTTTAGTCATGTTACGCTTTGTCTAAATTTAAAAAGCTTTTAGTTGGCGCCATTCACTGCTGGCTTAACAATTACTATAAAACTACGAAAAGAAATTGACGGCTTCACATAATGAAAACCATTTTGTAACGTCTGATTTACTTTGTAGGATGCTTGCGGTCACATATAAAGATAAAGGTGTAAAGCTACCTTAATTCTCCAAAATAGCGAAGTGACCACAGCCCATAGACATCCGCTTTTTCATATGCGTTACCTTTAATCAACAGAGTAACAGAGGCCTCTTTGTCATAACGCACAAAAAGAGAACATTTTCCGACAAATCCCTTCGCTTCATTTTCGTACAAACGAAAAGGATCATTCAAGTTCCGTTATTTACTTAATATATGTATTAAATTGATATAAAATACGCGTAGTTTCAAGGTCACGTTTCCTAGGGTCGTAGTAATGTTGAACATCACAAAACTCGTCCCTAACGGTGCCAACGTCCGTTCACTTCAGTCTGGCGACTGTTAGCCCTGCTTGTAACTCGTTCAACCCGTTTTTAACCATCTTCATATTATAAATGACTCGTTCTAAAGCTATTTTTAATAACTTTAAGCGATAGTCTATGTGTTATAATAATTATTGACGCTAATTCAAAAAGTAGGCCATAAAAAGCTATTATTCAAACTTTAAATATAGAGAAATGTGTCAAAACCATCATGCTATCAAACAATTTAACAAAGGGCCAAAATCCGACAGAAAAGTATATCATTAACGATACGCTTTAGCCACAATTTAAAATGATACTATAAATGTATATCTTTCAGGCAAATGTTACGTGCATAACAATGATCTATTTAACATAACTTGAACAAAAACCTGTAAATAGATATTAGACTCCCGGCACAAATATCGCACTAATTTGAATAAACTATCTTTACTTTATAAACGGGTTTAATCCACGAACGAACTAATTTTAGTTTTAACTGTTTTTTACTCCTATTAAAAACAGTTAGACAAAAATTAGCGCCTGTGTAATTTTTATAGCAATTCTACATAACCGTTACTTTGACACCTTACCATTAACATCTCCGATAGATATTTTTAATGTATTTAGATATTAAAAAAACAATATAAATAATACACGATCATTTGGCCATATTTTTATTAACAGTTCAATAACAAAACAATTCGTAATATTGCATATTTGTTCCTAGATCTAGTTAAACTACGCGCAGGTACAAAATATAATACTGTTCATTTTATAACCTAATTGGCGTTATGTTGCATAGAAATAATTGCTTCGTTACTTTCAATTTCCTAAAACTAGGTTAAACAAATCAATTTATTGTAATGCAGAATGTCTAAAAGGATTATCCTACTGCAGGTTACATTTTAAATGTTATTTATTGTGGGTTTGGTCTATTGACATTTGTCTTGACACATGTTGTCTCTATTTTGTCAAAGAGAATGTGAGGGATAACAAGAGTCACTACAGAATACTGACAGATCAACATTTCAGCATTTTAATAGATTCATATCAAGGTCGTCGCTAGGGGGAGGTTAGGGGAGAATAATTATCTTCCCCCGCCCCTAGTGAAAAGAAACAAAAATATAACAGATATATGAAGTACTATGAAATATAACACAATACAGATCCACATAAATAACTCAAAAACTACTTGTCAGTTTTTCCTATTACCTAATAAACCTTTTGGAGTAAAAAATTGTGTTTAATTCCTCCTCCCCAGATCTAACTTAAGACATAGATAGGCAACATTTTTGACTAATTAACTAATGGAAGCAACAATTTTTAAGGACACTTAACACTTAGCAATCCAAACCATAATATAGTCCAAATTATTTGAGAGTTCCAAACCTCTGAATACACTTAATTTATAACATTTCAATATTCATTAACACTTTCACTGAGACATTTACCAAAGTAACAATTGCAAATATTAATAACTATTTTTATCTTAATAAATAATAAATACAGTGATGCTAAATCAGATCTAATCTATACTATTATAATAAAGAGGAAAGATTTGTATTTTTGTGTGTTGAAATAACTCAAAAACTACTGAGCCGATTTTAAACATTCTTTCATTGTTAGAAAGGTAATTGATCTGAGAGTAACATAGGCTAACATAGGCATTTTTTAAATTCACGCAGGCGGAGTCGCGAGCAACAGCTAGTAAGATATTATGTTTGTTTTACCAGTTTTGTCAATGCTAAAAAAGTTTCAATAGTAACATATTTTTAAAACATCTATTGTATGAAAAGCGATATAACAAAAATTATATAAACATGAGTTTTAAGTGTCAAATCACTCTTACAAATAATTTTAAATCCTTACTTTACTAAAAAAATGGAAACATCAATATTTTATTTTTTAAACGGGGAAGCAATCACAAGAATTCGCTAAAATAGCGAAGCGACCGCTGCCTATAGACATCTACAAGCAGCAACGCATTTAACACTAATTGACGGAGGAAGGGATGCAGACATAAAATATTTCCCCTTCTTGTGCATCCCAATTTCTGTCAAAAATGGATATATAGAAAAATTCTTCGAATCCTCATGAAATTTAAATTAATATTGTCTTTTATATAGTATTGGTACTTTGTGTCTTTTGATTATTTAGAACATATTCTACAATGATTTTTCTACGGCACATAATCTATACATTATCTTGAGGTAGAACTCCAGCCTATGTTTAATTAAATTGTTTTTAATTTTAACATATACAATAGAAACCGCTTAACACCATTGAACCATCAGTTAAAGCGACAAAAGCCATAAATACTGGATAAATTCAATTATTACTAACCAGTAAAACATTTTCGGCTAATGATTTCATATTGAAAGTCCTTGTTTTAAGTGGTTTTTATACATATGTATATGAAATCTAAGGTTATTTGAACCACCGTCTATATGTAAGATCCATTAATATTGTCACACCATTATCAATGGGGTGTACAATAAAAGGTATGGATATCAAACCCATACCGACTGTCATCAGATTTATTGCAAGTATGGGAAACCTGCAGTAATGCTTCCTGAAATATAGTTGACTGTGATGGCATATTCTGAAACAGTTTAACCCTTTATAAGATTAACTCTTAAACAAATATTGGGAAATTATTTCCAACTTGACATTATGGTAGAATTATTTTTTTAATTCTTTTCTTGGTCACTCTAATTGGTACTAAGCTTGAGAAATATTCCCTCATCTCCCTCTTTATAAGTTTACAGTTGCAAAACCCATTTACATGAAATCCTAAACACTAGTTTACGATTATCACAAAAAAGACTTTTTTGTGATAATTGTAAACTATAGTAAACCATAAACTCTGTCCAGAGAAAGAATTAATTGTTGGAGTAGGAACCATAATGAAAATTAATTTCTGCCTATCCATCTAAGACAATGTTGTGAGTGCTTAAATATCTTACCTGTTAATAGCATATCCAGGTATAATAACAGAGGCTAGGGTTTGCCAAATCAGAGCATCTCCAGTTTCTATAAGAACCTTCTTCGGTCTGCCATCTTTCTGAAATATTCGAGAATGATAGTTTTAACATACTGGAGTAAATAGAATCTTACAATGGTTTTTTTAATCTTTTTAATTACCAAAGCAAAATAATCACACCTTGATCATTTTCCAACTCTTGTCCGCAGTGTCGGCCAGTACGTAACCAGTGGCGAGAGCGTAGCTGGCTTGCACCACCCGCAGTGGCACCATTGCTCTGAATGATTCTCCCACTTCGTTGGCATAGCCTGCAGTAGAACATGGATCTATTCAGTGATCGTTACATAACAAGAGATGAACAGTAAGTAGATATTAAATACTTATATGCAGCTTAAATCTTTACATCTGTTAAGTCTCATATAGGATTTAACTGTTTTGTAACTTATGTCAATAAAGTATAAGTGTAAGGTAACTTCATCATTATGTAATACTACACTATACCATTACGTAAAGAGTTACTAGTATTTTAGGTAATACTTTTCATGTAAAACATGTGGTAACTTACCTAAATAGCGAACCCATGTCTCTCGATAATAATCCACTTCGCGGTCAGGCATTTTACAAATGTAATTCAATGTCGCAGAAACCCTTCCGATACTTCAAGTAGTGTGATAATGTTACAATGTTTACTTACTAATTATCTACGCTATAAATTTTAATAATAACAGTACAAGCATTCAAATAGAACTTTGTTAGATAACCACCGACAAGGTTATATTGATCAAAACTTTTGTACATTCCTGAACTCACAGTCTGAGTATTTTAGTATAATTTAGTAGTAGATAAATACGCTATTGACTTCCTTACTTCCAAATAGAAGCAAGTTATCATCTGAAATTAAATAATGTTTAGACATACTTTCGTATTTTGAAATTGAATTTCATGATTTTGACAGTTTGAGTTTAGCGGGTGACACAATTGGTGAAGTGTTGCCAGCATCAAGAATTGTAAACACTACTGCACCAAATATATTTTACTTTTGAACCATGTATTTACTTCAACATTTTGAAGTCATTAATCAAATGATGAAACTAAAAACATAAACAAAAAATCAGTATTTGTTTTTTATTTTGGGAACTATTTTTATTTAAATACAATTTAATAAAATATTTTTAAAAAATACTCCTGCTGTGGTAGAATTTATTCCTAATTTTCACACAACCCTGATCAGCTGTTCAATCAACCTTCATAACAAATGTGTCTGATAAACTGAACCGTAGTGACGTGAGTGAAAGGTTTTTACTAATTTCATTAATAGAGATATAAATTAATGTTAAGAATAAGAACGTACTTACGTTCGAGTGCCTTACAAAAGTAAATTGTGAAAATGTTATAATCAGTGAAAGTGTCAACAAAGAATGGAAAAGGGGTTAGAATTTTATTAGGATCAATTTTCTGATATGCGCATATTCATCACAAATTTGCACGTCTAAACAATATCGCTCATTTAATAGCATAGAATTCGTTATATTTTGATCAATAACACTTTTAAAAGTACAAACAATATCGCCGAATAATTTAAAAATCGCTTGCATATTTTTACCTTATCCATGCTCAAAGTTACTTATGTTTAGTGTAACGTTAGTTTTTCAGTACTTAGAAACATGTAATTTTATTGACAACAAGCAATCAGCTCAAATATTCTGAACTTGACCTTTCAAGGAAATTATTATCAAGGAAGAATATCGTAAGATACTGTGTTAAATGTTACTCAAATATCAACATTACGAGTATATAGCAGTGGCTGAATGACGCATTTATTCCTTTGTGTTGCAATACCTCCTGGACGAGAATATCCACATGTTTTTTTTCTCGCAATGACTGTCACCGAACGATTGTGATAAAAATGTTCATAGTAATAAACTAGTCAGGTTGTAAACTGTCGGCAAATTGTGATCGGAATCATTGATTCATATGACGTAATGTTTTTCAACCCTTCAACGTTCAATCTTTCAACGTTCTTGAACTGTTGAGTTGCGGCCCGACAACTAAATTAGCAGATCACAGCTCAATTCGATGCACTAAAACTATGTCCAGTGAATCGCAGCTCACGCGACTCTTACCTCTATGCATGTAATTTAAGATGATCTGTGAGCCACCGATCTTCCATGCGAACTGTGAACTGATCAGCAGGTTTTATTTTAGTTGAGTTATCCATCGCTACTTGCGTTTTTACGGCTGATTCGTTTAGAAACGACCGATATTGTCGACCGGTTTGTCACATGACTAGGGGATTTACCCACTAAGAAAATTTTTGTTCTACACGCAGATTAACTTAATTCTTTTTTTATTTTATTTTTTAATATAGACGGTAATTACGCACGTATTACTGTCGGGAATGTTAATTAATTAGCCACCTTGATATTTTCACCTCGTCTTCTCGTTTTAAAGTAGAACGCCATGATAAGATAGTGTTCCTAACGCGAAGGTAGCATTTTTCTGATTAACCTAATTATTTTACCGTTGAAAATATGTCCGTATTAAATCGTCTACTTTACTAAATGTATTGTATTTAATTTTTAGATCATTGTAATAACATGAACCTTTCCTAAGTAGATATAGGCCTTTGCCCTGTCTTACTTTAGTCAATCGAGTTGCTGTCCTTCAATATTGATTTATAGAAAATGTAATCTATACCAATATTATAAAGAGAACAGATTTGTATTTTTGTATTTTTGTTTGTATTGAAATAACTCATAAACAACTGGGCCGATTTTAAAAATTCTTTCACCGTTAGAAAGGTAATATCTGTGAGTAACATAGGCTATATTTTTTACTATGTTTTAATGTCACGCGGGCGAATTAGAATCTGTCTGGAAGTTTGATTATTACGAAATGAAAAACACTATAAAAATAATTAATTTAAACATAAACTTAATAGAGAATTGTTAATATTTCTTAATTTTAACACGTGTTTAGATTGTTTTAGTAGGAATTGAGGAAACAATTTGTTGTTTCATCATTGCAAAAACCCCGATGAGTCACTTCACTGACAAGAGACGCAAATGAGAAATGTTTAAACATGCAATTTACACTGCCTATATGTATTTAAGTTACGTTACTACGCAGAAACTTTGTACTTAGTCTATGGCTGAGTACGCTGTATTGTTAGTCTTTTCCTCTATGGTCATTTGTTTTATTGTCTTATTCCACAAAGCGTTAAAAAATGCAAATTGCAATTCAATTCTTACAGAGAACAAAACAGCCTTCGACCTAATATTACACGAAAATGAAAAAAAGTCGCCAAAAAAATCTTAAGTTATCGTAACAATGTTAAAACGCAAATTGTTTATTTTTAGTATGTTTTGATTCGTTTTTTATCTAATTAATAATTTTCAGTTCAATGAACTCGAATACATAATGATTTAACCAATAAATAAGTAATTAATTTAAAAAATAACACTGCGAAATAAACAAAACTAATAACTCATTAAAATCAATTCAGTATTAATGGCTGCTAGAAAGTTGAAAAACCCGCGAAAATCATCATCTCAGTACGCTCCTTTCCAATCTCTTTGTTTAGATAATCTATGTAACTGGCCAGTAACATTTTTTTCTTTTATTATTTCTTAATTCGTTTGTTATTAACGTCGACTTCAGAAAACGCGATTCATTTTTTTGTGGAATATTATTTAAAATTAATTTAACTAATTAAAAAATCTTTCTATTTATTGAAAAAGCACATTATATACTCAGTTTAGGTAGTCAACTAAGGTTCGTAATCCTACTTACTATCTTACTCATATTATAAATGCGAAAGTTTAGCTGGATGGATGTTTGTTAAAGTTTGCAGCCTAAACGGCTGAACGGATTTCGATGGAATTTGGTATAGATGTAGAGAATAGTCTGGAAGAACACATAGGCTTCTCACTTTTGTTTATTTTTTTAATTCCACGCGGACGGAGTCGCGGGTGAAAGCTAGTAGTTTTATATAATGCCTATTTTTATAAACCTATTTCATAACATGATTTATATATTGACAGATATGTGGGTGTCCTCGTGTTTATTTCCTTGCAAACAATGCGAACAGATCAGTAATAGTATTTGCAATTATCGACAGTTATTGTGTTCGAGCGCGCGCCAAATGAAATCGCACGTGTTTTAAATTTCAATGAATGTAATTTGAACTGGTATAGTATATATATAGTACAAGTACTCACGCCCATAATAAAAATGGGTAAGCAGATGCTCTTTACCTCATATAAAATTGTAGCCAGACTCTTGTATAATCTATATTAGATTTAATCTACGTCATATCACTTTAATAATGTATCAACACTTCACTTATCATCTATTAGAAGTTAAACTAACCTTGTGCGTGATTATTTCATCAAATAACTCAACTCTTCAAGGATTTTATAATTCTTGATCCTACATTTAGAGTTTTCTTATAAGGAAAAACATTTTGTACTTTCACACCTTGGAATAAGGTTAGATTTACGAATTAATGTAATTCACAGAAGTCATTGTCAACAGTGATGATTATGGATTTAATTATCTTTTTTCTCTAGATTAAATGAATCTGTGTTTCAATTGTATTTATTTTAATGACTTTGTTGTTATGACGTCATATGTGAGATGAATCGCATGTTACAAGGAGAACGTTAGTTATGAGTGTGGTACACCGGTAGAGGTAGACCTAGAAAGAGATGGATGGATTGCGTGAAAGGTGACATGATCAAAAAGGGAGTGATGACTGAGATGACGGATGATAGAGTTATGTGGAGGACAAAAACCTGTTGTGCCGACTACGGAAGTAGGATAAGGAGAAAGATGATGATGATGATGACTTTATGACGTCATATAAACGTAGTACTAGAGTACCAAGTTTATTGTGTACATTGGTAATCAAAATTACTCTTGTCTTTCGTAAAATAATATCAAACAGTTTATCGATTGAACGAATGGATAAAAAATCGGTTAGGTTTGGTTTTCAACGATGTTCTTATCCTAAGGCGGACTATATCTTTAGCAAATCTAGTAATTCGATTAGTGGCTGGTCGTGTGATCTGTAGAAAATTAACATCGTTCTATTAAATAGTTTTGCAAATTTGTTATACACGAAGATATAAATATAACATTACCATTTTAATAATTACACATCTCAACATGTTGTTACTTTTATTAGCAACTTTATGCTGTACTTATAGACCTAACAATTTTTTTAAATGTAAAGATTGATATTTTTTACCAGCCAGTTGCTTGATCGCAACTTTGTATAAATAAAAAATTGGAACATGTATTTTTTAATGTCACACGTAGATCTTGAGATTAATCCGTTGAAACTTCGGCTTTATCATATTAGTATAGGTGTTAATATATTGTAAAATTTACAAGCTTGTCCTCGAGACGCTCTGAATAAACTAAAATAATTTATAGGACCCAAAAATTTATCACGCACGCCATTTTTATTAGATGACTAGCTGTTCCCGTGCGGCTTCATCCGCATAAAATTATGAACATTTTATTTTATTGTTTACATTTGTCAAATTATCAATTGCAAATGTCAAAATGACACATCATGACAAACCATAGCAACCATGCTTGATGTTGGCAGCTTGTGGTTTATGGTCCCTTTCCCACATGAAGGTTTTTTTCAATTTAGTTATCCCCTAAGTTTAATAGCGTGAAAATACATAGCCTAAAGCGTGTCGTAAGTGTAGGATTTTTTATTAAAGAAAGAGTTATTCAAATATGATTAATGAAATCCTACGCCACAAAGTAGTGTGTGTTAACGCTTTATTATATTAGTATAGAAGTTTCTCTAAGTATAGATTTAGTAAGAGAAATTTACAATAAGATTCTTGGTATTATAAATGAAGTAATCATTTAGTAAACAGTTGAAACTAACTAATACGAATTAAAATCAAGTTTATAAATAAGTTCAATGTTCGTAAGTTTTCTGACCTTAAGGCGGCAAAAGAACTTCATCGTATAGTAGAAGTCACTTTAATACGAAAACAATCAGAGTGCACTGATAAAATGAAATAAGAGACGACATTGAAATCAGATGACCATGGCAACGAAACGACCAAACGTCTGACAGTTACAAATTGACACTCGATGCAGAAAGACGCGCGCGAATCTTTTGTTTTTTTTTTATTCAAAGACAATCGTACGTTCGGAAACATTGGTGTCAATTAGATTATTTTTTTTAATTGTGTTAATCTTCTGTGCTATAAACGGTGCGTATTTATCAATTAAAATTCTTAGTTATTACACTTTCTCTTTATTCCTTTACTAAAATGCAATATTTATAAAGAAATTAATTTCGATTTTTTGTTTTCGTTATTTTAATTAAGGTCGTGGTTTTTACACGGGTTTGTCTTATACACTTTTTGTTGATAGAAGGTTAGCCAATTTACGCTTTTTAACATTTTTAGTGACATTTGGAATTTAATTAGACAAGCTATAAAGATAGGCTATTGTGATAATGGCGATTTTATTGGGTCACAAGACAACTTTGCAGCTTTTTTTTGCAAATGTTGACCATAAATTAATTATTCAATTTAATTTTCAAGGTTTTAAATTAAATTACCTTGTTCATAAGTCTTTAAAAATTAAACGGTGAGGCTGTATTTAAGAAATTTAAGTAAATAGGTTCATACAGCACAGTACAGCCAATTACATAAATATATTTACGTATTTCACTTTCGATCACCAATACGTGAAAATGTTGTTAATTATGTACATACATACAGTGTCGCGTTAAACTAAGATAGTTGTGTAATAATCTATATCGAATTATATTTCCGAAGTAATAAAAAATCTAGGTCTTAAGCCACACTGGAATCTACTGGATAAGTTCCAGTGTGGGTTTACGATTTCCAATTGCAATCCTGCACAGGGTACGACAGTTGGACTGGAATAATGTAATTGGTCTTGTGCCATTTAACATTAGGGCAGACCAGCAGAGCCGTACTGCTATTGCTGATCGCATATACCACGACAGAAAAGTAATCTATACTAATATAATAAAGAGAAAATATTTGTATTTTTTATTTATTGTAATAACTCAAAAACTACTGAGCCGATTTTAGAAATTCTTTCACTGTTAAAAAGCTACGTTGTCACTGAGTAACATAGGCTATGTTTTTTACTATTTTCTAATTCCACGTGGACTAAGTCTAGTATTTTATTTAAATTATGCACACAATAGAACTGTGCTATACTATTGCTATACTTTGCTCTTCTATCCTCGTGTGAAACAGGGCTTATAAAAGTTTTAATAATTAATGCCAACCCATAAGAAATTTACTTCCCTAATAGATATAAGGGGATCTAACGGTTGATAGATAGAAATTTACTACTCTAATAGATATAAGGGGATCTAACGGTTGATAGATAAGAAAATATTACGTTTATATTCAGTCAGACCTCAGGGTCGATTCGCAATAACACGATCTAATATCCTTAATGTTACATCATATACACACCAGGTCGTTATTTATATAAACTGAACCAGTCATAAATTGCAATTTCAAAGTCAAAACAATGTCAAGAGTCAACCAATGACCGATCAGACAACGTTAGCAGTGAAAACGATTAGAGTGCAAACTATCGCACAACTGTTAAGTATCGCTTTGATTCCTATAAGCTTATATGGAGGTGCGCACACTACTGTTTAGTTGTGCAACTAAACAGTTGAATGGGCTGCGAAACAATCGACAATCACACAGGGTGTGCTCCCGCTTTTAGACTTCTCGACATTAACTTTTATAGCGTTACGCATCACGTGTTAATATTATTTTTACGACTCTTTATTAATCTGTGCTATTTTTGTATTGTAAAAGATTTTATATCTGTCTAGTCTAGCCGATTAGATAACAAAAAAATTAACAATAGCACCTAAAAGTTCGTTGACCTCTGGTTTTTGCAAGACGATTGTCATTTTATAACCATAGACAATTGTCTTTTTTAGATGTACTGTAGGTGTCAACTTACCCATTTTGTCTTTTACTATTTTTGACCGACTTCCCAAAAGAAGGATGTACTGAATTCGTCTTACAGGTTACAAGGTTACAAGGTTACAAGGTTACAAGGTTACAAGGTTACAAGGTTACAAGGTTACAAGGTTTTCATGTTACAAATCCACCCATCTTTGAAATTTACGATCTCAAACCTAGTAATGGATTTAAATACCTTGAACTGAAAATTTTCCTTAAGACAAGGTTTATTTGTAGCATTGCTCTCAATTAATATTCTTTGTAAAGGTAATTTTACTCTTTCGCTTTGTACTGTAAATGCAAATTACTGCTTAAAAACATTTCGTGGGAAATATTTAATTATTTAAATCGTAAAACATTAAAAAAAATTGCATATAATGAAGTTAATAGTAATTTAAGCATTTCGGTGCATATTTTATTTTATTTGTAATCTATACTAATATAAAGAGAAAAGATTTGTATTTTTGTATTTATTGAAATAACTCGAAAAACTGGCCGATTTAAAAAAAAAATTCTTTCACCGTTAGAAAGGTAATTTATCTGTGAGTAACATAGGCTATATTTTTTAATTTCACGCTGGCGAAACCGCGAACAGCTAGTTATAAATAAGATGTGTTAAGAAAGCTTAATTCTTTCCAGCATAACTTCTAACTTTTTATAAATCTAAGCAGTCTCTAATTCATCCGTGTATGTCTTTAGCAATTTACGTACAAATCTTAGTTACTAAGTCCTTATAGATATCTGATAATGCGATATGTTATGACATATTCGATATAACATACAGTCTTGACGTACAGAGTGCGTCCAACTCGATAACTATGACAGTCTTGTCAAAGCTCTCTAATGATAAGATATGAATTCCACATCGTAGTCATGCGTATAATGAATGCTAAATTATATATATGTAATCTGTGCTTTTCTTTTATAGTAATACTAGCTGTTGTACGCGACTTCCACGTGAAATTATGACCTATGTTACTCAGCGATAACGTAGCTTTTTAACTGTGAAAGAATTGTTGAAATCGGCCCAGTAGTTTTTGAGTTATTGCAATACATACAAAAATACAAAAATACAGATTTTCCTCTTTATAATATTAGAATAGGCTACTCAGCGATAACGTAGCTTTTTAACGGTGAAAGATTTTATGAAATCGGCCTAGAAGTTATTGTTTCTTTCAATTCTACGGGAACGGATTCGCGGGCGAAAGCTAGTATTTAAAGACAAGAATCATTTCTAAACATCTCTTGAGTAGATTCTTATCATAAATTTAGTTTATCTTACTTTATTCAGAATTATGACAAGACTTTGCGTTATCTTTAACTTAAGATTTAAGTGAAAATCATTTGCAATACATTGATATGACTAAAGTTAGTGAAGTGAAGTGACAATGAAGAACGAAGCCAAAGAGTGGGAGAAGGAGAGACTTAATCCTAATGGATGGTAAGTAATAAAGATAACATAAGCACATTCCCTAGCTTTCAAGTGAAACAGACTGTCTTTGATACCCCATCTCGAAAACTATAAAAGACTAGCTCTTACCGTGCGGCTTCATCCGCATAAAATTATGAAAATTTTATTTTGTTGTTTACATTTGTCAAATTATCAATACCAAATGTCAAAATGACATGACATGACATGACAAACCTTAGCAATCTTTCTTTCTTGTTGTAGGCAGCAACTTATGGTCTCTTTCCCACATTAGGGTTTTTATCCAAAATATTTACCCCCTAAGTTTAATGGCGTGAAAATATATAGCCTAAAGCATGGCGTAAGTGTGGGGCTTTTTATTAAAAAAAAGTATTATTCAAAAATATGCTGTAATTGCTGACATCTTAGGCAACAAAGAAGTGTGTTTACGATATATTATAATTGTATGTATAGATATTTATACCTTGTTACTCCATCACTTGTTGCTTTTCTCTTGAGTTTTACGCCTCTGGTCTTTGTTTTGTCTGGTGATACGAGACGGTATTATTTTCAGTAATAAATGATTGATTGATATAATAGACATCGCAGTTGTTTTGCTTTGGTTACGGACGATTACCGCCATCTAGTGACAGAACTTGCAGTTTGTCGACAATCAATTATTTGATTTGTTTTAAATGATGTGAAGTTATGTCAACAGATGGCGTTATTTAAAATGATCATTAATTTAGTGATATTTATCGGTGTTCATTATACAATTCAACCGAAAATATTTTTAATATATTAATTATCATTTGTTTAACGACTCTAGTTACACAAAGTTGTAGTATTGTGAGAGTTTGACAACAGGTCACTGACCCAGCTACCCTTATCAATCGGTAGTAAACAATCCAGAACTACTTAAAACTTGATATATCCAGTATATACATATTTACATATTAGTACAGGCTTCCAGTATAGTATAGTATCTGTGGAACAGGCTTACAGTTAAGCTGTAACTCCGGGTAGCATAAAAAATATTATAAAATTATAACTCAATATTTTTATGTATCCTTAAATAAGCTTGGATGGTCAAATAAGCCTCTGGCACAGCCCCTCCCTCATCAGATACGCAAAAGACCTATTCTATTTCACTTATGTTCTGTAAGGTTGTATTGCAATGTGCGAACTGCATTTTTAGCGACACTTGCTCGCTTTAACAGTGGCATTCTGTTAAAGCTTCTGTACACTAACAAATCTATATTTTCCAAAGGACACGTTTACTTTGTTGGTACCATTGTTAAAATATCATAAAGTTGCAGAATAGTAAAGTAAAAGTTAAAGACGAGATTATCTTCATAATGTAGACTTAGTTAAGATTAAACGGTAACCCTTTAATTAACTCAATATGAATCGAATTCATCACATGACTGCGTACAATGTATCGATAACTGGCCAGGGGTACTAAACCTTTGCTAATTAAATAATTTTATTTGCGACTATTTTTTGGTACTTCCATAAATCTACTCTTTAATCAATAAATCAAATTGTTTCAAATGCAATCTATATTAAAATCTAGACGTAACAAACGAAACGATAGCTTTAAATTGGTATTAGAAAATTGTTTATAGTTACGAATGTTAGAGTTACCTTTCTTTGCGAAAGAAAAGAGTAAGAGATTAATAGTTTATATTCAGCATTGTTTAATAATATTGTGTCTTCAATAGTGTTTGTTTCTATAAAAGCATGTCACTCAAGAATGTATTGTTCTAGGTTCTATACTTATTTGTTTAACGATTGCACAGCTAACTCCAGAACTCATGTATTTATGCTTTTTGTTATAAACAATATGTCTCAATACAGTCATTTCAGTCGAAATCCAATTGCAATCGCAAGATATTTGCGGCCAGTGTTAAATATTCTCTTTTTTTTTTAATAATTTGCCAATAGTTGTGAACCCATGCGTGTCGGTTTGCGTTATCAAACGTCTCGTTGAATTTTAACAACAACCAACTACAGTTCCGAGCGAATCGTTCTTTTAAATACTCGTCGCGTTATCGATTAAATTGCATTTCCCGCGTCTTGTGATTAATGTGACAGTTGTTTTTTTAATTAGTTCGAATTTTGTGAAAAGGCAAAGGCATTTTGGTATACAGCCAAGGTTCAACTCTGTCGATTCAATTTTTTCTTTCAAAAAAGTGTGTTTTTCTTTTGTATTCTAAAAATAAATTATTTTTCCAAGTTGAGCTAGTTTTAAATAAAAGGAATATTGTCCTTCTTATTCTCTTGAAGACAGCGATAACAATATTTTTTAATACAAATCAATAGTCAATTTCAGATACAAGGACAGAAAATACTTCCTTCTTAAATTTTTTATAAATTTTAGGGTTAACAGTGATGTTTATTTGGCACTTTAGATTTTTACATAATATGACCTTGTAATAAATCTATAAGAATAATGACTAAATAATTGAATTTGATACTAAACATTGATCTGCAACAATAAGATTGCATCAAACTTCAACTAATAGAAAAGTAAATTTAACCTTGTGTCGACAACATTATTACAGTAATGTTAAAAGCAATTATACTTGATCTCAAGTTACTATTGTATTCGTATCAATAGCACAACAATTCATAAAATTAAATTTATTAAAGTTATCTTATAGAAATACTGCAGACGAAAAAAAAAGTTTGAGAGAGGATTTTCTTTTCTATACAAAAATTTTTGACATCCCTTTGAATGAATAAAAAAAAACGTAGAAAAACAAATATTTGTACAAATTTTTCGGCAATTGGGAACTGACGATTAATTCGCAGGAACTTTTGCTAATTGTAATACGAGTTTGTGTACAAAAGAAACCAATTAAAGTCCTTCAACGATTTATCCTGTACAGTGGCTTTAACGACAATGATTTGTTATTAATAATATATTTCCGGCGTAGTTATATGAGGCGATATCACTGTGGTCTAAATTAAACATAGCGTCACACATACTATATGGTATTTAATTCTATATACACAATTTTCAAATAACAAAACTTTTCTTGATTGCTGCGTATGTAACCAAATGTTTTCTGACTAAAAACCTACGAAAACAGTTTATCAGTCTTCTGGTTTTTTAAGGAATGACAGAGAAAGCAATATTTTAACATATCAGTGTTTTGATAATGCACACCCAATTTGCCGCAAAACGTCTCAAAAGTTAGTTAAAAAAATTGAATCGACAGAGTAATTTTCAGGTTATCAAAGATGGATATACCTTTATAAAAATGATTCTATAATTATTTTATATTTATTGTTAAACGATACAATAATTTATTTAACAATGCGTATGAGAAAGACGTTGCTTTTCTTCGACCGAGACTTCAGAGACAATGACCCTGAGTATGAACCATTGCTGGACCGTGGGGACACCGATGATGATTGGCAAGTCCATGTTATGCTTACGTTTAGGATTGACACCTCTAATTTAAACTGAATTTTCCAATATTCGGATATTGGTTCCAAAAAATCACTTCAATGGTACAACAGTAATAAATAGAAGTATGTATGTAGATTCAGGCAAGCATTGTGTATTACAAGTTATATTTTTGCAGGTTATAAGTACAGTCACCTTCATACGCGGCGTTCAAGTTACAGAAAAAATGTTTTAAACATCGTAATGAACTGAAAATGCGCAATTTCTAACAAATAATTAGGATGATACTATAGTAAACTATGGGCTCATATATTTTGTTGAATATTTTTTGTATCAAGTTTCAGTATTATTCAATATATTTCGTATATTTATTATAATTGATTTATTAGTAATTGTTGTTATCAATAGTGGAAAATTTTCTCCTTTGATATTAAAACAAACACTACTGACCCTATTCAATTGTTTGCGACGACAAAGGATGACACTTCATGACGTGATTTAAATAAGAAAGTTATCTTATTAAATAAATCACATATTATTTGTATTGATGACTATTTATTCATTATTAAGCTGGACTTTCACTGTAAAGCATTTGTTAGCACAATACTTCGATGGCTAGTCATATTCTCCTAATCATAAACAACTGGAAGTCAAACGCAATTCTAAAAGTATTCTCATATTATGACCAGTTAATATGTACTACATCAAGACCAGTAAGATATATGTACCGGTTCTAATTTTACTTGCATTTCATTATTGTCTTATTGTTTCAGGCTGTCGTCCCGACCCAGCCAACAGTTCAATGTAGTCCGGCGGGTATATCAGCAAGATGTGCTGAATAAGGACGCCGACTACCAAGTGCCTGACAAACCACGTATGTACCTATGAAATTACTATTAAGATTAGTATTAAATTAAAGGCCTGCCCCACCATTAGCTGATAGAGGCTCAGATGGCTTAAAAATGACGTCACTTGCAGATAAGGTAACAAAATCCGATATTTTCATCTGATACTTTACGCATTGGATTGTTTTCAGACAATTTACAATTTGGTGGGACAGGACCTAACAGTAGAAGACCTACTACTAAGTTAACAGAAGGCCTAGTTTCTTAGTTTCCTACATTTATTGACAGTGAGCTATCGATGCAAGAAGGCGGTCCAGAACTGTGGCTTCGGCGAGTGTTTGCTGAACTCGGTGCCCATAGCGCGATGGCTGCCGCGGTACAGTGCCGGCCGCGATCTGGTCGGCGACTTGGTCGCTGGCGCTACCACTGCTGTTATGCATATACCACAAGGTACGTTACTAGTTATTATTAAAAACTATAATTTTGCCTTTTCTTGTATCATTTTTGAACTTATAATAAAACGAATGAACTAACAATGTTATGTATGATATCTAGTTATAAATATTTCTTAACGCAAGTTGAACTCAAGCCGAAAGCTTTATTGATAACGAGCTTTCGCCCGCGACTACGTCCGCGTGGAATTAGAAAAACAAATGTAAGTAGTTTATGAGTTCTTCCAGACTTTCGTCTACATCTATGCCAAATTTCGAGATCCGTTCAGCAGTTTAGGCTACAAACTCTAACAAACATCCATCCATCTAAACTTTTGCATTTACAATACTAGTATTATTAATAGAATTAAACTTTAACTCTCTTCTCTTAAGAGATGTAACTATTTCCTCGTATGTATCAGGTAGAAAATGTATATGTTCAAGGTATGGCATACGCGCTGCTGGCAGAGGTGCCTCCGATAGTTGGTCTGTATATGGCCTTCTTCCCAGTCCTGATCTACGTCATCTTCGGGACCTCACCTCATGTCTCCATGGGGACCTTTGCTGTCGCCTGCTTGATGGCGGGGAAGGTAAAACGCAATGCTATTAAAAATGCGGAATTAGGTTTTTATGCCGAGATTTTCAAAATCATTTCTGTGTACTATTTGCTATGGATAAAGTTTGATTATAGTTTATGATTTTACTTTCCAGGTGGTTACACAATATTCGACTCATCCTGATTATGCTAATTTGATGAATGCTACAACTAATGTAACTGCAGGTTAGTATAACTGTAACATTTTTAGTAATTTTCGAAGATATGTTGAAATGATAAATGAAGAGAATGGAGTCCTAATTTTAGTCCCTTTCCCTTTCCACCCTTTTCTTAAGAGGAGAGGATGGGAAGGAAAAGTGGCCTTGACGGTGGAGGAGACGCATAGGAAGGGGAAATGTCCTTTTTATGTGCGTCTCCTCCGTGAATTAAGGGTAGGCAACGCATCTGCAATTGCGGATGTTTATGGGCAGCGGTCGCTTTCCATTTCGGTGGATTCAGGTGGCCGCTTGCTCGTTTGCCACCTTATAATATAAAGAGAGAGAGAGATAGTTAAAATATGTTACAAAAGTATGTTTTCACTTAACATAATAAGTTGGTTTTTTATTCGTTTACAGGTGGTATAATAGCTGCGCCGCAGTACACACCGCTACAAGTTTTAAGCATAGTCTGTCTGTCTGTAGGATTCTTTCAGGTTTGTATATTAATGCTAACTATATTAATCTAAGTATTATCTTCTTAGCCAAAGTAATATTCTGATTATCGCTATCGCTGATCGAAAAGTCTTGCTTGTCACATATTTCCTATACATTTTGACATATTTTCTCGATTTTACTAGCATTATCGCTAATTGAAAGACACTTTGTCTACGAGGGCTTGTCTGGGTTTATCTTTGAAATCTTCTATCAGGGATATTTTCTCTGTTTCCAATGTGTTCCAGGTGATAATGTGGATGTTACGTCTCGGAGCTGTGTCCACGTTGCTGTCGGAGCCTCTGGTGTCAGGGTTCACGACGGCTGCCTCCTTCCAAGTGCTCGCATCTCAGCTCAAAGATCTCTTCGGTGTTAAGATTAGAAAAACAGGACCGGACTACAAAGTTGTTTTGGTAAATAGACACAATAATTTCCACTGGTAAATATAACTAGAATAGAGAAAAAAAGTAAAAAAAAAAACGCTTCTATACTGGTTTTTCATTATAGAGTAAAGCTCGCTACACACGTGCAGTTTTATCTGTTGGATTGTTCAGATTAATCTAACGTGTGTAGGAGGCTTAACATCGTTAGTCCCTATTTCGTTTATTTGTAAGATTTACGATGAGAAGAAATCTCTATAGTGTTAAAAAAATTTTCGGCTACAATTAATTGCTTGATGTATACATAGTTTTCATTCAAAATATCTGTATAATTTTCACATTATGATCTATAGTTTATTATTAGCAATAAAATATTTTTGTGTTTGAGTTTTATTTCTTTATTATGTGTAGCGTTTTTTTTCTATAACTAGCATACTGCGTGTGAATGCGACTGTACATGTCTTAACAATTTATTGATTATTTTAATATAATGTTTGCAGACAGTGATAGAAGTGGTGAAGAATTTGCCGAACCTGAACTGGGCGGCGGTGATCATCTCCGCCATCACCTGCCTCATCATCGCTCTCAATAATGAAATCTTGAAGGTTACAAAGTTTTATACTATCGTTCATCAACTTGTGTCAATCTTGTAAGAGTATGGATTTAATATCATTTTACTCAGTAAATCTAATTTAGAACTAATTTCTGCTACAGTAGGTCTCAATCTTACTTCTTACAAATTTTATAAATGCGAAAGTTTAGATGAACGGATGGATGTTTGTTAGAGTTAGCCTAAACTACTGAACAAATGTCGATAAAATTTAGTATAGATGTAGAGGATAGTCTGAAAGAACACATTGGATACTTTTTTATTTCCACGCGGAGTCGCGGGCGACAGCTAACATGAAATATGACTAGATAGAAGCTATTAAACCAATTTAATCATACTAATATTATAAATGCAAAAGTTTACATGGATGGATGGATGTTTATTAGAGTTTGTAGCCTAAACGGCTGAACGGATTTTCATGAAATTCGGCACAGATGTAGAGCATAGTCTGGAAGAACACATTCTACTTTTTATCCCGGAAATAGTAACGGTTCCCGTGGCATGCATTAATTTTGTATTTTAATGTTTACTCGATCATTCTGCAACTGTTCAACATATCTTATTGAAAGGCACAGATATAAAACAAAGTCTGGATTACACATGGGATAAGGTTCATCCCCGAAAAATGTCTGGTTCCCAAGGGAACGTAGTTTGTTATTTACATAGTTCGTCTGTTTTCTAATATCACGCGGACGAAGTCGCTGGCAACAGCTATCGATTAAAAAGAATAATCCACTTGCAGCCAATAGTGAGCAAGGTGAGTCGCGTGCCAGTGCCAGTGGAGCTACTGGCTATCGTGGCTGGCACGCTGGTCTCCAGCCTCGCCAGTCTCAATGAACAGTTCGGTATCAGTCTCGTCGGACACATACCTACTGGGTAAGTTTAAATTTAAGATAAGGTGAAAGGTTTATAAGTTGGATAGAATTTCACCTAGACTAGGTAAATTTTAAAAGGGTTTTACAGAAAGAGTGGGAATTGCAATTTATAGATTTCTATTCTTTTATATACTGACATACTATCTATTAGTAAGAAAAAAATTGTATTAAATCGTATGAAATAGTGATGAAATCGCAAATGTATTTAAACTAAATAAATTTTTTGTATTACAGTCAACAAAAATTTATTTATTGAGAACTTCCTTTTTGAAATGGATTAAAATTTGCAAATTTCAGCATTCCAATGTTATATTATAGTTATTATTGACCGACTTCCCAAAAGAAGGAGGTACTCAATTCGTCCGTATATTTTTTTTTTATTTTTTTTTATTAGTAAGGTTTTAAAAAATGTTAGTCCCAAAATAAGTACACAGAGTATAATAATTGTATACTATTGGTGTCCGCAGTCTGCCAGTACCCGAAGTGCCTCCTATCGAGTTATTCCCGTCTGTGGCGCTGGACGCCTTCACCATCACTATGGTCACTTACACCATATCTATGTCTATGGCATTAATATTTGCTTCCAAAGAGAAATATGAAATCGACGCGAACCAGGAACTTCTTGCTTTGGTATGTATATTTACGGGTTTTAGCTAATCTCTTTGTTTATACAGTTTTTTTCCATTAAAAAAATTTCGTTGATGAAAAAAAAAATGTTTTTTTGTGTTTTAAAAATATAATCTGTATACTTCAACGTATTTGTATAATGAGATGGTAATTTAGATTTGTAGAATGACTTGTGAATAAAAAAAAACACTTTACGACTTTTTTTACAGGGTGCAAGTAACGTGTTCGGCTCCTTCTTCGGGTGCGCACCGATCTGTGCCAGTTTATCGCGCTCCTATATACAGTATCAGGTAATATCAATGTATTTAATTTTATTATTATACTACATATCCATAATTTTATACTATAGCTTAGGGCAATGTCACTTTTTCAGGAAATAATTCGCTTGTATTATTGAATATTATTTTAATATTATATTCAAAGAGTAAAACAAGAGTAATCATACTTGTTAATTCTTACTATTATTAATGCGAAAGTTTAGATGGATGGATGTTTGTTAGAGTTTGTAGCCTAAATGGCTGAACGTATCTCGATGAAATTTGGTATAGACGTAGAGACGCCTGGAAGAACACATAGGCTACTCAATTTTGTATTTGTCAATTCCACGCGGACGGAGTCGCGGGCGAAAGCTAGTGTCACTATAAAATTTGATTAGGCGCTGTTAAAAAAATCATGATTGGCGTACATAAAGAGGATTTTTCCCTTCCCTATCTTCCACCGTCAAATCCACTTACCCTTCCGATCCTTTTCGTATAAGTAAATGGTGGGAAAGGGATTAAAATTAGGTAAATTAGGTATGATTTGAAATAGGGTTGTAACGGAACTCCGCTTCCGCATCCGTAAGTGCAGTACTTCCGCAAGAAATATTAACTCCGCATCCGCTTCCGTTAAAATGGCCTCCGTTACAACCCTAAAATGTGTGGCAGGCGGGCAGTAAGACGGGCGTGACGACGGTGGTGAGCGCGAGTCTGATCGTGTGCGTGCTGCTGTGGGTGGGGCCGTTCTTCGAGCGGCTGCCGCGCTGCGTGCTCGCCTCCATCATCGTCGTCTCGCTCAAGGGCATGTTCATGCAGGTCAAGGAGTTGCGCAAGTTAGTACACGACAAATATACTCACTGAATTGAAAATCTTAAAATCATGATTACTCAAAACTGGTTAACTTTTGTATCATGCATATGGGGTCCAAATTATCACAAATGAACATCTCTATCACCTCTTAGTGGGAATGTTGAATACCTATAACCCTATATATTGCTAACGGAATTAAAAACACCTTACAAGTCTGAAATTATTATTTCAATATTTCTAATCGAATGAAATCTCAACGACGATTGATTTTATGGCATAGCCTGGCATTAAGGGAAATATAACAATGCGCGGTTCACATTTGTTTAGCACAGTTGGACGGTAGGAAAGCCAGTCATAGTATAAACTCACTGGTGCCAGTTAGCAACACTGTGCCAATTGATTGACACTTATTATTTTGAGCACTATTAACCAACTGTACTCGTCGATTGTAAACTTCGAATGATAGTCGTCTCTCTAGACCTAGTCTAGATCAGCGACACCCATGGTTGATGTATGAAATTGTTTATTAAATGCAACTGTGATTACTGATTTATCCTCTCCTTCAGATTCTGGCGTTTGAGCAAACTGGATGCAATTGTGTGGCTCGTCACATTCCTCACCACCGTGCTCATCAACATTGACATCGGGTGAGTATAATGCTAACTATTCATCACCAGCTCACTATACGTCCCCACCGAGGGGCTCGGAGCCTACCCAAAGTTAGGGTGACTAGGCCATAGTCAACCACGCTGGCCAAGTGCGGGTTGGTTGACTTCACACATATCTTTGAATTTCTTCGCCGATATGTGCAGGCATCACGATGTTTTCCTTCACCGTAAGAACGTCGGGTAAATTATGTACATATGAAAATCGAAAATCACATTGGTACATGGGGGGATTCGAACCCAAGACCTGTAGATTACAAGTCAAGTGCTTAAACCACTGAGCCACCGACGCTCTTATAGATATGCTAACTATGTCTCTCTTTAATGACAAGGAGAAAATATTTCACATACACTGCCTATTTTTAACCGACTTCAAAAAGGAGGAGGTTCTCAATTCGTCTGTATGTTTTTTTTTTTTATTAACTATATAATAGCGATATTAGTGAAATAAAAACGAATTGACTAAACTAATACAGTTATTGTGCATTTTTTTTAAAACAGGAAAGTGATGTTTTTTGGCATAAATGTCTTGATATGTAAGGCGTCGTTTGTTTTTATTTCAGTACATTCGTCTTATTTCTTTTTTAATTAATAGTGATATTTGTGTGTCAGTTTGGCGGCGGGTCTGTTAGCGAGCGTGGGCACGCTGTTCTGCAGGTCCCAGAAGCCCTACACCTGCCTGCTCGGCCGCGTCCTCGACACCGACCTCTACCTCGACACTAAGCGATACCGAGCTGTGAGTATTCCTAGCACACAACACAACCGCATACAAATATATAAAGAAAGACATTTACTTATCTATACTAATATTATAAAGAGAAAAAAATTGTATTTTTATATATATTGAAATAACTCAAAAACTACTGGGCCGATTTTAAAAATTCTTTCACCGTTGGAAACGTAATTTATCTGTGAGTAACATAGACTATATTTTTTTAATTTCAAGCGGGCGAAGTCGCGAGCAACAGCTGGTATTTAGGAAAAATAGTGACTTCTATTCTTAAAGCTCAATAAAAACGCACTCTTACAACGTCATCCTCAACTCTCATATCATCCTCGGGTAATATATGACTTGACTAAATTTACGAATTTGTAGTGGACTGTATGTTAGAAATAAAAGTACTTTGCGGAGATACTGACGCCTTTACTGCTCTCAATCGACTGGACACAAATACATTCGACAATTTCTATTTATAATAGTTCGATATAATTCTAAAATAAAGACACCGCGGCCTTCGCAGCGCGCTACCAAAGGAATATCAAAGGATACCGCCCTTCGGCGGCGTGCGAAGAGAGTGCGGCCGCGGTCATCCGAGGTTACACGTGCCGCGAGGTACATTCAAGGACGGCACGTGTAACAGCAAGTAGGCATAGCGTTTACGTCGCCAACAGAATTAATGATACGGCTGTTTTAGTTTAATTATTTATTCATTGTGCTCTGATAACAACATACCATTGCTCAGTACTTCCATTTCCCGGTCTTGGTAGATTGTAACTATGAAATAGTTCAAACAGAACATAATTAATATGTTAATCACAATGAATATCCACCATCTTGCCACATCGAATATACCGACCTCGTAGTTCATGTGATAGGGAAGTCGTTTGTCAGCGAATAGACGCATTATGTCTGTGACTGCATTTATTATTTCCAAAAAATATATAAAAGCATATTAATTTTTTATTGTTTGAAATTATTGCATGTTTACTTTTTTAAAGTTTGAATTTACAACTGTCATCTGTCAATTTGTCACAGATTATGAATGTCAAAGATTATGTCATTTAATGGTCAAAGAGTATGCAATAATATCGTTAAAAAATAATACGTAAAAAAAATAATACATAAAAATGATTGTTTTGAAACTGTGTGAAATAAAAAAAGGTTATTATGGTTTGTATTCCTTATTTTAAGTTATTTATCATTTAAACTTACTTAACCGTTTCTACAAGGCGGAAGAGATTCCCGGCATCAAGATTTTCCACTACTGCGGTGGACTGAACTTCGCGAGCAAGAACCTGTTCCGATCGACGCTGTTCCGTAAGATCGGTTACCTGAAGCCCGCAGACACCGCGCAGGAGGAGGACAACCTCACCAAGAGCGAGTCCTTCGAGTGGGACCCCACTATTGGACATAGAGTAAGTAACTTATTTATATTTTAAAACATAGAGTAAGAATCTCAATTTGTTTACTGAAAACAAATTAAAATGTACTAGATTTACTATGTAATGTACTATTTGTCTTTGAAAAGTAATGTTAAGGGTGCTTAGCGTAAAGTACTGTACTCAGATTAATATATTAAATCAGTAAAGAGTCTCTTGTTGTTGATTTCTCATAACTAAACATTACTAAGAGAAACTAACCACTATAAAGTAAGAGATGTAATTTTTCTTTATTATAACAAAATATTATACAGGTACAATGCGTGATAATAGACGCGACAGCGCTGTCGTACGTGGACGCGCCCGGCATCCGCAGCCTGGTGGCGGCGCAGCGCGAGCTGGCCGCCAGCGCCATCACCGTACTGCTCGCTGGAGCTAATGGTAACATACCAACATTACTTGAACTTTCATCCCTTCTTAGGGTGACCGCCCAGGGCGTTTGACAAAAAAGGGGGGCACAAGTCTATCAATAGTCAAAAATGGGGGGTATCATATAAATCGTAATACACGTTGTTGTTGCTGGCATCTATTATAATAATTACAAATGTTTAAAGCAAAGTAAAGGGTTATTTTTCATGTATGGATGGTTTTTATCCTAATTAATTATAAAATAACATCGTTATATCTTATCAGAGCTGTACCACGTATCTTTTATCACCTTATCAATAAATACCCGGCAAATTATGTTTTACACGAGTAATTAAAAATTATATAACTATCTTTTTGTTTTAAACCGATAAAGATCAATTTTGTACTAATGTCATTTTTAACAAAAACAGGAAAAAGACAATCTTTAAATAATTTAGAACTTTTAATTTTTTTTTCATTTCGGTAATATTTTTTTTAATTCTCAAACATTTATTGATATCAATTTAATATAACCTTATTCAATTAATATTTAAAATATGTTTTTTTTTATTTGCAGGCCCAGTATTAGAAATGATAAATAGATACAACTCTTTGGAAAGTGAACAATTGCAGTTAGATACTTTCCCTACAGTACACGACGCGGTCGTTTATTACAAAATATTAACTTCAAGAAAAGACGAACCCGCGTTAACTATTGTATCATGATTGTCAAATATTAAAATAGCCGTTTTTCAACTGTTAATAGCTAAACTGCTATTTTTAACCGTTATAGCGTTACGCTATTTCACGTTATTGCTAGCAATAACTGTTTAAAAAGCTATTTAAAAATAGAATTGTAAATAACTGTTTTATTTTGTATTGTTATTCGTTTATCGATAGGTTATTTTTTAATTGTAAAGACGTAAGCAACTATTTTTGTTATAAGTATTTGAAACTCTTGAAAAGTATATTGAAGTATTGATTTTTAATATAAATGAAATAAAACGCATCAAAACACAACGAAATTAGTTGACATTTATCTAAAGGCGGATATGTAAATATTTTTTATAATTCTTCATATATTTTTACAATATCTTTCTCGAATATTTCCATACTTTAATAGACAATAGACTTTTTAACTTTTGGTTTGAAAAGTCTTGCATTTTATAATTCCTTAAAATGTTCACTATGAGTTAAATCTGTTAAACACCTTCGGTTTTAACTGCGGTTTAACTGAAAGTTATTTTCCTACGCATTATTAAAACTAGGTGTGTAACAGACTTTTGACCGACTTCCCAAAAGAATGAGGTACTCAATTCGTCCGTATGTTTTTTTTTTGTTTTTTTTATGTGTGTTATTCACTTAAAATTTTGTACTTGTTGAATTTACAAGTGATATTTCAATTTGTTACTTAAAAATGTGGTGCTTAATTTAACTTTGTTATCCTAATTAAGTAATATATGATGTACAATATTTAGTGTCATATACTTAAAGTAAATGTAAAATAAATGCTAAGACTTAGTTCAAACGATGTGATATTTTGTATCTTAACCAATGTAAAAATGTACTTAGTATACGATATATATTTTAAACAACGATTTTTATTTTATTAACCAAACAACGACTTTTTATATAAATATAAGTTGGAAACTAAATACTGAAACCTATGTAAAGGTAAGCACACAATAAACATAATTTTAATTGAAAACCTAAAAAAAGGTAACGGAAGCACATAAAAATTGTGAGATAAAATGAACTATACAAAGATGCAATAAAATTCAAGTATGCAATAACAGCTTTCGCCCGTGACTCCGCTCTGTTGAATTAAAAAAAAAAACAGAAGCAAATAGACTATGTGCTCTTCCAGACTATTCTTTACATCTATGACAAATTTCATCGACATCCGTTTGCAGTTTAGCCTACAAACTCTAAACATCCATACATAGTTTAGACAGATAAACTTTAAAATTAACTAACTATAATATTAGCAGGATTTATGAGAAACAACTCATATTACAAACAATTTGATGTACAAATTTACGTTGCTGGTAACGAAATCCCAATATAAAAAATTATTGTTAACGCAAGGCCGCGTTTGTTCCAGGTAATTTATGAAATGGCTCGATCTATATTTACAAGATTTACGGGAAGGTAGCTGTTGCACTCGGGAATATAATAAGCTAACTGAACCACTGTGCCGCGACACTTTTGTGTGCCGCCAAATTTTTCATATTTTTGTCATAAACTATTTATGCAGTGTGCTGTAGTAAGTAAATAATTTTTATCTTTTTCTTTGTGTGCCGCCAAATTTTGAAATCGTTAAATATGTGCCGCAACAAAAAAAAGGTTGAGAACCACTGAGCTAACTATTTTTTAAATTCTGCATTGACTATATCTAACATGCTTAATGTGTTGTCATCTTTATAATAAAACCTAATTAGGTTTTTTAACATTTAATCCTTTATTCTAATCGTTAATCTCTTACGTTTAGATTTAAGATATATTCGCTATCGATCATTAATTATCTTGTAAATTCACCATATCAAGGGAAGTTGGAAAATTTACAGATAACTGTTCTATTTCAGTTTAATTAAATTATTATTTTAATTAGCTATATAACGGTGAAGATGGCGGGCGCGTATTTCTTCGCTTTCCTCCTAATTTTGGGTGTCGCTCAGGTAACCTACTTTTAGATTAATAAATATGCAAATAAAGATTCAATTTGCTGTCGAAATCTCAGTAAAAGTTACGTAATAATAGGTAAATCTAAATTTATATAATTTTAATGTTAAACTGAGATAACAGGTGTATCCTGTCTTGTACCTTATAAACTCTTTACTTCTGGAACCGAACCGTAACTTCACAATGTTACTTACCACTTTTCCAGTGCGAGCCCATTGGTCGCCAGGACCCGCATGCTGAAATCGAAGATTTGCGCGCAGGTAACTACAACCACAAAAACTAACAAAAAAAGATAACTAAACACATGTAAAATCGGTGACGCAGACTAGGACTAATTTATCAGGAAATATATTTTCCAATTTAAAAGTTCCTTAGCTATACATCATTAACTAACTAAACTAAATAATTATAATAATTAAAACTTAAGAAACGTACAAACAAACTCCAATAAACTTTTATCTATTGTATCAGGTCAAAGGATCGTATACGGATGGGAGGCCGCGGAGGGTCAAATCCCCCACCAGATCAGCTTGCGTATGATACGTGAGGATGGCCAGGTCTCCTCCTGCGGTGGTTCCCTCATCCACCACGAATGGGTCATCACTGCTGCCCACTGTCTCGCCAAGTTAGTAACAGACTGACTATACAATAATATTCCTATCGAGAGATGACGAAAGACTTCTTACGTCATTTCAGACATCTTTTATTCCTTACTATTTTTTTGTACAAGATGGCAAACGAGCGAGCGGCCATTTGCAATCTCTCGAAGGTCGAAGTGACCGCTGACCACACACATCTACAAGTCAGATGGCCTATGCGTTCTACCTTTAATTTACATGACTATATTTAAATCATATCACAAAAGTTCCTCTATACTTTATCCTTCAGTTAGTAAACTCAAACTTAAATTCGTCGAGGTACAATTATGTCTTTGTATACAGCCGCCTTACGTTCGTGGTCCGCCTCGGCCTGACCAACCTGACCCGGCCAGAGTACATCGTGGAGACATCCCGCAAATACATCCATCCTCAGTACATCGAGGTCCAAGCTGGAGTACAGACAGACGATATCGCGCTGCTCGGACTTGAGAGCCCTATTCCTTATGGACGTAAGTTGACTACGTAGACTTCTATAATGGACAATCCATATTCTGTTTACACGATCATGTAAATATCTTAAAACATTTGGTTTAATACTAGCTGACTTATATTGAATAATAGCCCAATAATATTATTATGTAATCATTTTTGGATCCAAAGAAAACAAAAATTGAAGATTGAGTCTTCTTTATTCAAAGTACTTGAGTTATTAACACAGTCCATAGGCATTGCTTAAAGTTTTAAAAAGAAGCCTTCTCTTCTCCTGACGACTCATCTATACTTATTTAGGATTGAATTTAACAACCAATGGATAAATTTTTCCAGCTAACATCCAGCCATGCCGCCTGCAGAACAGCGAAAAGAAGAATTTCGACTACACGGGCGTCAGGCTTACCGTCAGCGGCTACGGACGTACAGATGATTTGTGGAACGGTAACTAATATTTAACCAATAATTCTAACCTAAAAACTATTTTTAAAATCAGCGCCATCTATCAGGTTTACATCTACAACAGACTTGCTTTACTTTTTCTCGATAATTGGTAGACTTGTGTTGGTGCAGGCGGTGCGGCGTCAGAGATCCTGCTGTGGGTGTACCAGCTGGGAGTCAGTAATGAGGAGTGCCTTAGGTGGTACCCCAACAGCCGCGTCATCAGGGAGCAGACCATCTGCGCTGCAGCATACAACCAAACTGGACAGTCTTCTTGCCAGGTATGTATACAAATCCTAAAACAAACTGGACAACAACCGATTCGCCTTAAGGTCCGTTCTAATCAAAACGTAGAGCAGAGCAAATTATCGCAAATTAAATTGAGCTCTATGTGATTGGAACAAGGTTTAATTTTACTTCACAGGAAATTCTTACACTTACTCTACATAAGAATAAAGCTGCAAAGTAAAATTAAAGCTTCACTATTAAGGACTAAAGTGGCAATATACTCGACAGATGAAAATTGTTATTAGTGATAAAAAAAACTCATGTCTGCAAGGTTTTATAACGTATCATTTACTATCTTAGGGCGACAGTGGTGGTCCTTTGACCGAGTTGGACGTCGACGGCAAACCTACAATGGTGGGCGTGGTCAGCTTCGGGCACGCAGTCGGCTGCAACAGCCCTCACCCCTCTGGTAATGATTCACTTTAAAAACAAAACACGCACCTAACATACTTATATGAACAAAAAAACACACAGCCAATTGAGATTACTCCTTTTCGAAATCTTCACCATCAACTTGCCCTTGTCCCTACGGAAGGTCATAGTATGTGCTGCTCTTCCATACATCTCTATCAGCCGTCATATCTAAATCCACGCCTTTCTTAAGCATCACACAATCCATCTATACTTTCTTCGGTCTACATTACGTCTTAACACTTTCTACTCCTTTTCAAAACAGTTAAAAAAAGAAAAACTTTATCCTCTAAATAAAAAAGCACTTGTTCACTGCAAAAGCATACTTTTTTGAAATGACGCAAACGTCTGCAACCTTGAATAACAATGTAAACATCTTGAATTGTAAATATCTTGAATGGTAAATGTCTCGCATCGACCCTGAATAGTAACGATTTCGAATGAAATCAATAACAATTTTATAATATCGATGTTTTCAGGTTTGGTCCGCCCTGGACACTACCACGACTGGTTCGAGCAGGTTACCGGCATTTCTTTCGACTGGAAAAGTGCGGACTTACAGCCTGTAGAGCCGGAATCCTCTGAATCTTCTGAATCTTCTGAATCCTCAGAAGAGAACGGAGGAGAAGGTGACGGTGGTGAAGGAGACGGGGGTGAAGGCGATGGTGGAGAAGGCGATGGTGGTGAAGATGAAGAGAGCAGAGTGAACTTTGTTGATATGTAAAAATGTTATATAAATAAAGAAATAAGTCCTTTAACTTTTTTTATCATTACTAATAAAAGATTTTACTGGCGTAAGTAGATTAAATGATATATTACATGGTGATAGGTTACGAAGCTAACATGATCCACAATTTTCCCTTTAACACATGCAGTGCGGGGAATACTTGCGCTGAATTACATGATGGGTGTTGTTTTAGTAAATCGCGGGGATATTTCGTTCACTGGATATATCGCAGTGAATCCAAAACTGCTATATTATTTACAACGAATGTTCTAAATACGTATTTTTACGTGACCCGCGCTCCAGCGACAGACTGCAAATACGTAAAAAAACATTCCCCGCATGCCAAGTGTTAATAAAAAAGACAAATGCAATGCATTACGTCTTGGGAGAAATTAGTTACTACGTTCCTTTTAACTGTAATAGTAACCCATAAGAAAAAAGCATATGTGGCGCCCCTTTTTGTCGCCTGCACTCCTCTTTATTACAAGCACCATGGTAAAATTTGTGTACGACAGAAATGCGAATGCTAAGATGTGAAAAGATTTGAGTTTGATTGTAGATAGTAAGAAATTATCTTATACTAGTTACCTTTCGCCCGCGACTTCACCCGTGCGAAATTAAAAAAGACAAAATTGAGTAGACTATGTGTTCTTCCAGACTATCCTCTACATCTGTACCAAATTTCATCGAAATGCAATCAGCCGTTTATGCTACAAATTCTAACAAACATCCATCCATCCATCTAAACTTTTGCATTTGAAATATGATAACTAAGTGTGATCAGAAAAACTAACCCTCATTTAGCGCCCTCCTGTAAATATCAAAAAAGCCACAAAATCCTTATCAAACTTTGTTCTGGACAGTATTAAATATGTCTGGCTATTATGTAAAAGCAAACGATTTGACACAAAGTAATTAATTACTTAATATGTTTTTTAAAAATCCCCAGGCGCTTATTTGAAAGATAACATTTATATTATTATTTTATCATATTTTTTATTTGAAATCATCGATGTTTATACAGGAAATTGTTAATTTTAATCTTATATTATCATTAATTACACTTATGTTTCTTTGATTTTAAATATATAAAAGAGTGAACCGATTGTCTTACAGCATGCGCACACCTTTGACTAAACTATCACACAACTGTTTAGTCTCGCTTTGATTACTATGAGCATATATGGAGGTCACACTACTCGATTTTTAGTCGTGCAACTAAACAGTTGAATTAGCTGCAAAACAACCGACAATCTCACAGCTGTTGTGCGATAGTTTAGACAAAGATGTGCGCCCGCTCTCACTCATAAACCCAAGAATAGCCAAAATGACAGAATCGAAATTAAAAAGGTAAAAGCTTGTACCCTAACCCTAGACGTATAGGCTATATCATCGGCTGAGAATACCTATCAACAGTCCTGTCCTGTACCTGTCAACAGAATAACATGGAAACACATTATTTAATACAAAACAAATTAACAACTCAGGTCTTTCTGTCTTTTCAAAATAATGTAAATGTAAATAGAAGGTGAAACGAAGTTGCGGGAAACATCTAGTAAGATCTTTATCTTTTCGTATAACAATCACTAATTACCAGGTAAAGAATTCATATCAAGCGGATATTAAAAAATGATCGGATAAGTATTTTGCCTATAGCAATATATATAATTCAATTAGTAAAATTGTAATTAGTTGACCGGCAGACGAGATGGCGGCCGTTTACTTCGCTTTACTCCTCATATTTGGTTTCGCTCAGGTAATTTTATTAAAATAATAGTGAGTTGGTGGTTCAGGGGTTAAGTGCTTAAGGGAATCTGAGACGTCTTAGAATCAGTAGGTGCTGATGAATTTCTCGCCATACAATTGGTTTTTAGAATTCCGAATTTCATATGTACATTTAAATCAAATGCGTCGTTCTTACGGTGAAGGACAACATCGTGATGCAACAATGTCGAAGAGGATATGACGTGGAATCAATATTTATTGTTTTTCCACATTAACTTTATTTTCTCAACATTATTGTTACTTATTTTTTTCTAGTGCGAGCCTATACGTCGTGTAAACCAGCGAACTTTCATCGAAGATGTGCGTTCAGGTAAATTTTTAACTAACTATATTGTATTTTATTATTTTAATGATAGACTTTTATTTATTTATATGATGACTACTTAGTAGGTCAAAGGATCTCGCACGGTTGGGAAGCAGAAGACGGACAAATCCCTTATCAAATCAGCCTGCGTTCGATCAACTCTAACGGCCAGGTCTCCTCCTGCGGGGGTGCGGTCATCCACCACGAGTGGGTCATCACCGCTGCCCACTGCCTCGCCAAGTTAGTCAATAGTAGCTACTGCCAAATTACTAACATAAAAGACTTTCTTCAAATAAAAATATCCACTTCCAGTTGACCCAAAGATCTTTTGACCTGAATACCTACATCCAAAAGTTTCCGGTCGACTTTCATTCATTTTATCGTTGATTTCAAATGTATTCTATTTGGCGTGGATTGCAAGCCGTTTTGGTCTAATTGTTCTACATCTCTAGTGCCAAGTGTAAGACAGGTAGATTCTTAGATTAGAATATTTTTGGAATTCTAATAGTTACATTAATCCACGGACTTTTTATTTCGATCATGATTGATGGGTTTTGATTTTGATTTAATACAGTCGCAATTCGTTCGTGGTCCGCCTGGGCTTGATCAACGTCACCCGGCCCGAGTACATCGTGGAGTCGTCACGCAAGTTCCTCCACCCAGATTACGATGAAAAGAACTTCGAAGTTCAGCCTGATGACATCGGCCTGATCGGACTCGACAGATCCATTCCATACGGAAGTGAGTGCGGAAGTCTACATTAGATTTAAATATGTTATCCGAGCACAATCTCATGTAATGTAACTTTGTTACTTTCTACTTTAAATTTAACAACGACTTCTAATTTAATTCGGCAGAGAACATCCAGCCGTGCCGGCTGCAGAATACTGAGATGAAGGATTTTGACTACACTAACGTGAAACTCATCGTCAGCGGTTACGGATTGACTGAAAGTAAGATTTGTATTAACTATATGGTCATCTTTTGCTACACCACGCCACTTCACATCGTTTAACAGTGCTATTCTATGAGTTCACGATTCGAGTAAATACAACGTTATGGTTGATCGAAGAGTTCACGTCATTAAATGCAAACGTTGGCATTTAAAATGTTTAATAATACGGTCTGCAGATGATACGACGTCAGAAGTGCTGCGGTGGGTGTACCAGTACGGCGTCAGCAATGAGGTCTGCGACAGCTGGTACCCTGGCGAGATCACCCCTCAGGTCATCTGCACCATCGGATACAACCACACTGATCAGTCTTCTTGTGGGGTAACTATCTTATACGGAATAATAATATGAGTTCAAAGAATGACCAACTATGTTGGACAAAATAATTTTTGGAGATCATTTTTGCCCTATTTTAGAACGGGAATATTTGTATGAATTTAATTAATTTTGACTATATCCAAGTGAGCTATCATTTAATTCGTGTTCCAATGAGTAGGTAATTGAGGTTATAATTTAATAAAAAAGGAATTAATCATAAGCGTTAATACTTTTCTAACGAGAAAGTGTTTGTTGCAGGGCGACAGTGGTGGTCCTTTGACCGCGGTGGACGTCGACGGCAAACCTACGCTGGTGGGAGTGGTCAGTTTCGGACACTACTTGGGCTGCCTCAGCGCTTACCCTTCAGGTGAGACCAGACTTTATTTTTATAGGACACCATCTCGTCATGCATAGAAATAATTGTGTCGTATGTACATATTTATAAACTTCATGTTTGTTCCAGGTTTTGTACGCGTTGGGTACTACCACTCCTGGTATGAACAAGTCACCGGTATCTCCTTCGATTGGAAGAACGAAGATTTGGTTCCTGAGCAGGACTCTCCCCAACTAGATGAGAGTAGAGTGAACTTTGTTGAATAAAATATTAATGCATGTTTAAAAAGTGATTTATTTTCTTTTCTAAGATATATCAAATTAGTTAAATCCTTTAATATAAACGTAACCCAACCAAAGTACATCTTACTGATCTAATATTATAAATGCAAAAGTTTAAATGTGTCCATGTTTGTTAGAGTTTGTAGCCTAAACTGCTGAATGGATCTCGATGAAATTTGTCATAGATGTAGGGGATACTCTGGAAGAGCGCATAAGCTAATCATTTTTGTTTTATTTAATTCCACGCGGACGCAGTCGCGGGCGAACGCTAGTAAATAAATAAATAATTGGATATAATTGCCCGGAACTAGAGAATTTAAAAAAATGTAGTAATTCGCTCATATGTTTTTCCAGACTATGTTCTACTGTGCCAACTTTCATAGAAAATACGTAATAACAAACTAAACAAATTTTTTATTAATTATTATTACCAACCTACATACATAAAAAGACACTGGAAAATTACCATCAAGCCGGGTCTAGGTATTTAAAAAAAAATACTATTTTTAAAGTCTATGTGAACCGTACCTGTAAAGCCTGCCATTGTGCATTGTGCCTGCATTGTAGTCGACCGTACCAGAAGTTTTAACGTAGCCGTAGTCTTTGGATATGCGGTGCGCGGTTACTCTGGCGGAGGTCGGGGTCTGGAGGACCGTTGTGTGTAGTTAGCACGTCAGAGCCGGACGTGGAGAGATTTTGCCGGAGGGCCGTGGTGAAAGATTCGGTGGGAAAGCCGAGGCGTTAGAGGTTTTTACTCGGTGGAGTTTGTGGGAGTTGAGAGTATAATGCTGAAAGTACTAAAATTGATATGAACGACGGTGGTACATGTCTCAGGCGTGTTTGTGTTGGCGAGTATGATTAAATTTCTAGACTCTACGAGTATGTTGTTGTTCAATAAGCGTACTAAGGACAGGAGTGGCCGAGCGGAACGTGAGTAACGTCACCCGAGGACGGGTGTTCGCGGGATGGCCGTGTCGCAATCAGAAGAAGAAATCAATTTGAATTTAAGTCATAATTAGAATACGAGCGCCGCCAAGCGTCTTTCGAGACAACTTAGATCATTCTGAAAATAGGGATCGTTGCGAGAACATTGTTTGAACGATATGACCTTGGTAGATCGATGATATCCTGACTGAGAAGTAACTATTGTGAACGTGTTACTTGAATCCGACTTTACCCATGGCCGCCCACATGTGATCTCGAGTAGTAGTAATTCTGATATCGTGCTAGCTCAAGCCGCTATATATCTATACTATCTATACTATACTATATACTATACTATATACTATACTATATACTATACTATATATACTATATTATAATAAAGCGTAAACACACACTTCTTTGTTGCCTAAAATGTCAGGAATTATAGCATATTTTTGAATAATTATTTTTTTAATAAAAAGCCCTACACTTACGTCATGCTTTAGGCTATATATTTTCACGCCATTAAACTTAGGGGGTAAATATTTTAGATAAAAACCCTAATGTGGGAAAGAGACCATAAGTTGCTGCCAACATCAAGAAATAAAGATTGCTAAGGTTTGTCATGTCATGTCATTTTGACATTTGCTATTGATAATTTGACAAATGTAAACAATAAAATAAAGTTTTTATAATTTCACGCGGATGAATCCGCACGCGAACAGCTAGTATATAAATAAATATGCTTACCTGGTAAAAGATAACATTAATAACTATATTGTTTTATCAAAATTTTGATTCCACATCATATCCGATCGCTGTATATACAGGAAATTGTTAATTATAATCTTAAGTTACCGTTAATTACATTTATGTTTTTTTTTATTTAACTAACTATATTAAAGAGTGAACCGATTGTCTTACTGATCACCTAAGCGCTGACAAAATTACAGATATTATGACAGAACTCAATCTTTGGGGTCAAATCTTGTATGGCGTCCTAGACCTAGACCAGATCTTAGGCTGGGGACACCTAGGTCCGAAACTATATTATTCAGTCAACAGAATAACATAGAAAAAAACACTTTTTAATACAAATAAATTAACTACGTAGGTCTTTCTGGCTTTTCAAAATAATGTATAATAAATGTAAATAGGGGGTGAAACGAAGTCGCGGGTAACAGCTAGTACGAGATTTTTATCTTTTCGTTTAACAGACACTAATTACCAGGTAAAGAGTTCATATCAAGCGGATATTAAAAAATGATCGGATAAGTATTTTGCCTATAGCAATATATATAATTCAATTAGTAAAATTGTAATTAGTTGACCGGCAGACGAGATGGCGGCCATTTACTTCGCTTTACTCCTCGTATTTGGTTTCGCTCAGGTAATTTTATTAAAATATTAGTAAGTTGGTGGTTCAGGGGTTAAGCGCTTAAGGGAATCTGAGACGTCTTAGAATCAGTAGATGCTGATTAAGTTCTCGCCATACAATTTGTTTTTAGAATTCCGAATTTCATATGTACATTTAAATCAGATGCGTCGTTCTTACGGCGAAGGACAACATCGTGATGCAACAATGTCGAAGAGGATATGACGTGAAATCAATATTTATTGTTTTTCCACAATAACTTTATTTTCTCAACATTATAGTTTCTTATTTTTTTCTAGTGCGAGCCTATACGTCGGTTAAACCAGCGAGCATTAATCGAAGATGTGCGTTCAGGTAAATTATTAACTAACTATATTGTATTTTATTATTTTAATGATAGACTTTTATTTATTTATATGATGACTACGTAGTAGGTCAAAGGATCTCGCACGGTTGGGAAGCAGAAGACGGACAAATCCCTTATCAAATCAGCCTGCGTTCTATCGGCTCTAACGGCCAGGTCTCCTCCTGCGGGGGTGCGGTCATCCACCACGAGTGGGTCATCACCGCTGCCCACTGCCTCGCCAAGTTAGTCAATAGTAGCTACTGCCAGATTAACATAAAAGTCTTTCGTCCAATATAAATTGCTAATTTATATTCTATAATACAAAAAATATCCACTTCCAGTTGACTTGACTTGAATGCTTATACATTAGTCCGTGGACTTTTTATTTCAATCTTGATTGATAAGTTTTGATTTTAATTTAATACAGTTGCAATTCATTCGTGGTCCGCCTGGGCTTGATCAACGTCACCCGGCCCGAGTACATCGTGGAGTCGACACGCAAGTTCCTGCACCCCGATTACGATGAAAGTAACTTCGAAGTTCAGCCTGATGACATCGGCCTGATCGGACTCGACAGACCCATTCCATACGGAAGTGAGTGCGGAACTCTATATTACATTTAACTTTGATATCCGAGCACAATCTCACGTAATGTAACTTTGTTACTTTCTACTTTAAATTTAACAACGACTTCTAATTTAATTCGGCAGAGAACATCCAGCCGTGCCGCCTGCAGAATACTGAGATGAAGGATTTTGACTACACTAACGTAAAACTTATCGTCAGCGGTTACGGATTGACTGAAGGTAAGATTTATATTAACTATATGGTCATCTTTTGCTACACCACGCCACGTCATTTCACATCGTTTAACAGTGCTATTCTATGAGTTCACGCTTCGAGTAAATATAACGTTATGGTTGATCGAAGAGTTCACGTCATTAAATGCAAACGTTGGCATTTAAAGTGTTCAATAATACGGTCTGCAGATGATACGACGTCAGAAGTGCTGCGGTGGGTGTACCAGTACGGCGTCAGCAATGAGGTCTGCGACAGCTGGTACCATGGCGGAATCACCCCTCAGGTCATCTGCACCATCGGATACAACCACACTGATCAGGCTTCTTGTGGGGTAACTATCTTATACGGAATAATAATATGAGTTTAAAGAATGACCAACTATATTGGACAAAATAAGGCAGGAGATCATTTTTACCCTATTTTAGGACGGGAATATTTCTATGTCGTTATTTAATTAATTTTGACTATATCCAAGTGAGCTGTCATTTAATTCGTGTTCCAATGAGTAGGTAATTGAGGTTATAATTTAATAAAAAAGGAATTAATCATAAGCGTTAATACTTTTCTAACGAGAAAGTGTTTGTTGCAGGGCGACAGTGGTGGTCCTTTGACCGCGGTGGACGTCGACGGCAAACCTACGCTGGTGGGAGTGGTCAGTTTCGGACACTACTTGGGCTGCCTCAGCGCTTACCCTTCAGGTGAGACCAGACTTTATTTTTATAGGACACCATCTCGTCATGCATAGAAATAATTGTGTCGTATGTACAAATTTCATCATCATCATCATATTTGTTCCAGGTTTTGTACGCGTTGGGTACTACCACTCCTGGTATGAACAAGTCACCGGTATCTCCTTCGATTGGAAGAACGAAGATTTGGTTCCTGAGCAGGACTCTCCCCAACTAGATGAGAGTAGAGTGAACTTTGTTGAATAAAATATTAATGCATTTTTAATTTTTTTTTATTTTCTAAGGCATCAAATTAAATACTTTAATACAAACATAACCCAACAAAATACATCTTACTGATCTTACTAATATTATAAATGCGAAAGCTTAAATGTGTGCATGTTTGTTAGAGTTTGTAGCCTATACTGCTGAATGAATCTCGATGAAATTTGGCATAGATGTAGAGGATAGTCTGGAAGAACACATAGGCTACTTGCTTTTGTTAGTATTTTAATTCCACGCGGACGGAGTCGCGGGCGAAAGCCAGAACTATGAATTATCGACAGAAATGATAATGACGGTATAGTGGAATTCAACAGAAATGAAAATTATTGTCTATGGTTTTATTTATAAAAGTACGTTTAAATTAATGTCTGATTTTAATACGTCTGTAATTAGTTTTTTAAGGTTTTGCTTAGTTTTGTTATAATTTATCTTTTCTACTAAATCTATACTATTATAATAAAGCGTAAACACACACTTCTTTGTTGCCTAAGATGTCAGCAATTACAGCATATTTTTGAATAATTCTTTTTTTTATAAAAAGCCCTACACTTACGTCATACTTTAGGCTATATATTTTCACGCCATTAAACTTAGGGGGTAAATATTTTGGATAAAAACCCTAAGTCCGCACGCGAACAGCTAGTTCAAATATAAAAGATTTGGGAAATTAACACGCAAATTATTTTTTATATTACAACGTTCAGTTTAATGAAATAAAACACACAAAATTGAAATGTGAAGAAAATTTTATTTTGTAGAGAAATGCTTACATTAATATCAATGTAAATTATTATTTATACAATAAACAAACTCGCCGCTAAATACATCCAGTCCTCATACAGTTTATTTCAAAATTTCTTCGAACACTCCAGTTTCGTTCAACCGTTCCGTTCATCCATCCATCCATCCATTAGGTGCATCCTATTTATCTATCTGCCTCCTCTTCGTTCAAAACTTCAATTTCTGGAATATCCTTTAAAATCTTCATAATATTCTCTAAGACTTTCCTTTCATCCGTGTACTCGGCATATTTTATCTCCTTAGTATTTTCCAGTTTTTCTAGAACCTTCTTCAGTTTGATGTTCGGGTCGTGCACTTGGGGAGGTATTTCTTCCCCATTCAGTATAGCGTGCAGCGCGTGCAGGGTACAGGACGTGCTGCCGTCCAATCCCCTGTCGAGCGAAGTCGCTATATTACCAATTACGTTGTTCTCCAAAAAGATCTCTGTAATTTGAAAAGAAAAAAAATAAAATGATGGACTAAATGGACATATTTACTTAAAATAAATAATCTCAAAATAGAGAAAAGCTATAAATGTTACTTTAAAATTGATATATGTCTATCACTTTCACTCATATTACAAAATATATCTGTCATCTCGCTCATGTAACGAAAATGACGCAAATTTAAATTTCACTATTTATTTTATTGCAAAAAAAAATCTATTTTTTCTTCAGTAAAATTCAAGCAGAAAAATAAACGGATTTTACACATTTCTAACATTAGCAATTTCTACAATTAGTGACAATTGATTAGTTTTAATTAGAAATTGGTGTAACCTTTAGCGGGGGCATGATTGATGACGAGGAAGGAGACGAGGAAGGCGGCCTTCGTGCGCACGCGGATGTTGGGGTTGCGCACCAGCTCCGACAGCAGCGCGCCGCCGCCGCTGGAGAACAGCTCGTCGCACGCGGGGCCGTAGCCGCGGCACATGCCTGCCATACACAAGTAATCAAATAATGACACAAAAATGAAATAAACAATTAAATACAGCTGCCCGAAACTCAAGAATTAAAAAAAAATGTAGTAATTCGCCCATATGTTCTTCCAGACTATGTTCTACTGTGCCAACTTTCATCGAAATCCATTTTGAAAATACGTAATAACAAACTAAAAATTTCGCATTTATAATATTAGTATGTACAAACTGAATTCCAGAACTGCATTCTAATGATTATCACTTATTTTATAAAAAATAAATTATCCTCAATATAATTGGTAACACTAATATAAGAATCACAATACATGATGCAATCTAACAAGACGTTGCGCAGTACAATATTTAAATATTACGGGACTCGGCGATCACACGACCTTGATTCCACAAGGTTAATATCGACTTGGATATCAATATTTGTCACAGATGTAGAACATAATTTAGAACACATAATTCATAACTTCATAAATATAACCCACATTGGAAGTATTAATAAAAAAACTTACTAGAGAGAGCATATAAACATGTGACAAGGAAATTCCCCTCCTCGGTGTTTGCAAGCTGAAGCAGCACTTGCAGCAGGCCAGCATCCAGCGCACGCGCCTGCCCGTACGGGTTGTTCTGGCAAGTCTCTGCCAGGATAGTGGCTGCCTCCACTCGCACTCGAGCATTCTCGCTCCCCAAGCAGATGGGAAATATTGAGAACCCTCCAATCTTGTGGAAATCTGCATTAAAGTAGAAATACATAGCTTTAGTAACAGTCTCACAGTGGTCTTTTTAATTGTGTATAATATAAAAATTTATTGTCATTTGTACTTTATACTTATATGTATTTCTTATTAATAACTATATTTATTACTACACAAACACATTTATTAAAAATTAATACTCACCATTAGCCACATCAATGTCACTAATAAACTCCTGAATGTTGAAGAAAGCTGCAGCAACATCATCTGGAAGTTCTTGACCAAGCTGGATGCTTTTCATCTTCTCAGCATCTGACAGAACTTTGACGGCATCCACTAGTACTTTAGCTACATCTACCGTCAGGCTTCTCAGAGCATCCTCCAAAAATGTCCTTCTCTGAAAATAATAGAAAGGCTATTTGTTTGCACCATTAGGTTAAATATTCAGGAGAGCCATTAAAGTTTTCATTTTTAGAAAAAAAAAACATAAAAGCAAATCCTGAAAGTAATTTCAATTGAAAGATTTCCAGACCGGTTCTAGATTAAATTACTATAATTCTACATACTTCATTATTTATTTCATATTTAAAATTCACTGATTCTGAATATATTTATTATTTATTAACAGTATTCCAATAGTAGTGAATTTAAATAGTGTAATGTTGTGCAACATATAATTAGAGTTTCCACTGCTAAAATACTTATATACTGCAATCTGAAGAATCCTTTTGAAATGCAGATTATATCACTTTCAAATATATTGATGATTCTAGATAAAATATGAAAACAGAAAAATAATCATTAGATAATTGTGTACCTCGAAATCTATTGGAACAAATTCAGATGCGCCGGGAGCATCTTCACCTTTTGTAGCCTCCATGGCGAAGCGTAGCAGACCCTAGAAAGATTCACAATTTATTCGCAACACATATACTGAACAAGTTAATATCTCTTATTTCTAGTAAAAAAGACAACAGAATTTAGTCCTATGATGCTGGGACAAAATATATATTGAATGATGTCACTCATAAAAACATCAAACTACAATTCAGTTATAGACTAAAGACCGTCGCAAAGTATATTTAATATTACCAATCTACATATAAAAAGACACTGGAAAATTACCATCAAGCCGGGTGTAAGTATTTAAAAAAAATACTATTTTTTAAAAACTACGTGAACCATACCTGCAGGTTATTCGGCTGTCGAGGCTGAATTGGGGGAGGTTGATCTTCATTGTCATTACTCATGTCTGGATAAGTCAGAGCTCCTGCCACCGGGTTCCCCGAATTGTTAGCCATTATCTTATAATTTCTCAACACAAATTCGTGAAAATGAAACACGTCTAATCCACACTACTGCATGAATACAACAAGATCACTCGCACTGAAATCCCCAAGCCCTAATTTAAATTTTCACATGAATAAATAATCAGCTTTATTCATCGATTTATCGATCGAGCAATTTCTAGAACCATGGGGATCCAGAAGAAAAATTTAAACATGAATAAGAAATAAGAATGTGACATGCAGAATATTTTCGCTTGTGACACTGACAGTTTGACAGTTGACGCTTCTGACAATGACAGATACATTTTTTTTTTTTGAAAGGCAAACGCTTATACAACCCAAAGAAATTGAAATCATCAAGTCAACGCAACCTTAGCGTTTTTACTTATTTTTTTTTCTTTGGTAAAAACACCTGCTGTATTTTTTTAGTAAGCTATTACATGTTTAGTGCCGAAAAAGGAGATTTGAGTTATAGCGCTCTATTAATGACTTAACCTGAAATAGTTTAAAAGGCCAATACCTATATCTTTTAGGTGCAAAAATAAATGTAGCCGTCAAAAGAGGCTATTATTCGTCGTGGTTGCTAGTTACTATCAACACTTGAGACACAAATAACTTAGTCGATCAGTCGTTAAAAAATATGCTACAGGTCGTTAAAGCGATTCTATTTGTTGTTTATTCATGTATAGCTACGAGTACAATCAATATGTGATCAATTAAATTAGAATTTATCCATGCTAAGGTTGCGTCTTAATAGCCAATAGACATAGCCTTAATTAGCTTTTATTCCCTAATGGCAAAACAAAGTAGGAGCTATATAATCACTACATTTATAACTTAATGAAGCTACAATAGACCAGAGGCAGTTTAAATAATTTATATAGAAACATTGTAAAACAACAAAGGTATCCTTGGTAAATGTATGAAAATATGAACAGCACAACAACATTATCTAACTGATAAAGATATCTTATCGACAGCGATAGCTGAGATCTAAGAGTAAAAACATGTGTTATATTTTCATACGCGGTTGCAAATCTACGCTTTATTAAATTCATAGTTGATATTAAGTGAAAAAATAATCAGATCTGTGAATAAGTAAATATAAACAAATTGTTTGGCGGTAAGTTATGGTCAGCGTTTTATAAATTGTACTTATGTTTACATCAAATGTAATTATTTAATGATAGTGATAAAAACATGAGCAGGAAACTGATATTTTTATCTATGTTTTTCGAAATTGGTTTCCAATGTTTGTTATGTGCTTGTTTAATATCTCTTAACATACATGCAGAGTTAACGCTACTTTTTATAATTAGCATACCACGTTTATTTAAATATATGAGAAATCATGATTTATTGCAGTAGTTCCATTCTAAAAACATAAAATATTATTACAACAAAATCGATTTCGAAATTGTATTTCTTAAATGTAGTATTTTAGAATACCATTGTGTTGTGGCTGTACTTTGTACATTTTCTTTTTAAAACTGTCAAAGTGACCGCAACACTTCGCGCCATTCCAGCGATGCCCCCACGTCAGGATATTGTGGTTCACCCGCAAAAGATCCAGGTGGAGCCGAGGCGGCCCCCCGCGCCGCCGCCGCCGCCCCCCGGCCGCCTGCAGCGCCCCCCGCACGACCACCCCGCAACCTACATACACAGGCCTCAGAACAACAGATTAAATACCACGGCTACACGTTGAATGACACTTTATACGCATTATTATAAATAACAATTGTTTTTTGTTGTAATTGCTCCTTGTCGTTCAAATGTACTAGATTACATAATAATATTGCAAAATGTTATGTTTATCTCCACCTATTTCGCGTTTATGTGACACAAATTTTACTTCTAAAGCTCTTGCTATTGTATTAATTTAATGTCTTAAACAGAGTAACTTTAAAATATTAAATACGAAAGAATCAACGTTCATTCAAATTGTCACGAAATGTTAAAATTACGGATACGACTAGTCTTAAATTAAATTTAAATTACTTTTAAGTATTAATATTATCCACGTTAACTTGTAAGTCGTTATTAGCATGTTACTAGTAAGCCAATAAATTATGAAAATAATTATTAAAATATTGTCATTGTTAATAAACATTATTATTAATAAACCTTAATAAAATATTTTAATTATTTGAATAGCTTATTTATTCCCATGGACTAAGACTAGACAAATATCATATTCTAGACTAGACTAGATAATACGTGGGTAATTCGTTTTGGTTTTAGGTTAGAAGAAAATTATTTATATTGTTGCATAATTTATCCAAAATATGCATTTTAGATAATATAAAAAATATTTAAAAAACTTACATTGTTAGTTTTCGTTAATATCTTTTCTGTAATCATTGTGAAAAGGAAATTTAAAAAATTACCTACTCATTTTTTTTTCTCTTCGATCTTATATTTTTTTTGTTTTTATTAGGTAGGTAGTATTTGTAACGATCAGTTACAAATAAAGCCAGCTACCTTATGGTTTTACCGGCTTTATTTTCTATTTGACTGAATTTTATATAATGTGAAGTGTTTGATCCCAATACTTAATTGACAATTCAGTGATAAGCTGATAAGTTTGTGGCGTAAACAAAGAAGTAAAACAAGCATTTCTATTAGTGGTAATAAAATAAAGGAAGCATGCACCTCAAGACCAAGACAGAAGTAACACATCTGGCGATCGTTCCACAGTCGTTTCATAAAGCAGCAATTACGCAATCGTGTAAGTTTAATTAATAGAATATAACACAAAACCACATATTTTTTTGTACTATTTTCGTTCATATGAATCTTTCGTTTAGCGATTTACTTTCAAAACATATAACATCCTTTTTACACTTATGTGTCCTTTTGTTATATAATTATATGAATCGCCATGAACCTTGATAGTTAAATATAGTTGCATACAAAACTATTCCTAGTTTTTGCTATTTAATAACAGATGGCGCTATGCGTCATCTATATGCAAACGCGCAATATAAAAATATAAATTGGCAATTTGTAATTCTTTAGCTAGCAAACTTATACTAGATATCAAGAAATTTACCAAGTAAATGTAAGCAAGTTATATTTTACATATTCAATAAGTTTCCTGCATAAACTTAAAATTCCTAACATAACTCTCCACTATAATTGAATTTCCTAGATAAGCACTAGTTCTTGGCACTTAATATTATAGTGTTTTTAATAAATTGCTAATTATACAACAATCCATTCACTATTTTCAATGTTGACTGCAATTTTGACCTTAGCCAGACTTGTTTACGTTCTGTTTGTGAATGCAATGAGCAGTGAAGACTGCACTTGAAAATTCAATCTTTAAAAAACGGTGCTTGATACGCTTCTTAAAATAAAGACGTGTTTATGATATTGTTTTATTTGTTGATTTGTTATTTAATGATTTTCTAGTTTTTATAATAATTTCGCGGCTTTTGTAATAAAACCTACATACTTTCTAGTAATTTTTGCTTTAGTACGTTGATTAATTATTACGACGACGTAATTATTACGACGACGTAATTATTACGACGATCTAGGATTTGAGAATATTAAAAATCGTAAATCGTCTAAAATTTAGGTAGTTTATTATATTACTAAACAACAGAAAGCAAAAGAGTATACGTATACGTAGTTACCTATCTTCCCTTTGTGTAGATAAATAGGTATATAGGGTAGATAATATACGTAAAGTAATTGCTCTAAGAAATCACAAGGGCGTTGTTTGAATGTACTTTTAAGTTTTAAGTGATGAATATAACCTTTCGAATGGCGAAGTAAAAGCGACCAAACCGGAGTACGAGGAAGTTTCATCGCGAAAATATTTTAAATCGATCTTTCCGTTCAGTAGAACATCAACAGAAAGTCAAACAAGAAACTTTATTTTTTTAGCTGCGTTATTTCTAATGGTAAAAATAAATATGTAATAGTAATAAATGCAAGGAAAACGTTTCAAACGCCGGCAAGAATGTAATGGGGCGATAGTGTAGTGATGTCCGCAGGTGTCATTATTCCCTTCAATAATTGATTGGCAACAAAAGGTAAAAATAAACATGGCCGCGCGGGATGGCAACGCGCGGCGGCAACCTGCACGGAGCGGCAACACCGCACTATCGATCCGGCACGCGGCTAGGGACGCTCCCAAACAACTCGGAATACGCACTACGCTAGATACCTACTTTACACGTACTTTCCTATCTAACGACTTTTATGACGCATTTAATATTATTCTTCGTATAGAATCAATCAAATACCAGATTAACTATCTAACGATGTTATTAAATATATACTAAATCAGAGGAAATAACAGGTTTTATTAACTGTAATGGTTAAAGCTGTAGAATATTCTATATATACATTAATAACATGTTCAGTCGTTCCCTCGTTTTTGATTGATGAAAAAAGCATTACTTTTGACACGCACAAACCATTAGCAGTACCTTCTACCAAGATGTATGTACCTATAAGTAATTTGTGTATTTCACGTGTTCTACCAGTTACTATTTTGCTCTAAAATCGAACCATGGTTTAGTTCTACATTTATTTTACGCCTAATACTGATTCCCATTTACAATTCATTCATGTTGATCTCTTGACCTTGCCGTTAGAAATAAAATGACAATCTGATACTGACTACAATATTGTAATTTATAAAAATCATATCAATTTTAGTAAAGCAAGAGGCATCCTGTCTCATAAACTGACCCAATTATCATCTTATAGCTAATTATAATGTTCTTAAATACTTGATTATATTAGTCTAAAACAGATATCTCAAACTCGCTTAGAAGAACATGTTCAACAATCATACTTAAGTAGCAAATTCTTGACGCATTTAAAAGACACAAAAATTTGCTCCGGAATCGAAAAACAGTACTTTATAGGTAATATCTAATATTTTATATCACTAAAATAAAAATATCGACATTAAAAACTCGTGCGAGTAAGTAAACAACCAAAAAAATGGACTTTGTACATGTACGGCCCAGATACCCGTCTATCCGCCAAGGTTACATCGGGTCGCTGCTCGGCCGCCATCACAAACATTCACTCAAATTAGATATAGATGTAATGACGGATGGGATGTCTCTATATTATTTATTGTAACGTTTGCTTCGAATTTCAGTGAAGGGAAATTTATATAATCAGTAATATTAATATTTAGTCGGACATTTAAAGTCGATTCCGTTTTGATTTCAGTTTTACTACTAATGAAATCTTTGACATGGTTGCTAGAATACTTTTGTGTTGTCCTATAATTTTTAAATTATCAAAGGATTTAGTAATGAAAGTGAGCATGTTATGCTGTTAAACTAAATAGGTACTACACTTCTAGAACTACATATTCATTCTAACGACTAAATATTTGTATGTGTCATGAAAAGTCAGTACATGGATGGATGGAATCTTAACTGAATAATTATACAAGAAAGATAAAATGTTTCTCACAATACGAGGGGATTAAATCATGCCGACGTCTGACACCGCATTGTTAAGTGTCGGCCATTGTTTGTAGGGATTCATTGCGCGGGTCTACTATCCAAGTGTTGCCACAATGCGGAGCTCTTTTATGCAATCTCGCATATAAGGTACCAGTACTTAGCTACACTTATACTTATATTAGTGTACTTATATCATTAAAGTTTTGGATAATTTGACTATATAAAGTACAAGTAATATATAAGACAAGAGACAAAACATTTTGATCACTCACTCAAACAGAGAAAATTAAATTTGACCAAAACCCAATAGCATTCATATTTTTTATTCCAAAATCATACAACTCAGACACAATGTTTGTTGAAATAGGCCATATCAAACTTAAAATATACGTAAGTAACACAAAATTTACACAACGTACATAAATTAATATTACTCAACAATAAGGATAAATACTAGCAATTATTGGAATTATACTTTAGTCGCTGTTAACTATGTACGTAGTTTTGATTGATGAAGCTTGAAGCCTTGGTACAGTCGTGTCGAACCTTTTACGTCTTGACAATGATATTGTGTAACTTGTCAAACTGCTTTCATAAGCTATAAGTTGTACACGTGTATGAGTTTGTGCTTATTTTAAAATAAAACATGCAGGGTGCTACTTATAGAAATTTACAAGCCAAGTGTTTTATTTTAAACGAGATGTTTTGGCATATTTTAAAGACGTAAACAATCTTAGTAAAGTAAGGATATAATACTTTACATTTAATAATAAATATAACATAAAATGGGTATTTCTTTGTTGTAACGTTGTATATTTTTCTCTTCACACAAAGTTCATAAAACATAAATCTTCAATAAAAGATTCAATAACATCATTGTATTATTAACACTACTCGGTCTATGTGAGTACATCACTAGTTTTACGCTTTTGACCTTGAATTCGTATTCGATTGCGACGCAGAGGCTGGTCGTAGGCGAGCGACGTCTGCATCTAACATCGCATTTAGAGGGATATAAATGTGATTATGTTATTTTCTCGTAGAATCAACAAATGGAGGTCCGGGTGAAGTAACCGTTGTAACGCAGTCAATCGTCCAGCCATGCGGGATGCTAGCTATACACGCATAACTGAAATAGTATACACCTTGTGTACCAAGTAATAGTATAACAATATATAAAACAATATTTGGGACAAGTTAATAAAACTGTGCGTTTACGAGCAAAATAATATAAGAGAATTCAGTTTCTTTCGAAATTTCATAAACAATTTGTCTCGATTATTCATGTAACGAAACGACTAAAAGATCTTTAGTCTACTGCCTAAGTAAAAACTCGCCAATTTAAGTGAATTTAAAAAATGTTCCTCATTTCTATATGAAAATATAGCAGGCGATGAAAAAGAGTAGGGATACTATTCCCGTATGGTCGGCGCACCAGGTTAATTATATCAATTTTTTTACTGCATTTTATTATTATTTTAAAAAGTAGATTTTATTGAGCTTTTGTATCTGCAAACGTTGTTTATTCAATGTTTCAAAAGTATTGTGCGGAATTAATAATATCGGTTTGTTTCCTGCGATATGGTATCCCTACTTGAAGGCATGGCGGGAAGCGACGTTGCCGCTCTTCCGCGATCCGTTCGAGCGCCACAAAGCGGCGAGCGCGGCGAGGCTCGCGGCATTTCGTTCGGCATTCGCTGCGCAGATCCGCAGCGGAGTCGTACTGGCCGCCGTATCTCGCATCCTCTCATCTTTCACGCGAACTATACTTCGTTGAAAGGATCAAAGTATGCTTACGAAAATTAACATTTATGCTAAAATTGTAATGTAATAATTTATTAAATGTAGTATATATTGTTAAATTGTACGTAATAAAACAGGAAAGATAATTGACGACTGTAATACACTCAAATACGTTTGAGCTTAATTAAGTTTTAGCTTATTCTAAAATACTGCTCAAACTTCTCATTATTATTATGTAAAATGGACGGCTGGCTAGTTGTTACTTTAATGACCAACGCGGCAGTCAGGCTCAGTAGGTGGCACTCTAGTTTTCTTGCTATTACGAACTACCTATAACACAATCTGCGACAGGCAGCCGCCAAGATGGCGAAGCGTTCCGTCTTCATTACACTATTCTATGTCAATATTTTTGGATTGCATGAAATTGAGATCATCTGGCCGGTTAACTTTCATATTTTATTCAAGTACTATATGCAATTAACAATATAACAGAACCTTTAAGTCGCGCCAAGAAAACTTTGTTGGAAACGTATCCGACGTTAGCTTCCAAGAAGACATTTTATCGCGGGGTTCGAATTGGTAGCTCGAGTCCATTGTTGTGTTGTGCCAGACACGATAGTTGCCAAGGCAGGGGCTGAACGGCTTTATAAAATGTATTTTAACGTTATATTTAACACTCCCAATTTCTATTACAGATTTAACATACGTAGTAATAATAATAAATGACCAACTACAATATAAGGCTTCGTTGATAGTTCTTAAAATCCCTCACTTCCCAGAAGGATATGGGTAGACAGACCAACGATTTTCTCTCAATATCGTTATTTAATTTTTCGTAACCTTAAAATTGTAGGTACCTAAGTTTTCATTCTATGTCTAAAAAAGTACATCATAAATATACCCAGGACATAGCAGAGATATAGTATATCAGCAAGCCGGGCCCAAGGCCGTGGTAATTTCGTCCGGGGCGGGCCCTGAAGGTCGTCCCACCCTTTGCGCCTGCTACCACCCCTTTCCACCCCCAGACGCCTCGCAGCTCGCAGTTTCACCGACAACTTTACGTTACATTTTCCTTTATACACATTTTTAACATATAGGCATAAGGTTCATATATATTTTTTTGATTACATTAAGTTACGAAGTTTTTGCAATATTTTACTTGTTGAAACTTTTGTATACTTACCCTTTTATTGTGTAGTGAAATAAATACAGTCCTGGTCCTCTCCTTCTTTCCTAGACTTATTAGATCTTAATTCTGCAAAATCCGGATCTCCGTATTTTTTGAATTGAATTAACTTGTGAAAATAAAATCTCCTATAAAATATATTCCGCATATTCCTGTGGGATATCAGTTTCTCAGCCCCGTATCAATTTTGCTAGAAATTTAAATCGTGTTCGGGATTTGGTTAGAAAATCCCTTGCCAAGTATACTTGGAGCACGTTTTAATGAATATAATTCTGAAATTTTACATTCAACAATGTGGCTTGAAGGATTATATTATAAACCAAGTTTATGTATTTCATAATTATGTTGTAGCTAGATATTCGCTGGGTTTTCGCTATTTTTATTTTTCACAATTTTCCATTATTTTCCACGTGAACATTTCCTTTTAATAACAGTTTATTTAAATAATTTCCGATATTTCGGTCGGCTATTTTTTAGTGTAAATTGGCTTAAAAGTTATATAATGTCTCCACGGTACATTTGATTTATTTCTATATTTTTAATAGTTCATCATTAAATTAATTCATTTCAGTTTATTCCATATTTCGTTGGGTTCTTTAACTTTTATATAACAACTAGCTTTCGTCCGCGACTCCGTCTGTGTGGAATTAAAAAAAACAAAAGCAAGTACCCTATGTGTTCTTCCAGAAAATCGACTACATCTATAGCAAATTTCATAGAAATTCGTTCAGCCGTTTAGGCTACAAACTCTAACAAACATCCATCCATCCATCTAAACTTTCGCATTATAATATTAGTATGAAAAAGTATGAAGTATGATTTTTTCCGGCGGTTAAACCAGCGCAACCTACACTTGACTATATTAACAATTGGGTTGTCAGTAATTACGTAGTCTACGAATAGTCGGTAACATCAAACAGAAGATTAAGTATCGCAATTAATTCCTGTCACCGCGGAACGTACTGACACTAAAATTAGGCCCTAGCTATGACGTCACTTCTTAGGAAACTAGGCTATCATCTCCCACGCGAACTGTGTTTTGTGAATTTCTTCACATGGTTTAACTGATTTTGACAAGTATTATCGTATTCATATAGAAATAATTGTTATGATAATTTTACGTTCTGTATTATAAAGTAACTAGTTTTCGCCCGCGACTCCGTCCGCGTGGAATTAAAAAAAACAAAAGTGAGTAGCCCATGTGTTCTTCCAGAAAATCGACTACATCTATACCAAATTTCATCAAAATCCGTTTAGCCGTTTAGGCTACAAACTCTAACAAACATTCGTCCATCCATCCATCCATCCATCTAAACTTTCGCATTTATAATACTAGTATGATTAAATCCATGAAAGACGATGGCGTATCAAAATAGTTTCTATTAATACTACGAGTGCTTTGTTTTGTTTGAATTGTGAATTTTGATTGGTTACCTATAACTCGATGCTTAAGTAAACTGGCATATTATATTGTTACAACAGACGTCGTCAGCCGAGAATCTAGTCTGAACCAAGAGAGACGCTAAAGGCTTAATATGGTCCGATTCGTAGTAGTTTTATTATGTTTTAAATTTTTGGATTCTCTGAGGAGCTGCTCCTCCCCAGCCTTCCATACACGACGACTATATTTCACATAACTCATATTGTATAGATTCATTTGTTTTTAAAAAACAAGACTTGAAAAAAAATCTCATCCCGTATCGCATTTAGGCACTTTTTTGTTTCTACAAATGTTTTAGGTATATGTTAAGATATTTAAATAAAAATAGCTTAAATGGAATTTAGTAATTAAACGCGTAATACGAAGCATTCGAGTGAAGGTCCGTTTTGGCATTGTTTTAGCCTGTTTTATGGGAACAGGTTCTGTAGGGTGAGTGACCTCTACCCTGGCGAGGGCCGGGCCCCGCAGCGGATCCGATCAATTCGTGCCCGGAATGACAGGCACCGGTGTCCTCAGAGACGACTATGCCATCGTTTATCCCTCTACACGACGACACGAATTATCACATATAAAAAAACTATTATTATGCGAGTAGTAGACAATTATATCATACTAGCTTTCGCACACGTTCCGTGGAATTAAAAAAATACAAATACAAGTAGCCAACGTGTTCTTCCAGACTATCCTCTATATGCCTATGACTATGCCTTAATCGTAATCCGTTCAGCAGTTTATGTTTCAAACTTTAACAAACATCCATCCATCCATCAACTACACATTCCCATTTACGAGTATAACATAAGTAAGATTTAATTTAAACTCGAGTCGAGTTTAAAAAAAACATGATTTTTCCAGACCAATCAAAATTTTTCCAACCATATATTAAAAAAGAGATATAGACCATATAGAAAAAAAGAGCTCTTGTGAGCTCTTAAAATATGGTACGACGGTAACGTCTCTATTGCATTTAGACCTAATAAGGTCGATCGTGGCCATCTTGCAATATATCAGAAAATTAAAACCAGTTATTATCTATACTAATATTATACAGAGGAAATATTTGTATTTTTGTATGTATTTGATTCACGCAAAAACTACTGGGCCGATTTTCATCTATACTAATATTATCAAGAGGAACGATTTGTATTTATATATGTATTGAAATTACTTAAAAATCTCTGGGCCGATTTTAAATATTCTTTTAGCGTAAAGGTAATTTATCTGTAACATAGTCTGTATATTTACTATTATTTAATATCACGTGGACGAAGTCGCAAGCAACAGCTAGTTAGCAATAATTATAATTCTATGTCTGTCATAATAGAGCTGTACAGAGACGACGTTTTTTCTCCACTAATTGCACGGTTCAAATCAGTTAATTATCAAAGAGTGCGGTTACTGTTGCTTTAATTAAGACTTGACTAGTTTTAATGAAGATTCAAGATGAAATGAGCTCCGGATGCTGTTGGTAAATTTGCGTGTTTAATTCAACGATTAATTTATTATTAAATACTAGCTTTCGCCCGCGACTTTGTCCGCGTGGTATTAAAAAAACAAACGCAAGTAGCCTATGTGTTCTTCCAGACTATGTTCTACATCTATGCCAAATTTCATGGTGATCCCTTCAGCCGTTTAGGCTACAAACTCTTATAAACATCTATCCATCCATCCAAACTTTCGTATTTCTAACATTAGTATGAAGTATGATTTTATCATATATTAAACATACCTAAATATAACTTTTTCATATACTTTACATATCTACAACATGCTTAACTTGCTATACCGAGCTTTTTATAAATTCTTTAAAGTTCGAAATGAGACTATCTCCAATCAAATCGGAGTAATTTGATTTTATAATTGTATAGAATTTATCTTATAAGTAGGCCAACAAAATAATTAATGCTGTTTGAAAAATGACCACTTAAAGAGTCCCTCATAAGTGTAAGATATGGGCAGTAAGCTCATTACGACTATCATCATCATCATCATCATCCTCCTTATCCTACTCCCATAGTGTCGGCGCAACAGGTTTTTGTCCTCCAAATAACTCTATCATACGTCATCTCAGTCATCACTCCCTTTTTCATCCTTTAAGGTCATTACAACTATATTCTGTCTATAATTGTAATCAAAATTATTTCGTTTATCTTATTTTAGAGAACTCCCATACAGGTAAGTGTTTACGTGTTGAACTACACAGGTACTCTCGGGAGCGTCGTATGTTAAACTAAATTGCTCCCTAGGGGTTGCAATGCATAACGAATGGCCTCTACCCCCACATTCACTGTACCGTGTAATTTTATTTAACGTGTAATGTATGTGCCAGGTGGGGCTCATTTACCGGTTACTGGATTACTTGTCTGTTAAACTCTTTGTCTAGAGGTATTTAGTGTCTTGGTAGAAAAGCTACGTTAAACTTGTCACGCTAAGGTCTGTAAGCAGTGCCCCCTTTGGTAGAATATTCTAGAAAACAGCGTTTCGTAAATGCAATTTAAAGCCGCAGTCGGTCAGTATAAGTGCCCTTGTATAGATTCCAATCAAAACATTAAACCACAATTTACATTAAAACTACTTAGTTAATTTCATATTTCTTTGTCCTGCCTTTATTCTTAATTTCGACTTTCAATCAAAACGAATAGGTACTCATATCGATTGAAGTAGAGTTACGATTCGAAGCGCGTATCGATAAAAACTTTATGTTCAGTACTTGAAAATAACTACGAAAAGGACAACTAATAATCTCAGAATTTAACTCTTATCTTTAGAAACATATTTCGTTATAATCTGTAGACCAGAGAGATTTAATTTGACCTCTTTAGTAAAAAAAATGTCAACAGGGCTGTTAGTCACTATTAGACGGTAACGAATGTTGTATAGGTTATGGAATGTGGAGCATGATAAAATAATTTAAGAACAATGATTATAATTATCCGCCGGAGCTTAACAAATGGTTGTTTAATATAAATATTTATCTACCCACATAACTAACGAGAACAATCAATCGAGCCGATCATATTTGCGACTTCATTTAAATAAATAACAATTCTAGACATAATGACCTGAAGTAGACATAGTTCTCGAAAGTAATAATAAAAAACATGAACCAAAAGTCTACTTTTATAAACGTATCATTGAAATACAAATATACCGATTATAATTACCTACGAAGATAGTACAATTTATATCGCAGAGATTAGGTAATGGCTGCGATAAGCACATTACAGTTTTGTAGCAATTCCCTATTATCATACAAAATATAAAACTTCTAAGCTCGTGGCTCTAGGTATGTGACAAAACAAACACTTTTACTTACAACGAACACGACAGTATAAACTAGCGCAACGAAATACGCATGTATACCTACATGCAGGCTAGATAGGGCACATCGCAGTGGCTGCGTGTCTAGGCTAGGTTCGTTAGGCAGGTAGGTACCGGTATCAAAGGGCCGAGGGGATTTCGCTGACACTTTCGTAATCCGTGGAAACGTGGGCTCTGAATGCCGCGGCGGGCTGGCAACGCCGCGCGCGCGTCCGACGACCTCGCGTTATCGCCACCCGCGGTGACGCGTACCGCCGAAAGGTCACCGGTCGCCGCATTCGCTATCATCTGCTAATGTCTTCTCCATCTAAACAATCGCAGTTTCGACACGGGGTCCCATAAGAACACCGTGATAAAATATTCTCTCGCGTAACGACGACGTGGCCACGCTCCCCGTCGGCGGCTCTCGCTCGCACCCACCCGCCGCGTCCCGCCGGCTCCGCCCCCCTTCCGACCGCCACGCCGCCTAGCGGCAGCGCTGCGAAATGTATACGACGTCTATACAGCGTTGCCACTTCGTACCTATAATTTCGCTGGACGTAAATTTCAACCGAAACAGTTCAATGGACTTTTCGAAAACTCTAAACGTGTCAGGTAACGACTAAAGTCTCGTGTTGCTAACGAATACTGTAGAAAGTGGTGTTACTCAGTTTGTTTAAAGAAATCTGTGATATTTGAGTGCAAGTTCGTGCCCGCGCTTGTGAGATCCGTGACGAGACCTACAGTGGAATAGTTGAGCTGTTTTGGTCTAAAAGGTAAGTAGTAAAGGCTCTATTACGACATGAAAACATTCCAAGTGTCGAATTATGTGAATTTGCTAAGTGAAAACAAGTGTCCCACTTCCTGCTACTTTCTTAGTTCGTCATCAGAACGAGAAATTTCTAGTGCTGTAACTGCGTAAATTAACTGTGTGAATGATCCACCAGCTTGCATTCTTGAGTTACACGTAGTTTTTATAATACAATAAGTGGTGGTGATGCACGTGGTGCCAACCAAATTATGTAAGGCGATAACATTATCAGGTCGTGGCACAAAGAATTTTCTGTTACATTCCGTTTCACAAATATAGCTAAAACAACATCGGCAATCTTCGAGTACTTGGCAAAAAATCTCTAGAAGTTTGCAAAGTAAAGCAAACCTACATAAAATTATAAGACTCGCTTGCAAACCAATATATTTACCTTACGATATCCTTTTAAAATTTAAAATCCTTCGCCATATAATTTTGTCACGCAAAAATATTAAAATGTCATTACAAAGATTAAAATAAACAGAAAATGCTTTAGGCTGTCAAACTAAAGTTTCTTTTATTAGTAAAGTCCTTAAAAATGTAAAAATTCTTCAGGCAAAATAATAATCGTGTCATTATAATACGCTATTAATAGCAAACACAAAATATTAAAAAAAACATTGATTTTTATCATACTTTTAAAGCATCTTTTACTTGTATTATAACAATATAAATTATAAATATCCATAGGGCTAAATTTTTAGACGATATTTCGTAGTACATAAGTAGATTATTTTCTGTAAAACAATAATAATTTCTTTATTAATACATACATTCTGGCAACATTCCAGTAAAAAAACGTTAATTTAGTTAAATGGGCGTACGTTCATTGTTTTATAGCAAAACGTAACATTAATCACTAATGATTCATTTATCCGCATAATTTAATAAACTTCGCTCAATTTCTTTCATAACACGATGAAAAGAAATGATCCATAATGAACATACAATCTCTCGTTTTTATTTGAAAATACAAATCAGGAAGTTTTTTTATGTACGGCTTATCGCATTTTTATATACTTAAAAATATATTTGGCAGAAGAGAAAATTTATTATATCTACTTTTACGAAATTAAAAAGTAGGAAGTTAGGTTTTTATGAATTCACCCATATATTCTGATTACATATGTAGGAAAGCCTTTTTAAGATACAAATTTGTGTTGTAAAGTAATTTTTAATTCTTGTACTGCTTTGTCCTTTACGATTATCGCTTTTATAACATAACTTTTATAACCTTGAAATTTGTTTGATTGCTTTGTCTTCCGAGATAAAAATACCTGATACGTTCTTACATTCGTCAATATGTTGTAATTAATTACTTACTATTGAAATACTTATAAATATTTTTTTGGCAATGTGACACATTTTTCTGCCATATCACTATGAAAAGCAAAATGACGACACAAGTAGTGCTGAACCTTTTAAATAGTGTTGTAACGTTTTTGGTTTTAGTAGCGAACCACCACGAGTTATATTATAGCAGAAATTGTCTTGTTTTTTCGTTATTTAATACTATCTAATAGTATATTGTAATTTAGTGTCTCCACTTGTTTTTTAAACAAAGTGAAATAATATCTAGGTATCGTGCTAAAGTTTTTTTTTTATCGTAAAAGTTAACGAATAAATACGAACATAATATAAAGTGGTAAATATTCCTTTTATTCTATATTCTATACTAATATAAAGAGGAAAGATTTGCATTTTTGATTCACGCAAAAACTACTAGACCAATTTTAAAAAGTCTTTCACCATTAAAAAGGTAATTTATCTGTGAGTAAAATAGGCTATAATTATTTTTTTTAAATATCACGCGGGCGAAGTCGCGAGCAACAGCTAGTCATTTATAAAAAAAGTAAATGCAAATTATTAGAATTGTGTTTTAAAGTGAAAATACGTTTTATGGCCTAGGTAGCTAGTTAAAAAATAAAAGAAGTGTATTAAAATATGTACACAATGTATGTGCGATCTGATACGGTAAAAATTTAAGCTTAAAACTCGAGATTTAACATAACTTATATACGTGAAACTCTTGTTTAAGCACTTGTAAACCCATTCATACCCATATTGAATTTACAAAACGGGTTAAAGGTGACCTAACGACAAAGCGACTGTGGAAGTAAATACGTTTTTGTACCAATTTTAAAATCCGTACCATAGATGCTCAACATTGGTACGATTGGTCCAGCACGTGTAAAATCTTAATAACGATACTTTGTGATATGAAAATTATTAGATTAAATAGTTCCGGTTATATTGTTAAAGAGAATTAGCATTCAACTTCCCACGCCGTAAGCGAGGACGTCGGCTAATTCGCTTAGCTTAGACGCAAACTTAATTATACGAGTACATTACTTACTATCGAAATACTTATAAATATTTTTTTGGCAATGTGACACATTTTTTTGCAAAATCACCATGAAAAGCAAAATGACGGCACAAGTAGTGCTGAACCTTCTAAATAGTGTTGTAACGTTTTTGGTTTTAGTAGCGAACCACCACGAGTTATATTATAGCAGAAATTGTCTTGTTTTTGCGTTATTTAATACTATCTAATAGTATATTGTAATTTAGTGTATCCACTTGTTTTTTAAACAAAGTGAAATAATACCTAGGTATCGTGCTAAAGTTTTTTTTTACGATTTAAGACATTTTTTGTAATAAAATAGTAATTAAGAATGAGATATATTCGGGTTCTGTCTAAAATTCGCAGTCTCAAATATTATATGATAATCTAGACGTAATTTTATTAGACCAAATATCTGTTTAAGTGAATTTATTTGTAAATCATTTTGATGTAAGGAATTTTCTATAATTACCATGGTTTATGTTTCGTATCGGATTTGGAAATGAGAAATTAAAGCGAACCTATCTGATTTTACTTTTATAAGACTGTTATCACAGACTTATTAAACACGGACATTTTGTATTATCAATGTAAGAAGTGTTGACGTTTGAGAGTAGCCCCAGTGGTAGAAAAGGTAAGGAGTAAAAGGTTAGCATGGTATGGGCATGTTATGAGGAGGGATGAATCGCATAACAAGGAGAACGTTACTTATGAGTGTGGAGGGGTACACCGGTAGAGGTAGACCTAGAAAGAGATGGATGTATTGCGTAAAAGGTGACATGATCAAAAAGGGAGTGATGACTGAGATGACGTATGATAGAGTTATTTGGAGGACAAAAACCTGTTGCGCCGACCCTACGGGATTAGGATATGGAGGATGATGATGAATGTAAACACTTTGAAAAATTTAATATGAGACAATAAATGACATTTTCAGCAAAATGTGTAAATATATCTTATTTCTATTGATTTCGACTATTTATCGTGTTCTTTGCCAAGCTTTTTTGTAATCATATTTATAAGAGCTATGAACACGGGTGATAAAAATACAAGTACGATAAAAGTAGTCTCTACCTGTACCATAACAGTACAATGGTGAGATGTTTTTATTTAATCGCAATACCATTGTTTGTAGTAACAGAATAATGTGAAACGTACTCACGACCTATAAAACATACTGATGTCTTGTAGGTAACATACAATAGCTAACCTAAAAATATAATTATTTTTTCTTTTTTTTTTAAAGTAACTACCAGAGTCGTGGCTAAATACTGAAACGACATTCAAATGTAATAGCGTCTTAAGCTTAAAATTACATTAAAATTTTCACGTCTGTAAAAATACAAAAGACCCATAACAAAGCGTAGTGATTAAAAGTCGTTTCAGGATCACACCCATAGTCAATATGATTGAATTTTTAAGACGCATTTCCCAATTTTTTTTAAAATTGTGTCTTGATATTTCTGTATTCATCATCATCATCTCCCCTGCCTTATCCTACTCCCGTAGGGTCGGCGCACCAGGTTTTCGTCCTCCAAAGCACTCTATCATCCGTCATCTCAGTCATCACTCCCTTCTTGATCATGTCACCTTTCACGCAATCCATCCATCTCTTTCTAGGTCTACCTCTACCGGTGTACCCCTCCACATTCATAACTAACGTCCGTCCTGTTACATGCGATTCATCCCTTCTCATAACATGCTCATACCACTCTAACCTTTTACTCCTTATTTTCTCAACCACTGGGGCTACTCTCTGTATTAATTATTTCAATTATGATTTATTCTTCATTATTAGAAAAAATGTACTACGTATGTAATTATATAGCACTTCAAGAAGTCGTTAAGCTAAAGTTGGTTTACGTGCACTAACTTAACCCACTTCGTCTAAACTGTTTCTAATTACTTATATTTTACTTTTTGCTACAGTAATTATATAACTTTTTTTTTACGCTACAAACGAACGTAAGTTCCTTTTAGATTTATACAGACAAATTTATAACCGGTAGTTCCTAGGCGATTTAAAACAATATTAATAACTAGCTTTTGCCTGCGATTTGTCGCGAATTAAAAAAAACTTGTAATAATTTAAGCTTGTTACTAAGATCAAGCTCACTAACTGCTAAATATTTTTTTGAAATCGGGCCAGTAGTTTCGTTGTTTATTCGTGTACATGTATAATTAAATTCAATAGGAAAGAGAAATTGTATTAACACATCACACTTACAATGTCATGTTGCGTCTAGATTTATGTAGTACACACTTAAATTGTCTCAAATATTCTTAAAGTCCACGTCCAATTTAGAACTTTACCCATTTAGCTTAGCTAATTTCTAACGGCCAAATACGGAAACTATAATAAGAGATTCAACAAAATCCTAAATTAATGATTAAAGTTCATATTCCATTAAAATTACGTCTAAGTTTTAGATTCGTTGCAGTATTTGGCTATAATTTTCTCTAACTAGACAATCTAAAGTTTTACTATATCGATGTGTTGTTTTGTGTGCAGGCCAACGGTGCGGGTGCAGTGTGGGTGCCGTGGGCGTGGGCGTGTGTGTGTGTTGGTGAGTGAGTGTGTGGGCCCATGGCGCGTAGCTAGCGGCGCGCGCACGCGGCATGCGCGCCTAGCCATGCCGGAGCTCGGCACCACATGGCGCAGTACACACAACGGTCACAGCCGATGCACAGGTCAGTGGGTACAAACCCTCAACTTAACCTAGATTCCTACCGTAAAGAACAAACTTTATGGTAGGGTTAAAACAGTGAATCCTACGTGGTCCAGGACCCGACAGGAGTTTGTATGCATGAAATTGAAGGGTCACGAATTGACGAGATGTAAAGGACGTGATTTACTGAAACCAGTATGTTGTTGACGAGTTTAGAAGTTTTCTTATCTCTAGGTTAAAGGAAGGTTAAAATTTAGGCTTGCTAAAGGCAACGATGAATAGAAAGATGTTTTTCTTAACAATGTTGTGAACGAACTGCACTTAATGTTTTGAATGCCTTACGGAAAACAGTCGCTTTAGTTGTATTTCATTTGTACTAAAATTAGCAAAACATATTAAAGGTAAATATAATAGTAATTGCTGACGTCATATTTAAACTGGCTACCAAACAAATGAATCATCAAACATTTCGATAATATTTGTTTAAACTTTATTTTCGAACGCTAACCGGTCTATTAAATCCGTGTTGGGTTGTTCGGTGGTCGGAACACCGAGGAACCGGTTAGGTTAGCACTTTACTATAGAACTCTCTAGAAGCCCGCCTAGCAGCTCCAAGACAGAGGTTGTCTCTTTCAGTCCATTCCTTGAGAAAGGCAACTTTCAGATAATAAAGAAAAATATCTGCTTCTTTTATTTTCTAAATTTAAAAAAGCCTTTAGAAATATTATCGGTGTTTCCTGTACCGAAAATCGTGTACAATTGTTAATTTTCTCAGTTTTCGTAATTTTCCGATCATTATAAACATTTGGCTTCGCATGTCTGTCGACTACGCATTGACAGAGCGTGAATATCTGAATCAGCGGATGCAATGGCCGTATGTTAGTGTGTACAGATGTTTCGTGTACTAATTAATATCGAACGGCTATAAACCGGCTTCGGTTAACAATGTGGCTAACCTCATTAGCAATAAGACTTATAGTTTTAGTATTTAATAAGGCTGCGAGTCCAACTTTATTAACCTCTGTATACTTTGTTGCACAATTTATTTAATACCTGATTTAATCATACGATCGGTAAATATCCGAGCTTTGTTGGTTAACAATGAAATAAGGTCGAATTGTCAAAGGAAAATCCGTACGCGTTAAATAAATAAATAGTTGTTGTTCGATCTTCATCATCATCAACTTGCCCTTATCCCTTATGGAGGGTCGGCACAGTATGTTTTTTTTTTTATAACATAAGGTGGCAAGCAAGCGGCCACCTGAATCCGCCAAAATGGCGAAGCGACCGCTGCCCATAGACATCCGCAATTGCAGATGCGTTGCCCACCCTTATCCGACGGAGGAAGAGACGCACATAAAGAGGATATTTCCCCTTCCTATGCATTTCCTCCACCGTCAAATCCACTTCCCCTTCCCATGCTCTCCTTATAAGAAAAGGGTGGTAAAGAGAAAGGGACTTAAATTAGGCCTCCGGCACCGCACTCATCAGACGCAACACGGAATTGCTTCCATTTGACGCCTGTCTTCTGTGTGGTCGTGGTATTACACCGGGCGTGCCGGCCCATTCGTGCTAAGATGTTAAAGCGGGCACTACCACTGTTAAATGTGCTGCTCTTCCATACATCTCTATCAGCCGTCATATCTGAATCCACTCCTTTCTTAAGCATATCCTCTTTCACACAGTCCATTCATACTTTCTTCGGTCTTCCTCTTCCTTTGTAGCCATCCACATTCATTCTTAACACTTTCTGGTTTATGTCCCCGTCATCTCTCATGTTGTTCGATCTTCAGTGGGTTGCAAATTTATTTCTTTGGTGTACTTTTCTAAAAATACTTTCTAGTTTACATATTGTGCTGTAGAATAAATTGTTTTACCCAATTTCTTTCATTTAACATTTAATTATCTAATAATTATTTTGTTTAGATAATTACAAAATTTCATTTTCAATAAAATCATGATTTTATTGCCCTTCCAGAATAAATCGATAGATTTGTGTACGAAATCGAACTTGCTATATAAATCAGTGACTGAATTTAATTTATACCATAGTATAGTCTACCATAAAGTCTCCCTTAGCGATCAGTTAACTTAGTGGCAGTAACTGAACTTTAATAATGCAAAAAGTGTCACAAAACAATGTCACGTCCCAGTTAATAATTGACAAGCGGTGAGTAACCCGATGTGACGTAACCAGTTTAATGCTAACACAGTCCGCATTGAACACGGGACCGACTCCCCGCGGCCACTGGCAACGTGCCACTGGCGCTGGCTGTGTGTACTAACCTATTATATAAATTCCACGTAAGGAGGATATGTGACGTAGAGAATGTATGCATCCTAGGAAGGATTTAGTGTTGGGAGGAACGGAAACAATGCTTGCTTAGTGCGGACTGTGACGTCATCTAGAGGTATTGCTCGGTCGCAGCAATCTATTCCTTTTCTGCGTGTTGGTACACAGTAATAATAGCGAATATCTTACTTCTTACTAATATTATAAATACGAGTTTAGATGGATGGATGTGAGAGTTTGTAGTCTACATTGCTGAAAGGATCTCGATGAATTGGCATAGATATAGAGGATAACGGAAGCACACATAAGCTACTTGCTTTTTTTTATATAATTTCGGACGAAGTCGCAGGCGAAAGCTAGTAACGTAATATAATAACAAGAAAAGAGCGTTTTGTATGCCAGAAGCGCGGTTAATAAATAAATTTAAATAAGTAAAGATTTTGCATAAATTTAATAGGATACTAAAAAAATGGTTGGTAAAATTGATAATTATAAGAGGACTTCTTCCAGATTATGTTCTACATCTGTGACAAAATTCATTAAGATCCGAAGCCGTGTTTGAAATACATACGTGGTAATATTTATATTAGAACAGGCTTTCGCGCGCGACTCCGTCCACGCGGAATTAAAAGAAACTAAAGTGAGCAGCCTATGTGTTCTTCCAGACTACCCCTACATCTAAACCAAATTTCATCGAAATCCGTTCAGTGGATTAGGCTACAAACTCTAACAGACATCCATCCATCCATCTAAATGTTCGGATTTATATTAGTGAGATTAATAAGATGATAGTAAAATTAAAGGTCAAATTTGAAAAGTCTTAAAAATGGGTTAAGTTGAAATATCTAATTACGGTTTATTTACATGTACAACATGACGTCATCGAGCACATCGACAATACGAATTAATTTTATTGTAAAAATTCCGCACCACTCGAATAACCTTGAACAAAGAGTTGAACGACACGCGAATAACAACCTTATGTACATTGCAATTAGAATGCAGTGTACATGTGTGGCAGGGCTGCGATAAAATGGCTAAACATGTGGGTCGACGCCCCCTTTTATCTCCCGCTAGTAAACAATCCTTTAGTTACATACTAATTCAACACCCGGATACGTCTGGATATCAAACGTTCACAGAAATACATTTTATTGGTCTACAAATCTTAAATTTAGTATAAAGAATTACTTGCAAGAATTGAAGTGTTTTATTGTGCAAAGTGAACTCGTCCCTTCATATATTGCGATTCATAGGGTATGAAATTTTAAGATATAAAGTAAATCATAATAATTGCCTAAATTGTTTCCAAAAATAGTTTTGTGGAGGACAAAAACCTGTTGCGCCAACCCTACGGGATAAAGAGGGGATCCTGCGATAAGAAGGAAGATGATGATTTCCAAAAATCCTTTTTAAAAGATGAATTAAAGTTACAAATACCCCATCACACAGGGTAAATGATAGGTAAATTCCTACACCATTCCGGTATTCGGGTCGTTCGTCCCGGGTGCTCCCCGAGCGTGTCCACGTGTCCACGTCGCCGACACTAAACTAATATTGATCATTTACTTTTGGCAACGCTTGCGTCATTACTTGACATTACTCATGGTGATAACGTGCTAAAAATAACGTACTTCTAATCTAAATAACATATATTTTACGACCTTATATTATTTTACACCAATAGTTAAATGGTCCATAGTGTTAGCACGATACACTAAGCGACCACTTAATTACTACTGAGTCGATGTAAGTCGGTGGCTTAGTCGCTATCCAAGATGTTCTTACGACAAAGGAAAACATTAAGATCCTGCACTTGTAAATAAATTCAAAGATATGACAACCAAGCCGCAGTTAGCTAGCGTACGTGTATGGCCTAGTGACCCGTAACTTAGGCACCAAGCCCTTGTGGGGTCGTATAGTAAGCTGGTAATGATGAGGCAATAAAATTAATACATTCATTTGTATTTAACGTGATGTGTGGAATTCTATCATTAGACTAGCTGTTCGCGTGCGAATTCATCCGCGTGAAATTATAAAAACTTTATTTTATTGTTTACATTTGTCAAATTATCAATAGCAAATGTCAAAATGACAATACGTGACATGACAAACCTTGGCAATCTTTCTTTCTTGATGTTGGCAGCAACTTATGGTCTATGTCCCACATTAGGGTTTTTATCCAAAATATTTACACCCTAAGTTTAATGGCGTGAAAATATATAGCCTAAAGCATGCCGTAAGTGTAGGGCTTTTTATTAAAAAAAGAATTATTCCAAAATATGCTGTAATTGCTGACATCTTAGGCAACAAAGAAGTGTGTGTTTACACTTTATTATATTAGTATAGATATAATAAAAAATGTAAATTCATTTAAATTACTTTGGTAAAGAAATGTTAACGATAAGGGTAAGTTTATCGACTTATTGTTGACTTCGAAGTTAGACTATAAACAAAAATTACACGGTTGGTAATTTTCTTTAGTTACCATGATTTAATAAAAGCTACGTATTTTAAGTATCAATGTTATGTAAATAGAATACCGATTAGTTGATTGGTAAAAGTTTATCACGAAGTAGGTCGCGGTTAAAGTTTGAATGGAAACAGAAACCTTGACAGTAGCTCCCGCCACGGCCGCTCGCCTCCGCCTTGCGCGTATATCTTTGTGATTAATAATATTTTTTTCGTAACTTGAAATACTAGCTTTCGCCCGCGTCTCTGTCTGCGTGGAATTAAAAAAAACAAAATAGCCTATGTGTTCTACAACTTCTACATCTATGCGTAGCAACGTGGACAGGAAATTGAGGTTCCTAAATAAAAGAATAAATATAATTTTAACGTATGTAGAAGTGACATTTAGTTTTTTAATCTATTTATTATAAGACGAGTTAAACTAAAGCTTCCGTCGTGATGTACAAAATGATCGTATTGCAAAATAAAACACGATCCTATCAAATGAATCAGACGGGATACGGAGCGAGACGTTCCTGGAAATAATTCCAACACGATCTGGTTTAGCTGACGAGTATAATCTGTGATACGCCAAACGATTTCTACTGACAGACGCACGAGACATTTATTGCCCTACAGAAAAGCGGGTCATTTTTTCCGCGGACATCTATACTTCTATACTAATATCATAAAGAGGAAAGATTTGTATTTTTGGATTTTTATATGTATTGAAATAACTCAAATACGTTATCAATGAGTAACATAGGCTATGTTATTTACTATTTTTAAACTCAACGCTGACCAAGTCGCAAGCAACAGCTAGTATGGTAATATAGTTGTTCAGACTTCCTACTAAATATTCAATTAGGTGCAAAATATATCATAAAAATATACATAATACGTGCCATACTAACATAACACTGCTGGTGGACCTAAAACAAGGTTTTAACTAAAATAAAAAAGTAGAAAACGACTGATTTAGTCGGCCCAGTAACGTTGTCGGGTCATCGATTTTTCATTAGACCGTCCGACACGCGCTCGAAATATCCCCGACAGTCTGTCCCTCCCCCCACGCCCTGCATTGCTGACCTCAGCCCCGTAGTGTAAATATAAACTGTTTATGCAACAACTAACAAACTTTGGTTACTATGAGAACGCATTATTAAGAGAATATTCGGTAGCTAGCTGCTAAAATTACCTTCATACCTTCACTACTGATCATCATCATCATCATCGTCCTCCTTATCCTACTCCCGTAGGGTCGGCGGTACAGGTTTTTGTCCTCCACATAACTCTATCATACGTCATCTCAGTCATCGCTCCCTTCTTGATCATGTCACCTTTCACGCAATCCATCCATCTCTTTCTAGGTCTACCTCTACCGGTAGACCTAGAAACTACCTCATACCTTTACTACTGATATCAGCTGAAATGGCTTGACTGATATATAATTACACTGGGAATAAATTAAAGATGGCCGCTTCCTCAAAATCGCGATAATCAAATGTTTTATGACTTATAATGAGGAAATGCTGACAGCTCTTCGCAAATCTAATTTTACGTACCTATATCAATCTCTGCGTATTTGATTTTTTTTCTGAACTGCAGTGTATTTTTTCTGCTCATGTTTTAACGAACGTGCCCCAATAACTAGGTTCTGTCGACTTTAATTTAAACTGGATTACCCTTTGCACGGCCTTGATGCACTGCAGACTGCAGGCTCGCGTACGGCATTGCGTATGTTATGAGTAATGGTATAGTTAACATTATAAAGTTTTTTTCATAAATTATTACAGACAAATACATAAAGACCGAGTGTAATTCAATAGCTTATATTATGATTAACTAGCTTTTGCCCGCGACTCTGTCCGAGTGGAATTAAAAAAAATCATAACCGAGTATCCTATGTTCTGCATCTGTGCCAGATTTTATCCACATCCGTTCAGCAGCTTAGGCTACAAACTCCAACAAACATCCATCCATCTAAACTTTCGCATTTATAATCTTACTAATATTATAAATGTGAAAGTTTAGATGGATGGATGTTTTTTAGAGTTTGTAGCCTAAACGGCTGAACGGATTTCGATGAAATTTGGCATAGATGTAGAAGATAATCTGAAAGAACACATAGGCTATTTGTTTTTGTCGCTTTTATTTTTTTCAATCCCACGCGCACGGAGTCGCGGGCGAAAGCTAGTATTAGTATAATTTAATCTGACCCAGTTTGTAGTCAGATCTAGACAGCGATTTATGCTAGACCTTATTTGGTTATTTCTGGAAAGCTAAGCTCGGCCCCAATGTCTATTGATTTGAATAAAAATATCTCGATTTATTCGTCCCAGGCTCGGAGTTTGTGAAGTCGACCCGAATACCTTGTTTTATGCTCACAATAATAGATGTCTGTGGATTTATGACAAACATTGTCTTCTATTCTGAGTTTTGCAATGTATTGTTATATATGAACAAAGAACATTTTGGCATAATTGAATGTTCAAAAATATGTATTTACCTGGTTTATGTTAGATTAAAATTTTTGGTAAACTTACGTCTATGTAAATCGATTTTATAGGTAAGATAAGAGGAAAAAATTGACTATTCTTGTTATTACTTGTTCAATTTAAACATGACAGAAGTTGGAACTAAATAATAACGTTTCAGCTAAACTAAACTTTTCAATACAACAAAGTTTTCTCTAGTTGGAAAGTTTCTTGTAATATTTTTGAATTACACAAACCATTTGGGGTTTTGCGTCTGTCGCAGATTTCGCACAATTTCCCGCGCAAACAAATCTATTTAGGTCAAGGAGACTCGGTTTGAGTGGTGAACGGTCTAAATGGTCGATTGTAATTGGCCGTAAAACCGGTATTCACATCCCTTCATGCCTATCCTTTTATTTTATTGCAATGCTTTTAAAAGCCATTCGTTTGAGAACTTATTTAAACCTATCTCTCGCTTAGTATAGCCTAATAATGCCATTTTATTTTCAGTGGTGATGTACTTTTTTACAGTATTTTGATACTACTAATACTACACTAAGGGAATCCCTCAATGGAGTTTAGCAACTGAGTGCGAATGGTAATAAAATCGTATGTGGAACATGTTTTTTTTTATATCATGATATAGGTGGCAAACGAGCAAGCGGCCACTTGAATCCGCCGCAATAGCGGTTGCGTTGCCTACCCTTGATCGATGGAGGAGGAGGCGCACATAAAGAGGATATTTCCCCTTCCTATGCGTCTCCTGCACCTTAAAATCCACATCCCCTTCCCATCTTTTTCGTATAAGAGAAAGGGTGGGAAGGAAAAGGGACTAAAATTGGGTCCTCTACGTAATCTAATGTACAACTCTATGAATAATTTAAACTTTGTAAAAATAAAGGGGTCATATCATAAGTCGTTGATTAATAGAAAACCTTTCAATGAAGCCGTTTCGCTGCAAATCAATTGAACGTTGAGAGAACGAGAAAAAAATTAAATGTAATTTTCGATACTTAAATCGTTGGAACAATTATTCCACTGAAAACGCCTTGAATCTTATTTTTCGTTTCGGAACGCACTGAATAAAACATCAAAAGATTCTTTTTATCAGTTCTGTCGAAGTTAGACAAAGAAATAGGACGGGATTTTTCGTAGGTATTTTTCTGTGCCACCGTAGAAACAATGAAATCTTTTAAGTTTTTGTAATATCGTTATAATTTCTTCAAAGACCGAAAACGTAATAAAAGAGATTTCAAATGTAGTTTTATTGTTAGTATAATATATTTAAAGAAATATACATTTAGATAGACATCAAACCGATCTTTTTGTTGTACAATTTTGATCACGGGCTAGCTTCATATACATAGATTGATTTGTTTTGATTGATTTTTGTTAATCACGATAAAATATATGATATTCATGTACTTATATCATATTGTTATAAGTCGTTTTATTATCTTTTAAAATTGCGATAAACATGACAAGATATAGGTATGTACGTAAAGAGCATAGGCCAGCTGATCTCACGGGTATGCGTACTGAGACCGAGACGCGGTGAAATGGCAATGCGACGTTGCCGGTCCGCTGGTCGCCGCACCGCGCGTTGCCGCTCCGTGCGCCCGCCAACAGACTCGTTTGCCAATGCTCCACTCAGGCCGGGTAAGTTCTCCGCGTAAATGGAGTGGAGCCACGCTACAACGTATCCAATTTAATAATTTTACCTTCGTTAAAAACGTTGCATTCGGTAACGGTCCGCGCTCTGACCAATTAAGCCAACCCCCGACCGGTTTTCGTAATTTTGATTTTGCAGTTAATTGGCCGTTGCATCGCAAAAAGTACGTCAACACGACGTGAACGGGGTCCCGATGTCCGTGCCCGGTGCCCGTTCCCCGCGACCTGCTGGATCCACTAGGGTTGTCAAATATACATCAGATTTGTAGTCTCAAGAATATGTTTTCTATGAGACGTGGAACTAAATACTGAGTGTTTGCAAATCAATTTGTTATACAAACATGGTTAATTGGATAATGTTGTACAAATCACAAAAACGCCTTTTTATTTATTTTCTTTTATTCTAAAAAACACTAGATTTCAAAGCTAAATATTCACGTCTTAGCAAAACCTTAAGATTAACTTATGACTCATCATTATGCAAATTTCCATTTATCTCTCAAGTGTCTGTCTTTTATTTAATTACTATAATTTCTGAGTACTGTCAGCCCTGGCAGTAACTGTACAGTAATTCGGTCGGCGACTGGTACGTTCGCGGAACAATGCAGTAATGTTTCATGTCTGTAATAAACTCCGCGCTATTCTCAGACGTACAGAGTTCCATACTTCTACAATATTAGTCGTAAAACATGTATAGAATCGCGTTATTTATACACGTGCTGTACACATGTACAATACGTAATAACGGTTTATAGTTATATATTTATTATAGGATTAACGACTTTTGCAATTCAATGTACTTATTTTTAAGATGAATGAGAAGGAGTGACACGGGAAATAAATTTCATAAGTGAGGGTCAACTATCTTACTTCTCACTAATATTATAAATGCGAAAGTTTAGATGGATGGATGGATGTTTGTTTGTTAAAGTTTGTAACCTTAACGGCATAAGGGATCTTGATGAAATTTGACAGAGATGTAGAGGATAGTCTGGAAGAACACATAGGTTACTTGCTTTGTTTTTTTTTATTCCACGTGGACGGAGTCGCGGGCGAAAGCTAGTAGTATTATAAATGCGAAAGTTTAGATGTGTGGATGGATGTTTGTTAGAGTTTGTAGCCTTAAGCTGAACGGATTTCGATGAAATTTGGTATATATGTAGAGGATAGTCTGGAATCACACAAAAGCTACTCAATTTTTTTATTTCCACACGGACGGAATCGCGGGCGAAAGCTAGTAGATTATAAATTTGTATATTGGTTGTATAGTTGTAAAGACGAGAGGTGTAAAGTAACGCAACAAGAGAACATGGTTCTTGTAACATGTATGTAACTAAAACAGTTCAAAATGTCGATAATGAGTTCGTATGGAAAAGTGCATTTCTGTATTAACTCAATAATCGTTTCAACTCTAAAGTTATCTAAAATAGTAAATCCTTGAAAAATCACAGCTTGTCAGGTGATTCAAATAGTTTATGAATGGATTTAATAGTGATGATATTCTCATATATTCTGTTTTTCTCAATACCTTTTCCGATAATCTGTTTTGACCAATTTTGATGTGAAACATCAATTAATTCCTGCTCTTCAGTGTCACAGGCTACAATCATTTAAGGTATTTCTTTTTCTATTAATTTTACTAGTTTCAAATCTTACTAAAATCATAAATGCGAAAGTTTAGATGCATAGATGAATGTTTGTTAAAGTTTGTTGCCTAAACGGCTGAACGTACCTCGATGAAATTTGGCAAAAATGTAGAGGCTAATCTGGAAGAATATATGGGAAGCTTAAAAATTACGTCACTTTCAGATAAGGGCACAAAATCCGATACTTCCATCACATATTTTACACGTTCGATCGTTATCAGACAATTTACAATTTCGTAAGACTGACACTTTTGTTGTTTTTTTTAATTCCACGCGGACGGAGTCGCGTGCGAAAGCTAGTGTTTTATAGCTGGTGTTGTGTAGCATCGATCGCGTTGCCGTCCCGCTAGCTCGGGCGCCCGGCGTTGCCGCTCCTCCTGTCATTATTTATTATATTACAGACGCCCCGCTGCACAGGCCTTGCGTCACCGTGCAATGGCCGACTTCCAACTATTGTCTTTTTTGCTCAAACGCGTGCGTAACATCACGACACGCCTGCTTTATGGGGTGGGTAGTGTCAAAGTACTTAAATATTACTTTTTGTAACACAATTCCGATTAATGTGACCTCATATCTTAAATTGGAGAACCTATTTTAAATGTTTGAGTGTCATTCGAGGTATAATGCCCTAGGATGTCAAGCATATCAACATAAAACACAAGCATTTGACGTAGGGAATAAAAATCAAATAATATAGAAATGGAGCGTCAGTGGCTCAGTGATTTAAGCACTTGACTTGTAATCTACAGGTCTTGGGTTCGAATCCCGCTGTACCAATGTGATTTTCGGTTTTTCGAATTTTCATATGTACATAATTTACCCGACGTTCTTACGATGAAGGAAAACATCGTGATGCAACTTGCACATATCAGCGAAGAAATTCAAAGATATGTGTGAAGTCAACCAACCCGCACTTGGCCAGCGTGGTTGACTATGGCCTAGTCACCCTAACTTAGGGTAGGCTCCCGAGCCCCTCGGTGGGGACGTACTGAGCTGGTGATGATGATGAATATAGAAATTGTTCTAATCTAACTACTTTTTTTTTAAATACATCAAGCAATATAAATGTATATTTTTATGTAATGCCGTACCCGTGTAGTCATTAGAGAAGAATAATGACAGTTATTTTGTGCAATCATCATCAAAACATGCAAACAAAAACGTAGCCGGTGTTTGGGCCTCATTAACTACAGTCGTTAATCAAGACTGGAGTGATGGATGCGGGGAAATATTACTTTTTACACTATCAAAAACCTTAATAAAACATTGATAAAAAATAAACATCGTTTGTTATATGACTAGAAAATCCTGTACATACTGTAATGATATACGAAAAGTTATATGAAACTGTTGGACAATATTAAAACACTAGCTGTCGCCTGCATCTCCGTCTGCAAATTAAAAAAAATAATTCATAAACACGTTTTGTCAACTGCTGGGCAACATTTTCTATATTCGTGTTATATTAATTAATGTTTTAATGAAATAGACTGATATTACTTTATTTGTAGTAACCTTGAATATATCTAAATTGAATATAATTAATGTTCAGCTTGGCAATAAATTTATAATATTTAGCAATAACACAATTACATCATGAACCTACCTCAACTAAAACATTTTACTATATGTTAAAACTTTCTATTTTTTTATATATTTGTTAAGCTAGCGCTTGACCACGATCCCACCTGAAGGAAGTGACGATGCAGTCGAAAGATGGTACGCGCTAGCTTAATAGATAGCTTCACCCTCCTTTTGTTAAAACTTAAAACTGTAAAGTAGGAAGTACTACTAAAAACATTCTATATGTAAATAGTGTTTTCAAGAATTATTGCTTAACTATAGTTTATGATAAGTTGAGAATGGAAAGACCTTAGACCTAGAAAGTTGCATTCAGTGTTTATCTTCAAGTAGGCACTCCTTAGGCTTTACGATCTACTATACTTAATAATTAATTTGTATTTAGCGTTTTCCTTATTAATCTTTACCGTATTTGAGCGTCAGTGACTATGGTTTGAGCACTTGACTCGTAATCTACAGGTCTTGGGTTCGAATCCCGCTATGTACCAATGTGATTTTCGAATTTACCCGACGTTCTAACGGTGAAGGAAAACATCGTGATGAACCTGCACATATCGGCGAAAAAATTCAAAGATATGTGTGAAAGCTATCAATAAAGAATAAAGCATTTGAAGCAGGTTTTAGATTGGCAACGACAAACTGAATTTAAAAAGAAAATACTTAAATAAATGCTTTGATGACTGCCACACAAAATAAGTATTTAATGATCGATTGCTCGATGATTTCAAAGTTATCTTGATCCAAACATAACTGCATATTTGAAAAGAAATTTTAAAAGCTGAGTGTGAGTTTTCATCAGAAACAAACACGTCATCGCGTGCTCGAAAGCTGTTAGCGATTAAACAAACAGAATTCTTCAACTGAATCTATGACGAATAACAAATTGTAAGGTTTCGTAATTGACGTTGAGACGAACGTGTTAACGTCTGTGTACCTATTCTGTCGATTTCCACATACACATAGTTGTGTAAAACATATTGTCGTCCCGCTCATTCTCTTTGAAAAAAACAGAGACAAAATACTTAGATTAAAAACTAGCTGTTGCTCGCGACTTCGCCTGCGTGAAATTAAAAAAAAAACTTGTTACTCACAGATAAATTATCTGTCTAACGGTGAAAGAATTTTTAAACTCGGCCCAGTAGTTTTTGAGTTATTTAAATATATACAAAAATAGAAAAATACAAATCTTTCCTCTATATAAGATTAGCATAGATTATGAAAAATGATGGCATGTAACGAATAAGGTTTAAAATTATCATTGATTAACATACTATTTTTATTACTAGATTTTTTTTATTCCCCGCGCTCGAAGTCGCGTGAAAAAGCTAGTATCTTATACATGCTAAAGTATGACAAAGGAAAAATAAAGGGAAACCTCTCATGTTACTCTACTAATGTACGTCTCGATTTCTTGTTAACTGACGCGATTCAACCATGGTTTTGTTACGACTAATGCATTACTGCTAAAGAACATCAACAATATCGGATGAAGGAATAACTAAATTATTTAACTATTAAATAAAATAACCATATAATGTTATTTTTTCTTAAAATAAGCTTTAACATATTTTTTTATTCTCGATTACTTACATTAAAGCGAATTAAGACTTCAGTTTGCATAAAACGATAGGAAATAGATAAAACATGATACAGGTAGAATTGGAAATCTTTTTTACCTACGAGAAGCATAGTGCATACATAATTTCAGAAAAATACGAGAATTTAATTCAATTTTTAATTTGGCAAACTTCCCAGCACTTCGTTTGCCAGAAATCGGATCTAAACAAACAAAACAATCTGTTGTAAAGGATCCAAAAATTTAAAAAACGCACCGGAAATGAATAACCAAAATCATAAACCCTCTTCCCTAAGGAGAGTCACATTATTTACTATTCTTTCATACATATATATTAGACGACGTAAGTAATAGTCCACACAATACATTCATATTGTAAATCTACTACCGAATCTTTGTATAATATAATATAGAAAACTAGCTGTTGCTTGCGACTTCGTCCGCGTTGAATTAAAAAATAATAAGATAGCCTATGTTACTCACAGATAAATTACCTTTCTAACGGTGAAATAATTTTTCAAATCGGTCTAGTAGTTTTTAAGTTATTTCAATACATACAAACATCCAAAAATTCAAATTTTTCTTTATAATATTAATATAGATGTACTTATGTTAGACTTAGAGAAATCAATTAATCATTAAATTAAATAAAAAACAAGTATAAAACAGAAGGAGTTTTATAGTTCATTATTTTTCTACTAATTACATTATCTTTAACGATAAGTGGTCGTAAGATATAGTGAGACAAGTTCAGGACAAACTTTAAAAAAGTAATAAATGTCTTGCGCTAAAGAACGGAGCTTTTACCTTGGTCTTTAATTAAAATTAAAACGAAGACATAAAACTTTTACGCCACTGGTTACTCAGGCAGTCGGATAGTTGACAATTTTTTAATTAAACAAAATAAACGTGTTTGAATAAAAAAATCTCAACAAAAAAAATTACGAAGACATACGAAAACATTTACAGACATATCGTGTAAAATTAAAGAACCCTTAGCTAAAAATATTAGAGCGTATATCAACTTTTTTTACAGTAAATAAACCCCAGAGCATACAATACTCATTCTGGTAGTATTAGTAAAATATTATCGCAAGGGTGATGCAAATGACACAAAAATGTCGCGTGAGCTCATTCCGAGTTACGAGGCGAGGCGATCGCACGACATTGACTTTGACTTAGTAAAGATCGCGACTCCACTTGCCTTCGCAAATACCGCACAATCACGATAAACTTTATATAGGAGTTATGTTTAATTATAATGTACAATACGAAACATTTGGCAATTTGGCACATCATCATCATCATCATCTCCTTATCCTACTCCCGTAGGGTCGGCGCAACAGGTTTTTGTCCTCCACATAACTCTATCATACGTCATCCCAGTCATCACTCCCTATCTATGACAATAAATTTTCACAACTCTGCTTACCGCAGAATGTAAAACACTAATAAAGTTCCACGTAATATTTAAATACTATAAATTCAATAAATAAAAATACATATGTTCCTAGTACAGTTTTAAACACTATTATTAAATTTCAGGCAACATGTACTTTCACTTATGTAGGTACATACTGTATGCGTGCATAAAACTTTATGCCTGTTAGTAATTATTTAAAAAAAAAATAGTTTTTATAACGTTAGTTTCGCTCGTCAGGCTTCACCCTGTACAATTAGCAGTTGGCGTACAGTAGTCCATTTTAGTAGCAGTTTACTTTTACGGCTGCCACTCCAATCTTCAGATCGAAAGGGAGGGGTTTCTTTTTACGTTACGACATAATTTGCCTGTATTGCGTTTCTTAAATACTGAATTTAATGTCTATTGACTATTTGATGAATAGACTTTAAGTTACTGAATATATATTTTTTAATATCCGTACCAAATTTTAAATTTGTCTGATTACAGCAAATTGCTTCAAGGCATAACGTAAGTGCGTCGGTGGCTCAGGGCTTTGAGCACTTGATTTGTAATCAACAGGTCTTGGGTTTAAATCCCACCATGTACCAATGTGATTTTCGATTTTTCGAATTTCACATGTACATTACCCTTAGTGGGGTCATATAGTGAGCTGGTGATGATGATGATGATGATAACGAGTGAGTCATAAAGCATTACAAATATATAAGACTGATATACCGTTTTCTTTATACGGAACTCGCCTTAAGAGTTCTTAGCAAGCTGTGTCCCAATATTGATAAATGACTTGCTAAAATACACCGTTCAATCAACAAGATTGATCTCCCAGTAAAAATATACACAAAAATACATATGAACATACCACTATATTTTTATGCACAAATAAAAAACAAACATAACATTCTAGCAAAGTTAAAATATCCCTGAAAACAAATAGATTTTCGTTTAGATTATAAAATATAATATCTACATTGTTCTAAATTCTCTAAACTTGTGTAAAAATATTTCGTTTTATCAGAGGAATTGTTATATTTTCTCGTCAACTAATAATAAGAGAAACTGTAATATATTTGTGCATTGGAAACAAACTTTAATATCTTCTTTGCGTCACTTTGATTAATAAATAGAGACTGGAATATAGACGTAAGCTACAGAGCTACAAACATTCCCATGGTAACTAGTTTTAGACAGGTTACACAGGGCGAGGTATACAGCCTAGCTTCACGCCGCGCCGCGCCGGTCTGTTTGCTAAACAAACACAAAACTAACCATCGTGTTGCAAAACATTCGTTGACTGTTTCACTTTTACGTCCGAAACGTGTGAAACGCCATTTATATTGGGTAAAAAATTGTACGTAGTGTTTTTGATGTTTTGATGGTAAAAAAACATTCAGGTTACTGGGAATTATACGTCCGATTTTAAGAAAAGAAAGGATGAACTTAAAAATATTGTTATCTCTTTTTAAGACAATAGGATTAAATGTTGTTTTCGTATTGAAAATTCACCGTAAAACGGATAATCCTTCTATTTAAGAAATTATAATAAAAAAAATCCTAGTGCCGTAGTCTACTTGTAAATCTTACGGTGTTAAAGGCTAATATATTTTGGCTTAAGCTAGAATAAATAGCCTTACATTTTTCAAGCTAGAATTTTATTTCTCACTGCCATCGACCCAGAACGGGCGACATTCCTTGTCCGCTAGGAGCACGGACAATGTGGAAATTGTAAGCTTTTAACATTTCAAATTTAACAGCTGCCTAGGGGATTTTATTAAAAAATGTTCAATACTAACTTCTTTTTAAAAAAATGTGTTAAAAGTGTAAGTACATAAATCATTAAAAATTTCCATTTACGTGATTGCGCATTCGTGTACGAATAGCGCTGTTTTACTTCCATTAATTTACTTTACTGCTTTTTTCACCTTGCATGTCCTGCCTAATTTGAACAGCAAGTGAGCTATACTTTTACACGAAAAAAATGATGTATTCAACCATAAATTACTCATAGATTTAAATAGTAATATTTATGCCACACACATTGCATGAGAATAATTCGTTGTGCATATGTGCGATACAATTTGGACACGTCAGCGCAGCACGTGCTCCGTCTACACGGACACAACAACACGTGTACCTATAGATACCTATAGATGTCGGTTGTAATCGGAAGGGTCACCCCCCCCCCCTCCGGCCCCCGCCAGCCCGCCACGCTCGGGGTCGTATCGATCGCGCGGCGTTGCCAGCTCGCTACTTTCCCGCGCTGTTGCCGCACCTCCATAGACGTTTGCATTGTGAGTGAACGTAGAATGAGGTATACATTTTATTGTTATTATGACTTGTTGCTGTTGCTGAGTGAACGAGTCCTGACATCTCGTTGGATACGGTTACGTAAATTCCTTGTAATAAGTTCGTTATCTACTTTTGTATTAAATAATATTTGTTATTGTGAACTTTGTAGTCTTGAATGGTTTGTTATGAAGGAACCTTTTATGAATTGCGAAAACAATGAACCAGAGTTGTTGATATTGTAAAGTATTTTAGGTACGTTACTTACGAAAATAATAGAGATAAACATTATGAATTAACCAAATTCACAGATTCAGACACGTTTATCTTAAGATGGTGTTTGTTCTTTCTTTAGTTTAATCCCTACTATCCGTGGCAAATCCATGCCTTGAAATATACGACGATAAAAATAAGTGTGATTTATGCATTAAAATACAATTGTGAGTCATTATTAGCCAATCTAAGACTATATTGTAGGAACATATATGTTTACCACTCACAGGTATATTAAAATACCACATAACCTGCAAATCAGGTATTAGTCAAATACATGTTAATTTTAGCTCTTTGTTACTTTTACGTCGGCGAATGACCTCATCGTTTTGAATTTTAATTATATATTATAATTACACTACTTTTTAAATTAACGACCTGGCGCACTTTACGAGTTTTTTATGATAATTAACTTGCGTCTGTTCGATTCGGATATCTCTCGCGTAATATATGCATCTCCCACATACTCACACACACAACAGGCACAAACTTATGCTAATTACGTCAAAAACAACATTACTTTTAAAAATATTTACTGACTGGAATGATCTTATAATTACAATAAACTTAAATATATGCTACTTTGTAGACTTTAATCTGTCACTTCTAAACTCTTTGATAAGTCTTAAAACTTCGCTGCGGAATTCTAGTTTTTGGTCGACATTAAACTCTCTAACCGCTGGCAGAAGGGAATCGAAGAACGACCTATCTTCGTCTTCTACAGTATAGCTGCAGCTGGGATCTGGGAAATTTGCATCGACAAAATCGGTTTTATTCCTTTCATCATCTTTGTTCTCTGGGACACGTCGTCTTTTAAGATTGTCTATGGTTGATGGTACTTCATCGGAATCGGTCGCCCAGTTCGATTCGCTTAGTGTTTCGAACCGTTTCCGTTTTCCGGTCAGTCTTTTGTGTTTAGTTTCATCGTTCCATTCTTTAGAGTCCGTTTCGCTGCCCGATTGAGATTTCTTGTATCGGTTGTCGAGGAATGTCAGGAATTTAGAGTACATGTACCTTTTGCCATCCTTTTTTCTGAGATCACGCACGTATGAATCCTTTATGTTCCGCCATTTACATTGCAGCTTTTTGTCTGGAAAAATCAAATTGTAGTAAAAATAAACGTAACTTTATCATGCACAGGTTTTAATAATTATTCGTATCTACACTTTTTTCAGTTGTTTTCGTTCAGTGAGATTAAATGTTAATCTCTTTGTACTTGCTATGTTAATGTTTTTAAAACTTTTACGGTTCCTAACTTTGAAATTGATATAAATCTATATTTATAAAGTATCTGTTGAAATGTAATTCACAAAGTCAGAAAGTAGTTTTTATTTATCTATTTTTTCTTTTTTCGTAACTATAAAACGACAATAGTTACGTGATAAAATCCTAATATTAAATGAAAAATGTAGATAATAGATGTTCTCTACCAAGTAACTCCAAAATGACGACAGATTTGGAAATTTGGAACAAATATACTTAAACAAAAGCTACCAAGTTTTACTTAACCAAAGTCGCGGGCTACATACAGCTAGTAATTTATAAATTTAATTACCAGCCAGACATAACAGTCGTAGGCTTGGAGCCACACCTCGTTTCCACCTACTGAGCTGTATCAAGTTTTACGTAACAGCTCGCCTACGCTGTACAGCTAAAGCCGTATATTTAAATCGTGCTTTAGATTATGTGACAAGGCCCTTAGGTCGTGACCCGGCCCTTTTGTCCTACATATATACTTAGCCCTACAAGGATTAGAACAAGTGGCAATCTCGTATTCACAACGAAACATCTAGAAGAGCAGTTGTCGAAATTAACTTTTACGAGTTGAAGGAGCGGCTTTTATAAATTTGGTTTTCATTTACTTTGTTTCGCAAAACTTGAAATTTATTTCTGCTAAGTAGCATAAATCGATACTTGAATTATATACGGCGTATTATATGAAAGTTCGAGAGCACTTCGATTGACTTCACCGATACTCACCGGCTTCTGCCTTCTCGTTATCCGGCAGTTCATCGAAGTCTGAGATAAGCATCCGCGCGATATGATTCCAGGCCCGCTGCTTCCTAGTTTTGTGCTTATTGTCCTCGCAGTTTGCGTCCCATATCACCGGGTACTTTTCCACTTCACTTATGAACATTTCCACATCGAGGCAGAAAGTCATAATTCATGTCATTTGGTTACGTTGTGTAAACGTAGCGTATCCGCTGCGAGTGCGGGCGCGACTGTTCCGGGGGCCGCGCGGCTGGGAATGGCGTGCGCCCGCCGCCCGCGACCCGCATCGCGTCCGGCGCGGCGCCGCTGCGGCTCCGACGCGGCTGCACGGTGCGGCAACGCCTGACCGCAAGCCGGGCCGGCACGGTGCGGCAACGTCGCGCTGCACACAAACTCGTCTCGCTTGACTTTTTCTTGTGTTGTTTGTGCACGCTCGTTTTGTGCCGACTACGACTTTGGCCCCTAATTTTGAAATTTTCCACAATTGCAATGCATATCAATAGTATGATTCATTTGTTTACGTTAAGTATATTGCAGTTAATATCGAGTTTATTATCGAGTGGCTTTATTTTTACAATATACGAACAAGTAATAAAAATAATATAAGCAAAACATAGGTTTCTATAATGATTATAAAACTAGAAATAAGATGAAGTTTGCAATTTGCATTTTGCTTCTACAACTATATTTCGGGGTGATTTGAATTAAGTAAAATGAGGTGACGTCATCACTTCCTCAATGGTCCTCACGTCCTGAGGGAAGACCGCCTAACCTAGATACTCGCCGATTAAGAATTCACTGTGGTCTGAAATTTAAAATTGCTGATTTACATTGTTTTAATTCTTCAATCTTTTTCAAATTAGTCATTGCTACTAGGGTAAGAAATATGTTTTGGACTAGCTTTCGCCCGCGACTCCGTCCGCGTGGAATTTAAAAAAAATCTAAGTAGCCTATGTGTTCTTCCAGACTGTACTCTACATCTATGCTAAATTTCATCGAGATCCGTTCAGCCGTTTAGGCTACAAAATCTGACAAACATCCATCCATCTAAACTTTCGCATTTATAATATTATAGTAAGATAGTAATATTAAGTTCGTTTGAAATATTAACTCATTTATTTACAAAAAAATAAAATATAGTTTTTAATTGTGACTTCTTTAAACTTTAAATTGCATCATTCATAGTAGTGGAAAAAGTTAAAGTTTTTTCTCTATAGTAAATTAATATTTTGAACTAATGTTACTGGGCAAGTTTGGCACGTAATGTGCGCTCGCGGCCTTGGGGGACGTCCGTGTCCTTATCAGAAATAACATTGACTTTGAAACGTTTTATTGTTTTTATAAATCAACATAAGACGCTCGTTCGTTAACTCGCGTTCGGAACAATTGCGGTACGTTTGAAGGGCAATATGCATTAAGTGGACGTATTCAGTTTATTTTGCTAGTAATATGCGAGACTATTTGCAATCATACTAATATTATAAATGCGAAAGTTTAGATGGATGGATGGATGTTTGTTAGAGTTTGTAGCCTAAACGACTGAGCGCATTTCGATGAAATCTGGCATAGATGTAGAGGATAGTCTGGAAGAACACATAGGCAACTCACTTTTGTTTTTTTTAAATTCTACGCGGACGGAGTCGAGGGCGAAAGCTAGTATGTCATAAAATTAATTTAAAAAACATTTATTTTAAAAATGAAATTTTAGCTCGGCTTTATTAAAGTAAAGGTTTAAGTAATCCTAGATGAAAAATGAAAAGCATTTGGGGTCGGGAACATACCTCCCGCAGACCGCCATCTCCCGACAGTTATGGAACAACTTTAGAATAATGGCTGTTTTCAATTTAAAACGGCACGCTCGTGCTTGCGGGATATGTTATATTGCTTTTTTGTGAATACTGCTTAGACTTCCACGTGTAAAATTGAAAGAAATTAAATTCACACTTTATTGTGAATCATTTTTTTCGAAAAGTGATTATTTTCTTTTTCTAATTATTAAAATAAGTAGTGCTTGACCGGGATCCCAAAATGTTTAGTGGTTAAGTTTTTTTGTCGATAAAGTCATGAACTCAAAGATTTTTTTTTCTTTCAATACTTCAAAACATTATCATCAATCAAGATATATCTACGAATTGTTTCTTTGAATGTTAGAAATTCTTTGATTTTATTTTGAAGTGTACTATAGTACTAAACAATTTGAATTACACTTAAATCTATACTAATATTATAAAGAGGAAAGATTTGTATTTTTGTATGTATTCGATTAACGTAAAAACTATTAGGCCGATTTCAAAAATGCTTTCATCTTTAGAAAAGTAATTGATCTGTGAGTAATATAGGCTGTTTTTTTTTATTTTCACGCGGGCGAAGTCGCGAGCAACAGTTGTACATAAATAGGATACAAAATCTACACCATTGTTATATTTTACTAGTTAAGAGCAATCATTCATTCATAGTATTTAGTAAACACTGAAAATTAACAATATGTACTGTGTTATAAAACTAACTTTCCTATTGTTTGTTACAGGTACCTAAGCATAGCGAGGTGAGCACTCAAACATTTTTTTTATAATTAACTATTTATTAAGGTTAACAGTCTTTATATTAAACATAACAATATTAAGGGCCTGTCCCCCCAAATTTTAAATTGTCTGATAAGAATCCTGAGTGTAAAATATCGGATTTTGTTGCCTTATCTGACAGTGACGTCATTTTTAAGCTATCTGACCCTCTATCAGCCAATGGTGAGACAGGCCCTAAGCCTCATAACTACACCTTTGGGTGATAACCACTAAGAGTTCCTATATTATAAATTACACTTAAGATATGTCTATTCATTTACATTAATAATCTCTTAAATCTTCGAAATACATTTTGTACGATAACTTTAACAGTGAAACCCTACTGTTAAATTAACAATTAACTATCATTCAACACTGTCATTCCTCTGTGGTTTGACATCTGTTACACTTCTCTCCCCTGAAGTCCCAGGAGTTAGATTACTGTAATGACAGGAGACAGCTTCCTGCATTATATTAGCTATCTGAGCACGCGTCCACATTTTAATATTAGAAGGCAATTGTCTCATTTCAGGCACAAATGATAATAAGAATAATTTATCAGCATCCGATTCTACATCGTTAGGCAATTCCACGTTGTTGAAGACAGGCATTTCGAACTCCTCGGGAGCCTCGCTTTCATCAGAATTAGAGATTGGTGCCTTCTTCTTCCTCTTTCTTGATTCTCGACTTAATGGACTGTAGGTCTCGGTGAACGGATCTTTGTCTGATACGGTTTCATTTGGCATATTGTCACTGAAAAAAGTTTTTTATCTATTTAAATGTACCCCAATAAATTAAAAATTCGATACGTAATTGATTAGAACAAATATCTCAAAATAACTTGGAATATTTTACAAATTACTGACTGAGAAATAACTTTGACGTACAATAGTATGAAATTAAAATTTAATTTTCTCCAGAACTGATGTAATTTAAAGCGGACTTTTCTTTTAATGACTAAATCTTATCTTTCCTTGAGTTGCGATAAAAAATCCATTACGTGGCTACACTACAGGTATTATAAAATGTCTTGCATATTTTATCTGACTGGGAACACCAGTGAAAGCCGCGCCTTATCTAAATTGATTAAAAAGTTGTGAAATCGCGATTACGATAAGAAATATCGTATATTAAACTAATTTCTATTTATAAATATCCTTTGTTCTTTGTAAAAAACCTTTAAATCGAATTACCAAATTTACTCATGCACTCATAGTTGTTACTGATGTAGGGTATCTACACTAAGGGTGACTTACGCCTATTGAGTCTTTCAGTTAAATTTCGCTTATCAACCAAGGACTGTTATTGAGAAATGCTACATAGTGACTTACTCGTCACTAAGGGATCCATCAAATCCTCCGAGGAAGGTCATCTTCTTGAAGTATATGTACACACGTCGGTGTACCCTGACTCCTGAGCGACGGGACCTGAGTTCCCTGTTGTACGCGTCCCGTAGCGACCGCCACTTCCTCTGGATCTGTAGAACTAAAACTCAAGTTATATTATCTTACATAATAATATAGAAAACAGCGTTGTTGTCGGCTTTTACTGTTAAAGTTGCCATTTAAAAAAAAACTAAGACTATGTTATATGTTTTTCATTTGATATTATTCTACAACTTTCAAAAAATCACATTTCATATACAAAATAGCTTAATTATTTGTCGTTTGCTCCTTTACTTATGTTTTGGAATAAGTTTTTCGATAGTGTTTTATTTCTAACATTGTTTTCAAACAAAAAACAAAAGAATTCCACTAATTGAGTTTTTTCTAGTCAGAAATATTACTCAATCGTTCATCTAACAATTGGGACGTACTAATTGAGACTTCAAATCCTATGACCTTGAGAGTTCTAGTCACGACTATACGATAAAAACTTAAGCTAAGTAAATAATGCAACTAATTACGTAAGAAACTAAGCTTTGTAAATACACAGAGAACGTGCAAATTAATGTTTGCAGAAGTTTTTTTTCATCTATGTCTAAATAGCTGTTGTGTTGAAATTATTTTCAACGTATCCTTTTTAGACAATATCGTTAAAGATTTTTTACAATAAAGTTGATACATAAAGTAATATCTAATATTTTATAAATCTATTTATAACTCAGTCGCGAAAGCCATCGCAATGTCGACTAAATGCATTAAAATAGTTTTAAACATGTGAGTAATAAATTATTTCTCCCGGTACTGTGTGAACAAAACACGCAGTTCTAACATATGGTACAACGCATGATAAATTAATGAGATACAAGTTTTTAATTATTATTTATTATAGTACAAAAACATGGGTCATTTCTCATCCTAACGTCTGTTGGGTAACAATTAAAAAAACGAATTTAAATCCTCAGATAATATAACCTATATCACCTAAATTCTCGATTTCTGTAATAAAATGTCTCAACAAAAGTTTCATTACCTGCATGATACATAGTCGCTTTGTTGAAAGTGTTCCAATTAGGAAATAAAGCAGCTCCGACCTCCTTCCATAACTTTAGTCTTTCTAGACGATCTCTAGGATGGTCCGGTTCGTATAACCCTGGTCGCTTTTTAACCTCTTCTATAAGTGTTAATGGACTAAAGTTTGATATCACATCGGGATCTGCCATGATAGTGCGACGGAAAAAACGCAACGAGCACTCAGTGGCGACGACGCGACGCGACTGGTCCGTGTATGTCGTCGTAGTGGGCAGGCGCGCTGCGACTTGTGTTGCCCGCCCACTGCGACAGTCGCGCGCGGCTGTGCTTAGTAGACGCATGTCAGTGCGGTCCGTCGCTAGTACAGCCGTACTTACGAAACATTTAAAAAACAAACCAAGAACATAGTTATCCTGTCTTATAACCAATAGGTTCTAATATAAGCTACTAAAAATTAAATCCAGCATTGTTTTATACTTTTTCTCTTTATGGGATAATATTTTCTCCGTCGGAAATTAATGATTTCCGTAGAACCCATATTGTTATAATTAAGAAACAACTATATTAATAACCTTCCCTTTAAAGAGGTTGTCAAAATTAAACGCTCTTTGTATGTTAACTTTACGTCGATTTTCCTGTTTACAACAGTCTAAACTGCGATTAACAAAGCCTAGCAGTCTGTGACTTGCAAAAACAAAACTTAATAAATGGAATTCGACATTCAAATAAAATATCTTACTGTTTTGTAACCACCTTAATTCCTCAAGAATGTCGGTAATTTTTTGCTGTTAAAGAAATAGGATATGAGAAGGTTAACAGAAATAAATTAATGGCAATAAATGCTTAAGTAAAAGCCCCCACTTCAACGACCCTTGAACTTATACACGACGAAGTTTTTTGCGTGTGGGCGCAGTATTTATTTACATTAAAACAACTTTGTTTACGATCATATCTTTTTGTACTTTCTATACAGATCTTAAAATCGTAAATGTAAGATTTCCTTATACGGCTTTACAGAACATTAAGCTTGTTTAAGTGAATTTTGGAATCGATTTAAAGAACAATTTTTATCGTATCGGTTATAAAAGCTGAGTATCTTGAGGACGATGACCTCGAGATAAACGTCGCTAAATCTTTTAAGCGACCCTTTTTATGTCAAGAAACGTTTTTGCGAGATTTGCTTTAAAAACGATTTAATTCTCTGTATTTTACAAAAAGTGTGCAGTATTTCAACTAAACAACAAAAGCTTTGATTGCTAGAGTTTTGAAGTAGAAATGATAGCTAATGTAATCGTTTTATTTTAAACATTTATTTATAAGTTGTAGAAAAAATTCAAGCTTAAATAAAAGTAAAATATGTTCCCATCTAAACTCTAACCTCATCACTCACCGACTTAGGTATACTTTCCTCTAGGCCAGTTGGTATTTTTTTTTACAAAGCATGCAAGCGCGGCGTTGCCAGCTCGCGTTAAGTGCGCGACGTTGCCGCTCCGCTTTTGTTATTTTTTCTTTTAACTATACAGTATTACAACCTTTTTGTAGTTTGATGCACTTTTCATGTCACGCCAAAATATTACAACGACGAGGTTCCTTTTTAATTTTAGCTAACGAACTTTTAATAATTAAAAAAAGTTACTTAAAATATTTTAGAGGAAAATTTTATTCACTCTCACAAAGTGGGCTAGAATTTACAACGTTAATACAGCTACATTATGTATATTAAATATTTGATTAGGTGTGGTATATGATAAAAACAACTTTTATCATGGGATAACAATAGTTTACTGTCAGATTTATGAGGTGATACTAGACACAAACATTCATTGAAACACGTAAAATACTCTGATATTTTATTCATTGCTTATGACCTATATTAGTTTCCTAGAAAGGTGCAACTACTTTTTTCCTACAACATTTGGATTTAAAAATGGTCCTTCGAGCAGAGTTCGAATTTGGATGTCAGAATCAAACTAAACATAGTTTATTAAAGAAGTAAGTCAATTCGAACGCAACAATTAATCAGACAAGTATGATTTATTAACTAAAAATAAAATATGTTTTGTGGTAATGGATTATTATAAACCAAATGTAGGCAATAATAAAAAGGTCAAATCCATTTTACGCACTAAAAATTTAATGCCACATTTTAAAGGAGTCAAGAATATTTTGGCTTTTGCTAACTACTAACGATAATTACAATAGTCTGGTTTTTGAACACAAACGATATTGTTTTACTTTAGATTCAACGATATTGCCAAGCAAGGTAGGCGTGACCCAAGAGCTGGGTAGATCGATAGTTGTTCAAACTTGTTTATATGTTGGCATGGTACAACTTTGAGTGAGGATTTACAACTTATAACCGTACCAATTTCCTTATGTTTGAGTACTACGCCCAAGTGATGGAAATTATTTACAAATATAATTAAGAGAAAAAAAGACTTAAAGATTATGCTGTAAATGTACTGGATACCAATCGAGTTATTCAATTATATGTAAGAAATACAATTACAAAAACATTATTAGAATTGCAATAAACTAAAGTGACATGTTTTCTTTTGTATGGCAAAAAATGTTTTCAATGTGACGTAATTGTAAGGAGTGCCCGTGTTGCCATTGAAAATGTAAGATAACAATTCAATAATGCAAATAAACTTGCTTTATAATAAACCAATAATTAATTATCTTTTTATATCTGAACAGTCGGTATAATTACGATCAAAACAACGAAAATTGTGAAAACAACGCGTGGTATGTATGTGGGTGCGACGTTGCCGCTCCGTGCGGACCGCTAGGCGGCGTTGCCGGCTCGACCCACTTCCCGGGCGACGGGCCGCGACGCGCGCTTTTTTTTCCTCAGCGCGGCTAAATTCTCCCGCGCTGTTGTTTATAGCTTAATTGTGGACTTCAGCATTCTTGAGGTCGTCCTTCCTGGTACGAACTACACATTTGCTATGCGTGCGTTTCGCTTTAATAAATCTAAATGCCTAGGATATAAATTGTTACCACTGCATGAGTTATTTGTATACAAATAAGTCCAAGAGACGTGGTTTATTTGCTAGAATATATCTAAAGCCTTTATGTGTCGTTTTGCTACGTAGTTGTTTTAATGTCTAGTTTCCTTCTTTTAATTGTTATTTTCTGCGAATTACGATTGTACAAAGTTGTTTTTAAAATTCATGTTAATAATCAATAATTTACATATCTTTATAGTTCACAAACAAGCTTTAAATTGAAAATTATAATTTTATAAAATCTAGTGTTGCCATGGGGAATGTTGTAGGGCTGTATAAAACCGGTTTTGACACCAGGCGAATATCCACACGTCGAAATTGCTTCTTAAAATGGATATAGGATTGAAAAAACACATCTACCTGGAATAGATCAGGTCCTGTCAGATATTGAGAAGTTGAAGATGATGTAATATTTAAAAAAGTATAATTATAGAACGGAAATGTTGTAACTTAAAGGAGTTTATGGCTTGCTAAATATATTTTTAAACATTATATAAGAATATTTAATGTAGCCTATGTCATTCAGGACTAATGGTTTTTTATTAGTCAACAAAAATACAAAATTTTCCTCTGACGGGTTTATTTAAATACTGTATTATTTAGAAGGAAAAAACAATTTTATTAAACAAACTTCTCTAACAATGCCGAGGGTTTAAAATAGCTGCATTAGACTGCAGTTTGCAATATACGTTAGAACAGTGCGATATAATTATTGTGATAGTCGCTTCTCAGCTATTTGCATATAATGCCGCCTCTCTTGGAAGTCACCGACTAGGGATGCGAAATATCGATAGAAGTAACAAAGTTTTCATGAATACACATATTCAGCTATAGTGTTAAAATGGCAGGTCTGCATTTATGTACAACATTTTTAAAACCCAAAACTCAGTCTTACAAATATTTGATTTCTTTGTAAAAATTAACAATATTTACATCGATATTCGATAAGATCTAAGTATACACATCACTAGTGGGGGGCGTTTTTGCTACGCTCACACAATGCACATCCTGTGTATTGTCGGCCTCAGATCAGCATCTTCATGCGGCCTGCACACGGCATGCAACATTACTACGCAAGTCAGCTAGACTGACAATGACGATCCTTACTGACTCAACATGGTGGGTTACCGCTGTCGAAACATGTATATAAAAGTAAGTTTACAATGTCTACACTTTATAAAACTAGCTGTTGCTCGCGATTTCGCCCGCTTGGCATCAGAAAATAATACAAAATGTAACCTATGTTATTCAAAATTAAATTACCTTTATAATGGTGAAAGAATTTAAAAAATCTGCCTTGTAGTTTTTGCGTGAATCAAATACATACAAATATCAAAAACTACAAATCTTTCCTCTTTATAATATTAGTATAGATTTACATTTGACTTATTTGAATAATAGGATTTATTTTAATATAAACGTAAATTTTGTAATTTGCAAATTCACACTTAAATTGTTGATTGCAATTAAATTTTGCCCAACACTGGTCCCCAAAAAAAGTATAAAAAGTCTAAACATAAATCTGATTTAGTTAGTATACTTTAGTATTTGTTACTCTATTCATTAAAGAACCTTAAAAAACTATATAAAACACCACGGGATATCCTCTTGAATAAATCCGCTTTGCTATTATGACGTCATGGTCCTATGTTCACTTCAGAGTCGTGAATGTGAGGAAAATACCGACATTACTCTTTTATTCCTGTTTATGACCTCTGGACTGCATCACTGAACCATTAGCGTCATACAACAAAGCGGTTATATGTTAATTTTATTACAAATGGTTCAACGACACTGATAAGGCAGCACGTAACAGCGCCCGGTACGAGGTCCTTCATAATAAATGACTAATTTCATTATCTGCTACTCGCTAACAATATGACCTGACTCTACACGGATCATTTACCTTTTTTATATCATAAGGTGGCAAACGAGCAAGCGGTCACCTGAATACGCCAAAATAGCGAAGCGACCCCTGCCCATAGACATTCACAATAGCAGGATACGTTGCCTATTCTTAATCGACGTTCCCATCCTTTTCTTATAAGAAAAAAAGGGTAGGAAGGAAAAAGGTACTAAATTTGGACCTCCGGCATCATGCTCATTAGACTGTACGCGGAATTGCTCCCACTTCACGCCTGTCTTCTGTGTGGTCGTGGTAAAAAATTAGGTTCTCCCCCTATCGTGTTTACTCAGACGTGTTACAGCTTACCTTATATGATGACCTTAAAACGTCCTACTTATACTAGAGACAATGTTTTGTCGCTCAAATGTTATCGAACAAAGAAAGTCATATTGTTTTTGTACAAGAGCGATGCGGCAGCGGTACTAAAGCCCTCTTATCTACGTCAATTAACATTCCCCCGATAACAGTTCGGCTATTTACTTCATCCTTTCACAATGGACACCATTTATAAACACCTATTTGCACACAATCGAGTCTATTTGCACGGAATGCATATTAATAACGTACGGCTAATAACAAACCGGCTGTTACGTTTAAAATGGCATAATCCTAATCAATTCGATTAATTAACCCTGGATTAAATTAAAAAAATTGCGTTTTTACTCGATTACTAATGTTTCGTAAATACATAATTAGCGTTACTTTGTTTGAAAAAACTGTAGGCAGTAATCGTGTTCCAAGCCGCGTTAGGTCTTTTTGAAATTAAAAGTACAAGTTGCAAGCAAGAATAATAATAAATCCGATGTAATCTCTCCGACTCCAATCTGAATGTGTACTGTATAGTGTAGACTTTTGCTGAATCAGTGCGCGGCGTTGCCGTGCCGTGCGGTGCGGCCGCGCGCGCGACGTTGCCGCCCCGACGGATACGTTGGCGCCACGTTGCCGCTCCGTGCGCTGCGGTGCGGGCGCCACGCGATGTTGCCGCTCCGCGACACAACCGTAAAATACCATTCATTCAATTAGTGTGTAAGATAAAAAGTTTTTTTTAGATACATTCTATGGAAGTTTACTTGCAAACGCATCATACAAGTGTTTTTATTGCTATTTATGAATGTTTTAGAATCTTTTTCATCGTGTTGACTTGGCAGGAAAGTATGTTGTGGTTGCGTGGAATGGCGCGACAGACGAGGCTCGGCACGATCGATACTGCGATTCGCACTGGGTTTTCTTGGTGATGACTCCCGCCTGACCCTTTGCACCAAATATACAAACATACAGACAAAACCTTTAAACGATTCTAATCCGTTAATAAATCAAGGCCGAGCACAAAGTAATGAAAATGGCTAAAGACTTCTATTCATATACAGACTGATTATTTACTTTCATTCACTATTACATTCACCGTTTATCAATATTAAATATTTTAATATCTATTCGAAAGTATATCGATGCTAAACAATCACAGAATAGGTAAGTGGAATTTAGAAATACATGTAATCGCAGGAATAATTGATCTATATTACCAAATTGTGCCAAATATTTTGTCTCGCTACCTCCGAAAGGTTCAAAGGTCACGGCAGCTCAATGTTATCGTTATTTTACTACGCAAAACATTTCCTTAAATATTGGATACAATTTACTTACGTCACAACACTTCTTGTGAAATCACAAAAGTCGACATATATAAGAGTTTCTTGGAAACACGTGAGGCAACAAACGTGGAACGTAGAACGTGATTGATAATTTCATGGTAAAACTTCAATATTGCAGAAACTGGATTTAAATAAATAATACAAACATTAGCTGTAAAAATAAAAGAAAATTGAATCAGACTGTGCGGTTTCATCTATTTAAACGTTCTGGAATGATATAGTAATCATACGTATTATAAATGCGAAAGTATGGATGGATGTTTGTTACTACGTATTTCCAAAACGACAGAACTAATATTGATTAAATATGGTGGTGATATAGATCATAGTCTTAAAAACGCAAGCTATTTTTTTAATTTCGCGCGGAATAATTCGTGGGCAAAACCTAGACATCGTAGATCCATCCATCCAACATTCCCTTTTATAATTGTCATTAGAATAGATGGAATTTATAACTCTATTAGTATCTCTAGTTTTCTAAAGGTCTTAAAAAAACTTTTTTAACAACGCGGAAAGTTACGAGGTATCAAATAACAGTTGTCGCGAACGCGTCGCGTGGGTACCGCGGGAGACATTACCGAGAAATAACATTTTGGGAACTGTTTTTTTGGTGTTCGATGTGACGCAATACATATTACATTCGACTACACGTTTACATGTTAATATAGTGACGATATCTGACACGAATTTTAAATAAATGTAGTGAGATTTGTAGTATGTTTTGTGGCATTTTTATGAACGGCTATTTGTACAGCGATTTTTTATTTTTAATTAATGTTTTAAGTATTTTGACAGTTAAAGAAGCAACTTAAGACTAGAAGCCACAAAAGATGTACAAAATTATAAGATTTAAAATAAATTTGTTTTTTTAAGTTTAGCATTATTCTGACTTATCCCTACACTATTGAAGGGACGGCTGTGATAAAGCTCGTGGTTTTATAAGAACCCTCGTCAGACCCTACCGGAGAGTACCCAACACTTTTAAGATTACGTTTTGTTACAGAATACCGAACCCTTAAGATTTCGTAGAAATTGCGGAAGATTTTCTAGGAAACGGATGAATTTGTTACACGAAAAATGCGCGTTATAAACATTTGTTTTGGTGCCAAAATTCTAATGATATATGTTTTCTTCTTTCCCTGATAACAAAATATTTTTGTTCAAGAAATATGGCAGTACACACAGTTAAAATTGCCTGACATCATACACCAAAAAGGCTTCATTTGTCTATTATTAGATAGGCGAACTATAGTCTATTTAGCTAACCTAATATTAATAGAATAGAGGCCATCAACTTTAATTTTTAACATACTCTAGCGCATTGCATCTTGCAAACTGTGGGTGCATTTGGCAGCGCTCGCGGCAGCTGGTAATAAAACTTCCAATTTCACACGAGGACAGAAGAATGCAACAGAGTAGACAGTGCAGTATTACATCGCATAACGCAGACCGAATCATAGTGCTATTCTGATAAGTGTGGGTAATAGGAGTACTATAATGTTTACTGATCTGCGTTAATTATCTACCCTGGTGTGAAACTAACACTTGTACTCTTACATTATATACGTGGAAGATTTACTAATTTACTAGTAAATAATACAAGAACACATTGTAATCTACACTGAGATATCTGTACTATATGGGTATTAAAAGAATTAAAAAAATCGCGTTTCAAATCTCATCAAACTTAATTTGTAAAGGGAAACCCTCCTAGATGGCAATCATGCTTCATACTAATATTCGAAATTTTAGGTGGATGGATGTTTGTTACGAGTTTGTAGCCTAAACGTCTGAACGTATCTCAATGAAATTTTGCATAGATGTAGAGCATAATCTGTAAGAACACATAGGCTACTCGCTTTTGTTTTTTTTTTAATTACACGCGGATGGAGTCGCGGGCGAAAGCTAGTGATCTTATATTTTTACGAAAATGTTCTTCCTAAATTAGATGTAATAGCCGTTTGGGCCGTTGGGAGATTGGGTGAATACTCAATGATCGATCGGCCCAACGACAAATACCCGAATTAAAGCTATGTTCGTTTACTAAACTTTGATTGCTATTTGATAGCAATCTCTCACTACATCTTAAATCGAAAGTTACTTCTGTTACATTCTTACGCTTTACAATTTGTTGCTCTACTGCGTAGATTACTTAAAACACTTCTCTATTGCAGTATATTGAAGAAAATTAGCTACGTTTATAAATAATTATTTATTTTACGACAGTCATATTCGTAATTGTGCGCACTTCGATACAAATTGCTTACGTTTCGCAAGTCGGTGCTGATTCAATTTTGCACGTTGCGTGAAATCTGAATATTGCGTTATTCTATATTATGTTTATTAAAGCAATTTGTAAACGTGCTGTAGTTTATTGACATCGCATAATGCGTATAATACCCTAATTGGGCATTTGTTCATTACTTCTATGTTAATGCTGGACAGATAACAAAAAAATATTTTATACTTTGTTACTCACAGATAAATTACCTTTCTAATGGTGAAAGAATTATTTAAATCGTCCCAGTAGTTACGTGAATCGAATACATACAAAAATACAAATCTTTCCTCTTTATATTAGTGTAGACAATATCAGTTAAGAGCACAGCTGAGAGCTCGTAGTACCAACCTTTGGGAAAATAATTTGGTGCTACCTGACAGCTCTAATGCTCGAGACCCCGGAATCTTTACTTCCGCCCTTTTACACGTAATCACTTCTGTTGTTCGATGTTATACAGCAAAAATGCCATGTCTAGAATTGTCTATAAAGGTATATGGTATGATTATTAACACGTATTGACAAGCAGATGTGACCCGCATGCCTGTCGTCTGACATGCGAAATACTCGTTGCATATATGCGTGATTTTTTACTTTTTTTTAACATTGTTTTGTCTTTCTATAGGTAGAACGGTTTCCGGGCTAGTGTACCTTAATTGTTAGTATTTTCCTTGTATAAAAATAGTTTTCTTTAAAAATAAATGTACATAAATCTGTTCTTGTAAATACTTTTTACTTTGTACCACGCAGCAAAGCGCTGATTGTTCTAAATGTTTACCTAAAGGCAAGATGGATGAGTAGAAGCGGGCGAATATACGACCGCAAGTTGTAAAGTAGTTTTTAGCGGTGGTACTGACATGGCTACTGGCAAGGCTTCGTGAAAGTGTACTGTTACATCCGCGATGGCCGGGTAACGTGAGCCGGCCATACCTCCCTACCTACCCCTCCCACTACCCACTACCCCGCTACCCGCCACCAGAGACCATGCCCCTCTATACACGGTCGAGATTTCATATACGTTGAAACTTTGTAACTCTTAATCATGTTACAGCAAAGTTACTTTGTAAACTACACCACTGACTAAGGATAGGCAAAGTTTAGAACCGTAGTAATTTACTTTATTCCTTCTTCTTATATTTTCTGTGTTATTTTTATGAGAATACTCGTTCAAACGATCAAAAAGTTACTCAAATAAATGATGGTGTCAATTATGACAATCGTATCTTAAACCAAATCTAAAATTACTTTAAATTGTATAAGGGATTTCACAGTTAAGTTAAATGAATGTACTTAACAGTTAACATTTGTCATGTCCGCCATATTGGCTAAGGTCCACATCGACCGGTTTTCAGCCGCTCCAATAACTTGCCGAGAGGAAAGTAGCCTTGGATTGTACTTTATAAGACCTTTAAATATTATTTACCTTCCAATACGATAAATATTTTTTCTGAAGTATTTTTAATTAACTATTTCTTATTCAAGTAATCAATTGATTCTTGGCTTTACTGTTTGACTTATTTAGTTTCAATTTACAGTAAGAAATAAGAATAAAGAAGCCACATTACTTTACAATGACTTTTCCATCTACTAAATACAAACTTACTCTATAAATACATAGTACGAGGTCTTATTCCCTATTGACAATTCTTTCGAAATGATTTCTAAAGTATTTTGTACAATATCGTTTTTAACACATGATCTAATACATTTCATATTATAACTCTGAACTAATGACTTGTATATTTTTTTTGGCAATTAAATCTAACTTCTACGTGAAAGTATTTTCTTTATGAAAAACTAAAAGAAAACATCTCAGCGCTCTCGGACTTGCATTAAAATATTTATGCATGTTTCGTATTCCCTTTGGCTTGAGAACGTATGCGTAAGCTAGTTTTTAGTCTTGCATTTTTTGTAACTTTTGAAGTACTTACAGTACGGGCTAGCAAAACTCTTATAAACTCATATTTATAATGTATACAGTTTTTTTTATTATGAATAGGAATCGTGTTTCGTAGATCACTTTCTCCACAAAAATGTAACCACGAAGGCGTCGAATTTTATCGATTCTACGAAAAAAATATCTGACGCATTCAGTCTAAAATAATGCTAAAATCGGCTTTCATAGCATATTATGATTAATAATAAATAACGAAGCAAAAATATAATAACTCTAACTTTCTAGTTTTTCTCGTGCATCAGAAAGAGTGGTTTTGTAGAACAAAAAATTACTTAGTTTAGTAGCCATATTTTTATAGAACGTATATTGCAGCTGTTAGTTCTTTTTAGCTTTGCAAATTACTTTAATTATAGTAAAAAAATAAGCATAAAGTTTGTTGATATCTATGTTAAAATATTACATCATATGCACGTGTCGATTAAACTATAAATTCAATGGGCCACGTCGTAAATGTAGTAAAATTCAAGGTCATCCTTCGAGGTGATAAACGATACTTTACAAATAAGAACGATTCTAACAGACAAAGCAATTGTCTCAACTAAATTCATCTCGGTTTGTTATCGATACGCAGTCCGATATTATTAGTGATGCGCATCCAACTCACCGTCATTTATAAACTAACAACCAACAACTTTGTTTTTATTTTGAGAGAGTGTGGCGTAACAGCGGCCCGCCATCTGAATTGCAAATGGCGGCTCGAGGTGCGGCAACGTCGCAACCGCGCACAGAGCGGCAACGTCGCCTCGTGCGTAATTTTATCAAAGGATACAATCTCAGTTATCTAGTATGATGTACGTCTCGCATCCGAAGTAAAGTAGCTCTCGGCATTTCTGTACCAAGTTTATTGTTGCTTTTGTTATATTTTGGGTTCATGTAAAACGTAGCCAACAACAAAGAGGAGGGATTTCGTGTTGCTCATTCTCCACCGCGTACCGGATTACATAAAACGCGGATCAAGATTATAGGGGAGCTTCCTTTGTGGAAAAAAACACTTCATATCATGTTAGCTAGTTTTTCTAACAAAAAGTATCAACAAGGAGTTTTTGCACCAAATGTGAATAATTAAATTTGTAAAAAACAGAACATTTACTGTTTCCTAAACCACAGTTGAGGAAAAAAACGTTCTTTCTACCATTATCACGTTTCTAGAACAAAGGATTCACCGTAATGTATGTAATTAACTTCAGCATTGACTACGAATAGACGAAATATCTAAAACTTTGTGAAAATTGACCATTTTATGTACACGTAGCCTTAATAAATACTGTACAATGGACAATTCATTTAATATTAATAGTTTCCTATCAAAAATATTGAATTATCGACACCTACCCTCGTCCCGAGGGCTTAGCGATGGGGTGAGTTAGCGCGTGCTCTATGCCCCGGCCGGGACAAGGGGAGGAGAGACCACCCTCGGCCGCCCGGAGGACCTTGAAGCGAGCCCGCCGGGAGGACCGAATCAGCTGTTCGCATTGTCGGCTCAATTTCTCGTGTATTTGACGAGCACTCGTAGCCTTAAAGACAACTTTATATATCGAGTAGGTATGTAGGTATATAAATGTTTGTAGTACGCTTACAAATACACGCAAGCGTGTGTTTTATATTTTCAGATATGTGTTATTTACTTTTATGATCTTTATTTACATTTCAGATTGAACCAAGTGTTGTCTTTCCTTGTTTATTTATCTACTTATATCTAGTGGTAAGATGAACTTATAAATGTAAGATAAACTTAAGATCATAAAGTTAATAATCACTCAAGTGTTCTTATTAATCTAATAAATTCATTTATGTTCCTATTTCTGAGTACTTTCCTCGTAGATCCCAGTCCCTAAATGACGTGTTGCTAGGCAACGGGTGACCTCTAGAGAACGTCTCAAAGCTTATTAATTACGATGCTCCCAGAAATATGAAACCTTGGATATTCTGCAATATGATTTCATGAAATATAAAAGATTTCGGATAAATTATGAATATATTCGTAAAATGTCATTTAATTTCATGACTCGTACGACATTTGATATTTTTTGCTACATTTCTGTAGTAATTCCATATTATTGCTATATATTTAATATCACGTTTTTTCTAGTTTTCCACATTGGAACAGTATTGTGTTTGCCTTCTAGTTTCACCTACTTACCCTGAACTAAGTTTCTTGAAGTCTTGTCTGAGTAAAAATGTAGGTAGTTTTTCTTTTAAGTAATTTATTTTCTATCTAAATTTGTACATGATTTAATTTAGATAGATATGTGATTCGGATATCGTTTTTACATTTATAGTTTCTTTTAGGTCAAATAATCTTTACTAGTGAAAAGTCAGACCCGATGTATTTCCTCTCTGTCATTGTTATTGTATGTTTGAACTGTGGCAGTTTGCCAATTCGGGGATATTCTAAAAATATTTTGAAAGAAATGAATTGTAGCGTTTGTTTTTTTCTCGTATCCGTTTAATTTACTTTTAATTTTGCTTCCATCAGTTTAGTCATCAATAAAGTTTTTACAAGCAAAACTAAAATAATAAAAAAAAATTTTTTAATATTTTTTAAGGCATAAGTCGTTTTCGGCATCCTAAGGAAATTTCATCTCAAGATGTCCAATGGTATAGAAGGACTAATAAATATCCAATATTGATTTTTTATCGTTTATACTTTACTGAACAACCTCAAGGTAAAGATATTAATTTATAAGTAAGGAAAACCAGTCAATACCCACTGTCAGTGGGCGCGGTATAGCCGCATTCATTTTACCTGACATTCCTCAAACACAAAATCACCCATACTACCAGACTATCTAGTAGTGGTCGGAGAAACCACAACAAAGAATGGTTTTTAAGGCTTCAGTTTTATTTTAAATTTGTATATTTTTAAGAAGGCATGTTTACTTCAATCCAGATCAATTAAGTTTCTATTCACGTAAAGTTGGACATAAATGGTCCATTTTCCAGACTTTTTTATAGTATTGCAAATTTGGGTAGCGTCTGGCAATTGGGTATGGTCTTCATTATGAGTGTTGCTTATGTGACCTGATTTAAGTTCGAACTTACCCCCTTTAATTCTCGTTACTAAATAAACTGTTATGTTATACGGTGCAACAGTAATTATTTTTTTCTCCTTAAATACGTGGTTCCTAAAAAAATATGGTGGATGTTCGTTTCTACAGTAATTTATGTTTGTCTGAAAGAATGAATACACAGTCGTAATAAAAAGGTTAAGATTTAGACGGAAAATATCTCGTAAGTTCAATGGTTTTAAGCCACGTGGTTGGTATTCTATAACACGGCTCTACAAAAAATTTTTCGTTCTTTGTCCTAAAGGTTATACTATTATTTTCCAGTTAGTTATGCACAAAAAGGAAAAGAAAATACCTTTTTTCGGTATAAAGTTTGCTTTTGTGATAGTTGCTGTGTTGTTGTTGCTTGTGATATGCTTACAAATTTTAAGGCCATAGGCTGCAGGATGCAGCACAAAAGCAAAGTTTTTCATGCCATATATATTTTTTCCGTCTTATTACGACCTAAACTACCGAAATTTAATGCTTTGCAATCAAAGTCAAATTTCATGTTGACCCGTGTAATGGGAAAAGTATTCGCGGGAAATAATTATTCTATTTATGTATCTTAAAATAATGTGTAATTTCCTATTAATAAAATCATGTTTTACATATTCTAAGACACTGTTAGTTTCTGCTACACAAGTTCTGAATCGATGTCAATATTATCAAATAACATTTTCTAATTAATTCATTTCATACTTACAAGTGGTTTAGTCATATTTATTTTTAATTTAATTTAATCGTACACCATGTCCAACAAAAGTTACAAATCGAATTTTCAGATAAAACTATTACAAGTTTCTTCTTGCTGACTAAGTTTATTATTAAATCGTGTCAAATATGTGAATTGAATTTCTACATGCTTAAATAGTAGACAATCTGCTTAGATATTCACTGTAACTTGCGTTCTATTGTGGCTTATGTGAAATATTTATTGTTACAGGTAATTAAAAACGAGTTTTAAGGATTATACTTCATACCTAGCGCGGTAAGAATTATTATATCTAATTGAAAATGCTAATATTGTTTTTTTTTTTCGTTTTTTTACACTTTATTTGAATGCAAATTTATAATCTCTAACAGCATACAGCAAAAAGTGCACTTCTTGTATTCACGAATTTGTTGAACTATATGGCGTCAGAGTCTTCAAATACATTCACTTGACTCGGTAGCCATACGTTCGTGCTTCAATGTTACAAAATAGAATGTCGAGACGTGCACACACCTCGGCGACTCGGACAAGACTACCGCGTGGTTCATTCAACAGGCGAAATGGCTGTGGGCGGGGCGCGCGGGACGCGGCGTCATTGGGCGAGCGAGCGGCACGCCGTAATGGCCGCCGCCGCATTCGGCCAATGAGCGGCGCGCGGACCGAACGCGCGTCCGTCCGGCCACCGGCGCGACGTTGCCAGCTTTTCACAAAAAAATACCAGATTCGACCTTCTTAGGACCCCCGGTTTTTTTTTTGTTTGGCCGCGTTATCACACAGGAACGTGTGTTGGGGTTCTTATCCGTTGGGATGGTGGCCGCTGTGTTCAGGTGGATTTAGTGTTGAGTGTTGTAGTGTATTATGGTGTGGTCGTCGCCATCGGGGGAGGTCTTGATAGACATCGTCACAAGGTATTTAGCTCACTTGGTTCTGTACGTTGTGGGCAGGCGACGTGGCCGGGTCACCGTTATCCTCGGCGCTCTGTGCCACCGATATCTATATTTACATCGATGTTTGTTATCTGTTGTTATCTTGACTTTGAATGAACTCATTACATGTTTGTACTGTCTGTCATGATGCGACGAACGTTACGATGCATGCTTATAGATGTACTTCCTGCGTAGACGTCGGTGATATGTCATCAAACCTTGTACTGGATGGACACAAACACTTTGAATACTTTCAGCGTTGATCAACGAAGATGATAGGGTACGTAGCTATGATTTTAAAGTAATTTGTAGTCAAGTATTATCGATTAGTAGCTAATCATGGGGTCACAAAGTTTGGCCATGAGGAAGGAGCATTGGATGTCAACAGGAAGTTGCGTGTATTTGCTATAAGTAGAACAAGCTATTTTTTTATTTCCGTTTCCTTAATTAAAATGTATATTATAAGAATACAAGTACATGTTTTAGTAGTTTCTATTATAAGTTAAAAATTATTTTTAATTTTTCATTGTACGTTTTGAACTAACCACGACTAAGTAAGAGCTTTTTGTTTTTACGTACATAATCATAAAACATTGCTATATAGGAGTACGTTTATAGTTCACTGCGGTTGATAGCCAATCTTATCAAAAGTAAATAACGTGACTCAGTTGGAATTACATAGATAAGACACTTTCAGTTTAACTTAACAAAGAGTTGGTCACTGAAGTTAAAACTTCGGTTTTCGTATCAACATAAGAACATTACGAGATAAACTAAAGAAAGAGATATTTCTTATGAGATACGTCTCTTTTTCGGATGAGTGAGATGACGTCATCAATCACAGGCGTAGTCAGGGGGAGGGTAGCTCCCCTCTTATAGAATGGAAAAATATTAACTAAATATTTAACCTACTTCTTATTTGACAACATTAATGGTTATTGCCACACCTAGCCCTATGGCTAAGCTATCTTAGATCATCGGCTCACGACGCATGTCATCAACTGAGTGTCTGATAAGTAGACGACGAGTAGAGACAAAAAGAGTAATAGTAAATAAAATTTAATGAGATTTACCTGTTCGTCGTCTACTCTGATACTGGGTTTCTGAAGTTTTATTTTTTCATTAACTAGTGATTCATCAGTGTTAGGTTGACCAAGTTTCAATGGGATAAAACTCGAGTTACGTAGTTCGGAAACGGACTTTGTGAAGTTAGAAAACCGAAAACACTAACGAATAGTTATATGTAGCTGGGAAACCACCCATGACTCTCTGTCTACTCTGCATAATGCATTTAACTCTTTTCCTCGGATAAGTCTTTAAATGAGTCTGCATAGTAACAAAGGTACATATGGACATATAGTTTATAGCAGGTGTGGCAGTGTAACAGTTAAAACCGCCATTCTAACGGCCCAAGTCATAAACAGCAGGTGTTTGTCTTTCAGTCTGAATTTTCATAGTCACCCTTCTATAAATGTCCAGTTTCTTTTAAAAGAATAGATTCGTTATAGAGAAATTGTTAACATCTTACATCAATCTATCACTATGAGTGTCCCTTTGTGTATATTTAGTATGAGAAATCAATACCGAGAGTCGTAAGTAACCATCAAATGACTGTGCAGTAAGAAAACCCTGTAATTTAAGTATAGTACAAAACATAATAAACAAAACAATTGACACATTTAATATCATTAAGAAAATTGCTACTAATTGGCCACAAATTACTGCTATTAGTAATCAATTAAGTTGATATGGTTTATGATTACTTAAACGTCGAACTGTTTTCTCAACATATGTCTACACTAAGGGTCTGCCTTAGTAACCCATTAACTACTTAGAATGTTGCAGTAATGTGCTGTTTGTCCAGTCCAGTAATGAAATCCAGCATTGGATTCGGTCTCTGGAATGGAATAATGTAAACAAAGCAACATCTATCAAATCTTTAAGCAATTTCCATGTATAGTAGTAGGGTTACTTGACACGTCCGGGAGAACAGTACTCATAGGTAATTCTTGTCTAGAATAAAGGTAGCATATACACAAGTAAGTAATAGGATAGAATTTGGATAGCTACAAAGGTAAACCGAAGAAATTATAGATGGATTGTATAAAGGATATGTGTAAGAGGATGAATTAATAGATGTCGACTAATATTTATGGAAGTTGTTCTGTGTCGGCTAGACAAAGGGCAGGTTGATGACATCTAAATCATAAGTCATAAGCATTACTGTCAAAGGTTACCTATATACTATGAAATTATCTGGTAAAGATAATTCAAGGTCGATGAGATAAGGTCAGTCCAGGCGCGTGATATAGCAACCTTGACCGCCGTGTTGGTTACGATTTATAGCCGTAAGCCACACGTCAACCATACCTGGGGTATATTTAAAGACAATTCATAAAACTTTGGTGACAGTCAGTCTAATGTAGGTAGGATAGACGAAGATGTAGGTCAGGCTAAGTCATAAGTTCTAATTAGACTTTTCACATATGAATATAATTTTCCAACATAATCTATATGATAGTGTATACTCGTGCAAATAGTAAAAGTTTAGCCTTGTTTCACTTTATGTGAATTAACAAATTTCTACTTGAAATCTACAATAATATAATACATAAATGCTAAGTTTGAAATCACTGGAAATTGATTTTGATTTTTTTTAATGTCCCGATTTTTTACGTAAAAATCATGGTGCACCTATTTCACGCTGACATAATTTAGCAGACAGGAAAACAAATGCGACATTTAAATGAAGCGATAATACTAATGTATATTTTATCCGTTGACTGTATTCTAGATTTACCTGAAGCTGGTAAATTACCTGACGATTTAAATGATGAACTGTCGAGCAAGATTTGTCACGATTTCCTTAACGACGTAGTATGTAATTATTTTAAACAATAATGGCTTATTATTGAGTTTTTTGTAAATTAATATTGATTAATTAATGGTTTAGAAAATCAAGGTCGAGTGAAATCACCATACATCAATAATTACAGAAGAATTGAGAACCTCCTTTTTGAAGTCGGATAAAAATAAGGTTACGTTTTTATTGATAATAATGTTCTAAAAACGCAGAATATATAATTTTGTTTTTTAATGTTTATTGTTTATTCTTAGTGAGGATGTCCTTAGGTGACGTTTTATAAATTGTCCAATGAGTTCATAATCTTCTATATTCATCCCTTCAAATCTTTCAATTTTACATTTAAAATAAAAAATACACAATTCTCACATGACTCATTTATTGAGGTAAACAGTTATCTAAGAGGAAAACTCGGAAGTTTATTGTAAATTGTAAATTATCCTGTAAACAATTACGTGTAAGCAATATATTGCGCGGAACAATATGTAGGTATGCTATTGTTTAACATTTAACAACTGTCATACGAATGTCGTATTTTTAATCTATACTAATCTATACTATTATAATAAAGCGTAAACACACACTTCTTTGTTGCCTAAGATGTCAGCAATTACAGCATATTTTTGAATAACTCTTTTTTTAATAAAAAGCCCTACACTTACCTTACGCTTTAGGCTATATATTTTCACGCCATTAAACTTAGGGGTAAATATTTTGGATAAAAACTCTAATGTGGGAAAGAGACCAAAGTTGTTGCCAACATCAAGGAATCAAGGTTGTCATGGCTTGACATCATGTCATGTCATTTTGACATTTGCAATTGATAATTTGACAAATGTAAACAATAAAATGAAATTTTTATAATTCTATGCGGATGAAGTCGAAGTCGGAGGAAGAAATTTTAATTTTACAAAACAGGAAACCACATCTTTCTGGCTAGACGCTATGATACATGTTTTATTTTAGAATATTGTATAGCTCTATGTTTCTGTCTGCCACTCTTTGTAAACACATCGTCGAAAAGAGTTACTTTCTTTAAGACCTCTTAGATATGTAACTCTTTTCGTCAATACGAGTGGTACTATGAGTGAGACTTAGTGTAGATATAGGATGAGAAATACATACACTAAGGGAATGCTTAAGTACTTATTAGAGCACGCACACATTTGACTAAACTATCCCATAACTGTTTAGTAGCACTTTGATTTATATAAGCTTGTAAGAACGTGCGCACACCACTCGATTTTTAGTTGAGCAACTAAACAGTTGAGGTTGTGAAACAATCGCCAATCGCACAACAGTTGTGCGTTAGTTTAGGGAAATGTGTGCGCCAACTCTTATTCGATTCAATGGCGATCATTTAGTAACTCTACTTTAGGTTGTTATTTAAAAAAAAATTAAGAATGTCCAGCATCGAAGTTTAATACCGATCACGTTTTAATTTACTCTAGTCTTTCATTTTTTTCCTCAAGTTAAATTATTCCAAAGATAACTTTGAGTCCCGGGTTTCACGCATTCGGAATTTATATAATTGTGTGACGCATACAAATATGATGTGTGTGGGATTCGATTCCGGAATGAAACGACTCTCGCCAGTATGTTAATATGAGTCATTTCCTTTTATCCTAATATAACACATGTTACGGCTATTAACGGTCTTTGGAGATTACCAACGAGATAATTTTAAGATTCGTGATATAAAATAATTGTATATTTTAATTTATCTTGTGCACTCAGAATCGTTATTTCATTACTATAGGAGAACTTAAGATTAGATTTTACATATAAAACCTACACTAAGGTTAACCACTTAGCGATTATGCCTCAGTTATAGTTTGCTTTTGAGTTTCCTTTTTACCTTTGACGAAGTAAATGATTTTGTAAGTTCATATACATTTCTTACATAATATGCTCAACAATACATAATGAATGATAATAATTTCCTCTCCTTACAAAACTCGACGGAAATTACGTCTATAAATATGCCACGTCTAAAGGATTTATGAATGTAATTAGGGGTTTTTGGAACTATTCAAATAATTTAGTGATAGCCTTTCATGTTAAATTGTAAATCGATATTCTATTTTATGATATAAAATTACTATTCTTGTTTATTTTAGTAAGATTTATGCTTAATATCCTAACATAAAGTTAATGTGAAACGATTTTATAGCACATATTGTTTGTGTTGTAAAACAAAGTGCCAATAAAATATAATTATATAATGTATCACTAGATGGCGCTGTACTGTTTAAATGCCCACTATGGTTTTGCCGCGTTGTTATTATGCGCTTGCGACAAGCGACGAATAAAGTTGGCTCATCCACCAGACCCTGGAGTTTTATTTTACCATCGGGCAGTTCGTGGTTTTTTGGGATTCTGTACATGGTCCTTCGAGCCGGATATTGGCGTCTTGGACAGTTGGCAGTTGCATGTGCAGATCCAACGCACCATTAGGTTCCTTGGTGCTAAATAAAAGGGACAAACGCGCTACGTCGAGTTCCGTAGTAACCTGTGACAGTGGCAGCAGAGTTCGGGCAGCGGTTAGTGCGGAGAGGCCGCACTAGCAACACCAAGGCAGTACCACTGGAGAGCAGCGGGGGGAGCAGAGCACCTCCTCATCCGCCATCTTATACAACAGGACAGCAGTGAAGTGTCAATGTGTGAGTGTTTTATATTAGCTTACATTGTGTACTATTAGTGTTTTATTTTAAGATAATATTCTCATTTATTGTTAATTATGGATCGTTTAGTAAAATGTCAGGATAGTCTTTAAAGTAGAATACTTAAAACAGAATAAATTTTAGTAAACAGTCTAAAGATAAAATAACATTTTCATATGTAGAAACGCGTTTGGATAATTTGGAGGAATGTTGGACATCGTTCAAAGAGACTCATCAAAGGATCATTTTTGAATCAGAGGACAAAGAGTTAGAATCGTCTGATTATTATAAGTCCGATTGTTTCGATGAAGTTGAGGAGATTTATATTGATTTTAAATCAAAATTAAAAGGTGCTTTGGCGAAATTGCGGGCGACCACGCCGACAACGCAATCTTTAAACACTGAATCTAAAGGTTCCTGTGTACGCCTACCTAAGATTGACATCCCAACTTTTTCGGGCAAATATGTCGAGTGGACTAGTTTTAGAGACCTGTTCGTGTCTCTAGTACATAATAACTCAAGTTTGGACGATGTACAAAAACTCCATTATCTCAAAAGCCATTTACAAGGAGAAGCCGAGCAATTGTTACGGCATATTCCCATCACTGCCGATAATTATATTACTTGTTGGGCTCAATTAGAGAGTAGATATAACAATAAAAAGTTCTTGGCCAATTGTATATTAAAACGATTTATGAACCAAAGGAACGTCACCATAGAGTCTTCAAGTGCCATTAAAGACTTACTTGATGTTACTAATGAATGTTTACATGCACTTGAAAACTTGGGAGTTGCCGTTGGTTCATGGGATATATTAGTCATTTTTATTATCAGCCAAAAACTTGACCCAGAATCTCGTAAATCGTGGGAAACCTTGATTAACGACGGTACCAATGAATTGCCAAACATGACACAATTTAGAAAGTTTTTAGAAAATAGATTCAGAGCTCTAGAATGCCTAGATTCGAATAATGTTAATAAATGTAACTCTAAGCAGAAAAATGCCACGGCATTCCATGTAAACACTCACAATGCCACTAATTGTCCTTTTTGTCCTGACAAAGGACATAAATTGTATAATTGTAAAAAGTTTGCCCAGGAGGATGTAGACAATCGGCGTAAGTTTGTCCAAACCAGTCGGCTGTGTTTTAATTGTTTGAACCCAGGCCACTCCGTGTATACCTGTCGACAGTCCACAAGGTGTCATCTTTGTCGAAAAAGACATCATACACTTCTTCATCCTAAAAGTACCTCGAAAACTGATCTTAGTCAACCTGATCATGCCATAAGTACCGATGTTGTTGAGACAGCAGCGTCATCTTCAGCGGGTGAGCCCACGCGCGCTGTCACGTGTTTTGCCAAGGCTATTACTCACGTACTCTTGGCCACAGCTTTGATAAATGTAGAAGCGAGAACTGGATCTTTGATTTGTTTAAGATCCCTGATAGACCAGGGGTCTCAGGCTTCGTTTATATCGGAGTCCGCAGTCCAGTTATTGGGATTAAAGAAACATCCCATCAAAACTGTTATTTCGGGTTTAGGCGGTGACCCCCAAGCGTCTTTGGCCTGTAAGTTCATGGTTCCCATGAAAATTCAGTCCCGCCACGACCCCAGTTTTGTCATCTCTGTCAAGGCGTATGTTATGAACAAAGTAACGACTTTCTTGCCTGATAGGAAGATTGTCGTCCCATTGTTCCCTTCATTATCGTATGAAGTTTTAGCTGACCCTTCATTCGACACACCCAATAAAATCGATGTTCTGTTGGGTGCCGAGGTTTACAGCCAAATTCTGTTGCAAGGGTTGATTAGGGGTCCACCGGGCTACCCTCTTGCGCAGAACACTAGATTTGGCTGGATCCTGTCTGGTGAAGTTGAAGAAGCAGGCAGCCATTCTGAAAAGTGTCACAACATTATTGTTAGTTTGCACTCAGCTGATTCAAACGAGAATGAGCTCTTACGGAAGTTCTGGGAGTTGGAGTCTGACCATTACGATGTCGAAAAAACATTTTTAACGGAAGAAGAGCAGTTGTGTGAAAGATTGTTCGCGGAAACGACTCGTAGAGATGAATCTGGTCGTTACGTGGTTAACTTACCTTTTCGCACACCGGATCCGAAATGTAAATATGGTGACTCGAAACAAATTGCCCATAAAAGGTTTCTTATTTTAGAAAAGCGGTTCTTACGAGACCCTGATATGAAAAAAGAGTATGTCAAGGTAATAAATGAATACTTGGATCTCGGCCATATGGAAAAGGTCGAGGATAAAGAAAAAGATGGTGCGGTTTATTTGCCACATCACGCAGTAGTGCGAAATGATAAGCTTACCACCAAGGTGAGAGTTGTCTTCGATGCGTCGTGTCCGGGAACAAATGGAGCGTCGTTGAATCAGGATCTTTTGGTCGGTCCAACTCTTCAACCTGAGTTGCGTCACATCCTGATGAATTGGCGCCAATTTCCAATATGTCTCGTTGCAGACATAATTAAAATGTATCGACAGGTTAAGGTGTCTGAAAAAGATGTCGATTTTCAACGCATCCTGTGGCGTGAAAATCCAGAAGATGAATTACAGCATTTCCGTCTTCTTCGGGTGACCTTCGGCACATCCTCGGCACCATACTTAGCGGTGAAATCCTTGCAACAGATTGCACAAGATGAAGGAGCAGATTTTCCGCTAGCGAATAATCGCGTGTTGAAGGATTTCTACGTCGACGACTTAATGACAGGATGTCAGAATGTTGCAGAAGGCATTCAGATCTATCATGAGATGAAGGAGTTACTCAGTCGTGGTGGCTTTGAATTTCAGCGTTGGTCCACCAATAGTTCCGAATTGTTGGATCACATACAGGAAGACCACCTACGAGCAACCGAAGAACACCTGGAACTTAAAACAGACACAGTTAGTAAAATTCTAGGACTTACCTGGAATAGAAGGTCTGACGAATTCGAGTACACCGTAAATCTTCCTCCCTTGGAAACACCTGTAACCAAACGTAGAGTTATTTCAGACATCGCGAGATTGTATGACCCCCTCGGATGGATAGCTCCAGCCATAATAACGGCAAAGGTATTCATACAACGGTTATGGCTGTCAGGTATCGAGTGGGATCAGGAACTACCGCCATCATTGTTAGAAGATTGGCTTAATTATAGAGGAGAGTTGAAAGAACTTACCCGATTTCGTCTACCTCGTTGGACTCATTCATCCAGCGATGACAGCCTCGTAGAGCTGCACGGCTTCGCTGATGCATCCAACGTCGCCTACGCAGCCGTAGTGTATACTCGCATTATTGACAGAGACGGTTCCATTCATGTCAATCTTATAACATCTAAGACTAAAGTGGCGCCCGTCAAGCAGGTGTCGATTCCGAGGCTCGAGCTTTGCGGAGCAGTATTGCTCGCCAAGCTCTTAAAGGAGGTTTCGTCAGTTCTAGAAATACCCAAGCAACACATACACGCTTGGACTGACTCCTTGGTAGTACTGGCTTGGCTCAGGAGCCACCCCAGTCGTTGGAAAACTTTCATAGCCAATAGAGTGTCGGAAGTACTTACCGTTCTGGATGGAGATCAGTGGTGCCACGTATCGACGAAGCAGAATCCTGCCGATTGCGCGTCCAGAGGCGTGAAACCATCAGTATGCCCTGATGTCAAGATTTGGAAGCAGGGCCCGGCGTTCCTGAAAGAGAATATCATCGATTATAAAAGGGAAGTTATGGATACGACAATTGAAGAAAGAAAGCTAAAATGTCACACTACTACAAGCAATAAAATAGAGAATAGTATACTTACCAAGTATTCGTCGTTAACACGACTTACCAGAGTTGTAGCTTACTGTAGAAGGTTTTTGTCTCCAAATTCAACGGGTACCTTAAAGGCAGCGGAGCTGGGACTAGCGTTGATAACCTGTATTAAAATGTGTCAACGGCATCATTTCCAAGAAGAGATAGATAGTTTAAAGAAACATGGCAAGGTGAACAAGAAAAGTAGACTCACCTCGTTGAATCCCTTCCTTGATTCGGACAACATCATGAGAGTCGGTGGTCGTTTGCAGAAGGCTCCACTAGAAAATGACACGAAGCATCCCATATTGATTCCTCAAGGTTCGCACTTCACGAAATTATTGATAGACGACGCACATCAGAAATTGTTGCATGGTGGCCCTCAATTGACGGCCAACTATCTCAGATCCAAATATTGGATTATCAATGCAAAGAGCCTCATTCGGCAGTGCGTCTGGAAGTGCGTAGTTTGCGTTCGTCATTCCGCAAGGTCTAGACAGCAGATGATGGGCCAATTACCGGAGGCGAGAGTAACACCTAGCCGTCCTTTCTTACGAAGTGGAGTGGATTATGCTGGCCCCATCAGCATTCGTCCTTCCAAGGGTCGTGGTTATCACTCCACGAAGGGCTACATCTGTTTGTTTGTCTGCATGGCTACGAAAGCTGTTCACCTTGAAGTAGTCAGCGATATGACATCTCAAGCCTTTTTAGCGGCATTTAAGCGCTTCGTAGCCAGGCGAGGACATGTAGCAGAAATCTGGAGTGATAACGGGACCACGTTCATTGGTAGTGCGAAGGAATTGAAGGCGTTGTTCAATGTGGAAAGATCTGGCCTAGCAAGTGAAATTGCCGATTGGTGTGCTACAAACGGTACAGAGTGGCACTTCATACCTCCACATTCTCCAAATTTTGGAGGATTGTGGGAGGCAGGAGTGAAGTCTACCAAACACCATCTCCGGAGAATAGTAGGCAATAGCACACTGACGTTCGAAGAGATGACCACCCTTTTGGCTCAGATTGAAGCCTGTTTAAATTCAAGGCCAATCTCCCAGCTACCGACATACCCGGATGATCCATACCCTCTGACCCCTGGTCATTTTTTGATAGGAGAACCACTAGTTGTGGTCCCTGATAGGAACTATGAGGACTCAAATGTCTCCTCATTGAAGAGGTGGCATCTTACGCAGCGCATGCTTCAGGACTTTTGGCGTAGATGGTCACAGGAGTATCTTACTCAGTTACAACATCGCTACAAATGGACAGATCAGGTTTCGGAACCCAAACTAGGCGATATTGTGCTTATTCGTGAAGATGATCTTCCACCTGCCAAGTGGCTTTTTGGCGTTATCGATAAGAAGCATACTGGTTTGGACAAACTTACTAGGGTTGTCAGCGTAAGATGCAAGGGCAGTGTCATAAAGCGACCATTGTCAAAATTAGTAATATTACCTGTCACTTAATTATTAAATTTAGATTTTGTATTATACAGTCCACTAGAATAATTGCTATCATTGTAGTCATAAGTTTTATTTGGGTTTAGTTTTAATTTTTTTGTCGATTTTATTTATGTTGCAATGCCACCGTACAATTGTTTTACTATGTTTATGTTTGTTATTTCATTAGTTATTCCTTAACTTTATTATTGTATACTTTTGCATTCCGGCATGGTGGCGGACAGTTGCTGTTGTTTAATTTGATTTTGCGCCCCATTATGGAGCATTGTACAACTGCCGCTAAATTTGTAAATATCTCAAATTTTTGTATATTTGTGATGGACATGCTGTCCATGGTGGGCGGTATGTTTGTGTTGTAAAGCAAAGTGCCAATAAAATATAATTATATAATGTATCACTAGATGGCGCTGTACTGTTTTAAATGCCCACTATGGTTTTGCCGCGTTGTTATTATGCGCTTGCGACAAGCGACGATTAAAGTTGGCTCATCCACCAGACCCTGGAGTTTTATTTTACCATCGGGCAGTTCGTGGTTTTTTGGGATTCTGTACACAACACAATACGCGATTTTGTTACAATGAAAACAGCGTTCCAACATGTTATTTAATACTATGGCATCCAGCTCTAGTGTAGTGCTGCGGATGTGCACGGCATGACGCCCACAGATTTATGTACGACTGACTGCCACTCGCCCGGGCCAAGACAAAAACAAAGCTATAATTCTTATGTCGCGTCACCGTTCCCTCTCCACTATTTCTCTAAGTTTTTTGACACTAAAGAAAGACATTCGATGAACGAAAAATACGTCATTCGTTTCCTTAAAAAAAACCCATCGAAGTCTACTGCCAATTTTCATAAATGACTCCAAAGAAACCATTTATCTTGTCTCAACACGTACTAAGTATAAATTTAATCTAGAATGGAATTTGTCGAGCAATTTTGTTGTGAAATTGTTGCGCTTTCGATCATTCTGCTGATAAACATCGAGTTATCGTTATTACAGTGCTAATCACGACTTTCTCCCGACATCTTCCGCTTGCGCACTCGCTTGTAAATCCGTCAAACTTAATCTGAAACTGGCTATAGTCCGAAATATTTGATTGGCATAATTGGAACTAAATTAAATAGCTCAATAGTTACTTGTAGATTTAAATGCCATAAAATCCTGATCGGACTGTAGCTGTTTTCATATGATCTAACAGAGGTATGCGATACCAGCGCCCTTATTAAACCAGATAAATTTGCCGCAATATACGCATCTCACATTTAAAATGTTACGTTCTTCTGAACATTATCAAACAGTTGGCACTAAAAGCTACTTAACCCATTTCAAACGACATTAAATAAGACATGCAAATCGCGGGCCCCATCTTTAATGTACTTTCACATTCATCACACGTTCTATTTCTAACTCTATTACGTTTGTAGTAAGGTTCTTTATTATAGTTATGTATAGTTTTGTTTCCCCAGCTGTAATATAACAAAAGACCAAAGTCCACCTGTCGTCAATCAGCCCCTGATTGGCGACAATGTAACTCCGGGGCAAGCATTGTCTACCTTGTAACAAATGCTGTGGTTTTTTTCTCTTTTGCTGCTCTGAGAGAAAATGGTCCATTTCATGTAAATAAAAAGAATAGACGAAACGTTTCTTTTTTGTGTAATGTAACTTTATTGTTATAAAAGTTTCTATATTTTATTTAATTTTTTGTACGTATTTCGTGAACTATAGTAAATAGGCGACATTAATTTTTGTTGATGGTTGGTTTGAAGAGAATTAAAACGAGTTGTTTTTCCATGAGTTTTACTTCTAGATTATTTGTTATACACATTTAATCCAGTCTTGTGACTTCAGTACATATTTCCTGTATGCGTCATACCTTTAACTATATAAAGCTTTTGAAAATAAACGTCTGACAGATAACCTTCGTTTGTTATTCACTTCGTCTACGTCTGATAGACGGACAGTGATCTGTGTTTCTGACAGTAATTGACACTAACGACTCGGAAATTAGCTCTCCTGAGACGTTATGTGTAAATAGTCAAGTCAGTGTTCGGATATTACAATGTTGAAGACATTAGAAGTAAAGGAATGAATGAGATGCATTCTTTATTCAAGATCGTCATCGACCTGCCATTTTCTCTACGATGGTATACCACTGTCGCATACATTTCTATCAGTATCTGAATTCACACCCTTCTTACGTATATCAATCTATCCATACTAATATTATAAAAAGGAAAGATTTGTATTATTGGATTTTTCTATGTATTTGATTCACGCAAAAACTACTGGGCCGATTTTAAAAATTCATTCACCATTTTAAGATAATTTATCTGTGAGTAACATAAATGTTGTTTTTCAATATAACGCGGGCGGAGTCGTTAGCAACAGCTAGTACAATACATCTGTACTAAGGTAATGTTTTGCTTCAGAATTTATCATTGGCGAAACAAACTTCCCCTAACACGTCACGTGTTATCTTTAGGAACGTTTTTCCTCAAAAACGATGTATGCATGTTCCACCTGTACGGTAGAGAGCGTGTGCGCCCACGCGCCCACGCGCCCCGTAGCCTTGACTCCGCTCACTTATTTGTCAACGCCACTGTATTCTCGGCCGGTCTCCTGCCGCCGGTTATTTTTAATACTTTTTATACGTACGCTATTTCGGATGCAGTAATTGCATATAGTGACCATGATTTTTGTAATTAGTAGGATAGTCCTGATTGGAGATGGACGTTAAAGGTCTTAAAATAAAGTATTTTTAACTATAAACTTCATGTATACTAATATTACAAAGAGGAAAGATTTGTATTTTTGTATGTAATGTATAAATTCAAAAACTACTGGGGTGCATTTCAAAAATTCTTTCTCCATTACAAAAATATAGTGTCGCTGAGTAACAGGGTACATTATCTACTAGTTTTTTTTTTATTTCGTACGGACAAAGTCGCGAGCAAAATCTAATATGCAGTTAATTATTTGTAAATTATGTTTTCTTACAATTTCTTGGAGGCCATACATAAAAAAATATTGTTCTGGTAACTATTATTGTATAATCAATGAAAATAGAAAAATATTATTGAAATGAGTATATTAGAGGAAGTTTGAGAGTAGCCCCAGTGGTTGAGAAAATAAGGAGTAAAAGGTTAGAGTGGTATGGGCATGGTATGAGAAGGGATGAATCGCATGTAACAAGACGGACGTTAATTATGAATGTGGAGGGGTACACCGGTAGAGATAGACCTAGAAAGAGATGGATGGATTGCGTGAAAGGTGACATGATCAAGAAGGGAGTGATGACTGAGATGACGGATGATAGAGTGCTTTGGAGGACGAAAACCTGGTGCGCCGACCCTACGGGAGTAGGATAAGGCAGGGGAGATGATGATGAACTATTATTGTATAATCGTTATTGAGTTAACTAATATGATAGTCAGCACAAAAATGCTCGTACCAATTTACGTAATAATTATTGAAAATTCGATAACAGTATCTAATTACTTGAAAACAAAACCCTCCAGATTATTTTTTTAATTAATAAACATATTTGTAGAGGTTATTTATACCATTTATTATCTATTGTTATTATAATGCTTTGTTATGAAAAGGTAAATTATGTTACGTCAAATTAATGGCTTGTAAGCGAACACGACTGAATTAACAACATTTTCGTAATAGAATTAATAGCTGTAATTTATAACGTCTTTAGTCTATACGAATATAATAAAGCGTAAACACACACTACTTCGTGGCATAGGATGTCAGCAATCACAGCATATTTTTAAACAATTCTTTCTTTTATATAAAGCCCTACACTTACGCGACGCTCTAGGCTATGTATTTTCACGCTATTAAACTTAGGGGCTAAATAAATTGGAAAAAATATTTATGTGGGAAATACCATAAACTACAAGCTGCCAACATTAAGGAAGCAAGGTTATTATGGTAACGGTAATTTTGACATTTGCAATTGAGAATATGATAAATGTAAACAAAATAAAGTTATATATTTGTAGCTTAAACTAAAACCCGTATTAAATGCGTGTACACGAACGCACCTTCCTCTTAAATATTTCGTTTAAAGATGTCGTATTTTAAACGCTCTTGGCAAAATAACAGAAAGCGAAAGAAAAAACCCTAGCCAGAGTTCAAATTTCACAAACTTTCGCATCTTTGTAAACAACAAAAATAGAATTAACGCCGGTTTAACGGCGCTTGTGCCAAATCTGCGGACGCAGAACGAAGACGGGCCTATGACTCATACAACGGACTGGCGAATGTTGAAGGATACATTTTTTACTAAAACTTAACGCTTCCAATGTTGACATATATTGTCCTTTATATTTCCTTTGAAGAAATAGAGACAACAATATATGTCATGGCAATCCAATATAAAGTATAGCGTGAAAGTAAAACATAAAATGTACAAAGAAGTAATAGGAAAGGCTTAAATAATGTGAGAGCGCGCTATAAACATCTATATCGAGTCAAGTGAGTGACCTTCGCGGGCGGACTGGCAGGCTGGCTAGCTGGCAACAGAGTAGCGTACAACTTATATCTATACGTATAGTTGCACAGTGGCGGGCCGTGTGTGCGCCGCGCTAGCACGATGACCCGTACCCGCCTCGCCGCGCACCTCGCCCCGCACCTCCCCCGCACCTCGCCCCTGCCGCCGTTCTGTGACGCATCAATTACCCCGCTCGAACACAACTACGCAGCGTCTATCTCCTTTCATACTAAACTATACTTTAAAAACATAGGTATAGAATACGTTTTCCATTGACCTCGATAGTAGTTAGGGCATTGCGCGTCGTTTGATGCGCGGGAAAGTGTTCATTGTATTTATTTTGGTACGCAGCGGTGGGGCGGGGGGAGGGGGTAGCGCAGTCGGACACAAGTGCACTGTTCCAAGAAAACGCTCTCAGGGGAGACGAGACGGGTGCCGTGCGACTAGCTAGCATGCACTTTGCAAACACGCATGTTCTATATTATGTTTTCAATATGTTAATACTATATGGAAGTGTATAAAAGTATAAATTGAAAATATTCCATGAAAAGCAGAGGATTTGGTAAACAAGTTAATCGAATAACGGTATTGACGTCCATCTTGCATAATGAATACATTTGACAAGGAAACTGGGACGAGAACGGTTTTAGTAACTAGCTGTCGACCGCGGCTTCGTCCGCCTGGATTAAAAAACTAGCCTGTGCTATACCTAATACTATCCCTGTTCCAAATTTCATATAGATCGGTAGTTCTGGAAATACGTGGTAATCTAAAATTTCGTATTTATATTAGTAACGATTTTATTTATTTACTAGTATCCTGGAAACGGGAAGTCGATGTTTGGATTTAAAATTCAATTCGAGACTTCGAATCGAGTCTCGGAGATTTTTTTTAGGTCGCTAACGGATCTGCGAATGCACGCGATGGAGCAGTAGTGTAGGGGGGGGGGACAGATAGCGGCTTTACTGCCGTTTCCTTTCGTATAGTGCGCAAAAACAATTGATAAACGCATTACTATATGTATTAACTATAGCCAGTGAATTCAATCGCGTGGATAAAAAACGTGTTTATAGTATAGTATAGTTTATAGTGAAGAGCTATTGAGTTATTATGTAAAATGCAAATCCCATGGAAACCGTTTATGTTTTCGGGATAATTGTTACCCCATGTCTTTACCCAGACTGTTATCTATCTCTGATGCTAATTTCATCAGGATATGTTTAGACGTTTTGGAGTTATGTGGTAACACACATCCAAATTTTTACATACAAAAGTTTTAAGCTAAATTATATGTCCAATTACCAGATATATTTAGCATAGTTTAATACAACATAAACGTATGTTAATAGAAGATATATCTTCTTTGCAAGGTCGTGGATTGTCGTGTGGGATCGTCGAAGGCTAGGCTTTCATGGCAGATAACAAGATCCAAGTTCAGTTTTAATTCCTGAACCCGCAATATGACGAATGGACTAAAATCGCTATCACACAGGTAAAAATCTATTTGTAAATATAACTTTAAGATTTTATAAGAAATTTAAAATTCGCACTATATAAATATAAAATTGAAATATTGACTATAATATCAACTTTTAACGTCCCAGACATAATAAAAATATTCATATAGACAAATAATGTTTCTTTCAAACAAGTAAAAATGAATATTTTTGTCATAAAATTCATAGTAAGTTAGAAGACGTTTCCGTTAAATAATTAATCATAACAGTATATCTTTATTTTAGAATTAATCATATGTTTTTGAATTATACGCCGTTAAAGCAGTTTCTCTTATAACATATGTGCATATAAAACTTAATGTCAATATGCTCCGTCATATCCGTGAACTATTCGCGAAAAATTATTATGACAAATCATTCGATGAGTTACATCTGTTAAAATATGAAACTCAGTTAAAATTTTTATAACACATAACCGAGAAAAGTTTTCAGTAAAATTATAGAAATCATATCGACCTAAGAGTTACATCGTCTAGAGAATTTTATAAGACTTATGTTCTGATATCCTATACTTAAATACTAATAAATTGTGTTTACCAGGCCACGTATAAACACATTTATTCTATTATTACAATAGTATAGAAGTCTCTCGTTTGTTAGTTCGTTGGCAAACACAATTGTAATCACAGTGACGTCACGCTCAAATAAATATTTATTCAGACCATTGTGCCTTAGTTTTGTCGACGTTGAATAAAGATTATGAATGATATTCTTCCGTATAACGACGACGACTAAAAAGTCGATATAAATCACCTTCAATATTAATTTTAATATCAAATTCGTCTGTGGCAACTATTATTTGGTACTATTTTTTTCGTGTATAGCTTTTAACAGCTAAAAATAGTATACATATCGTTGTCGTGTCGTGTCCGTGTCGTGGTGTCGTGACGTGGTCGGCAGCGGGCGCGAGAACGTTCTCAAAGTCACCCGCGATAACCTGTTCGACCGGGGAACTTAATAACAACGATTTATTATGCATATCGCCGGCTGCTGTTTGCCACGCCAAATATTCAGCTCACACGTCCGGGACGAGATGTTTCAGTCCAGACGTGTACATTGTTTTGTTATTGAAATTTATTACGTTACGTAATTACAGTGTCGGTTTTACAATTACAGACTTTAGATTTTTTCCATAATCTATACTAATATAATAAAGCGTCAACACACACTACTTAGTGGCGTAGGATGTCAGCAATCACAGCATATTTGTGAATAATTATTTCTTTAATAAAAAGTCCTACACTTACGACACGCTTTAGGCTATATATTTTTACGCTATTAAATTAGGGGGTAAATGAATTGGAATAAAAAACCTTCATGTGGTAGAGACCATAAACTACAAGCTGCTATGTGGAAACGGTAATTTTGACATTTACAATTGAGAATTCGACAAATGTAAACAACAAAATAAAGTTTTAATAATTTCACGCGGATGAAGCCGCACGGGAGGGCACAGCTAGTTTATTTATAAACTGACACATGCTTGAAAACATTTTTCTCATTGATAGCGGATGCAGATGATCATTGTGTTTATAACAAGTTGATTGTTCACTCTCCTCCATATTTTTGTGTAGACACGTAGTCGCAAATTGGTATATCGTCTCATATCGAAACGTTTTTCATACGGTCGTATACAGCATGTTTACACGCATTTCGTATTTAAATATCGACTCATTCGAAAAGATGTAACTGTTTTCGTCGGATGATTCGATATTGCCACGTATTGTCGAACACCGTCATAAGGTCATAACGCTGATGGCTTTTTGTTGTACCCGGTGTTCCGTGTGCAGGTTGCTTTAGCGACCTTCGTGCGGTCAACGCACGTCAACTAGGTTAAAATAATAACGTCTAGACATAATTGAATGAAAAGAAATATTATTTACTTTTGTTCCATTGTTTTAGGTATAGTTAATGATTTCATATTTGTAAAATAGCCACTATGTCTATATTTTCTCAGTTTCTGAAACTTTTTTAACACTAGATTTACCAGACCAGGCATTTTGACTGGTCTGGTAGAAATAGGTTTGTCTAATTAGCTGGTACATCTAGTTTTAAAACGCTTTATTAAAATTTTAATTTTATGTCATACTAGCTTTCGCCTGCGCCTCCATCCGCGTGGAGTTTAAAAAAGAAAAGAATGTAGACTATGTGTTCTTCCCGACTATGTTTTACATCTATGCCAAATCCTCAGGTTCCATTAGGCTACAAACTCTAAGAAACATCCATACATCCATCCAAACTTTCGCATTTATAATATTAGTAAGATTCCACTGCAAAAGGTACGATTAGAAGGTTCATATTTATGATTCGAAGTGTTTTTTCGATATCTCTGACAGTTTAATTATATCTTCATGTATCGAGATCTCTAGTCTAGTCTAAGTCTAGAATATCTAGTTCAGCTTTTAGGCAGATATCAGATCTAAGTCTGGTTGCGGTGAAACTAGATCGCAATCGATCTGGCCAGTCGGGTCGCGACCTCGTTTCGTTCATGTCTCATTTACACTTGTATCAATACTCAATACGACTCTATTCTTTTAAAGTCTATGGTAAAGAAAGGCCTTTGTAATTATACCTTTTTAGTCCTAGAACTTAACTCCAAAATGTTAAATGGAATTAGGACTTTAAGCGTAGCCATTCATTTAAGACGCTGTTTTTAAATTTCGTTCAGTATTAGGCTGTTAAACTTTTTTTTCTACTGCTTTTCAAAGGGATAACAATATTTGTTTTATCGTTTGAACAATGGAAACTTTTTAAATACCACTATGTTCGTGATCGCACAGTTATGTACGTGTGTAATCTATGAGAAATTGGCGAACGTGAAGTATTCAATTTGTGATACCGTGTTAAGTTTGCAATTTTAAAACGTTAGATTATATAGCTAGTGTATACAATATCCATACATAACAGTGACGATCCGCTGCAGAAAAATCTGCACATAGACTTTTTCATATTCCATTTTGTATTCCGACAGTGGATGTCTACTTTTATGTTATAAATAAGCGTACTGTTTGATGCACTTATGATCTCAGATTTCAAGCACTTTGGCATTAAAGCATCGAATTGCCTTATGGAATGTATTTCCGTATGTTATGCGCTCTTTGACGTGGTTCATACCGCCCTTACAAACCGGTAGGGCTGCCAACTTTTAATGCAGAACGACAAAAATGAACAACTACTGACTTGTCAACCCTGGACACTGATGGACCATAAAAAAAGACATAGGTGATAGGTGGGGAATACATCGGGAGTGTGAATTGCGTGTGAAAAGGTGACTGAATTGTTAGAATATAGATCTATCTGGAGGTTATCCTGGTGAACCCCACATATAGTTGGATAAGGACAGGAGGATGATCTCTAACACGTAGAAAACGATGTCAAAAGACAATCTAAACTCAGGGAATTATAAAAATAGAAAAGGTGACAACCCTACCAGCTGGTGGTTGTTGAGATCAAAGGAGTTGCCACACGCAGCGCAGTGTGTTACATTTTATGATATTGTTACAATGTTAAATGTGCTACTAAAATATTTAAAAGTAGTGATTTTATTTATGTTTATAGGAATATTAGTAAGTAATACTAAGAATTTGAGGAATTGGAAAGAATTTATTTGTATTTTAAAAATATTGTTTGTTTAGTATAAAAGAAATATACTATTTGTTTCATTGATGATTTTATTTATTAAAATTATAGGTATGAAATGTGCAGATATATATTTCGCTTCTAACCCTAATTCGATAAATATTTAAATTCAGACTTTAATATCCAAAAGTTGCTACACCATGAAACTCAAAAAAATCTATTGAACGTCAAAACTTTGTTGTAGTTCAAGTAAAAACTACTTAGTTTCTCTTGCGGTTGACCATGAAATAGTTTACAACGAAACGTTACTTTTGGATTAAGATTGTTACAAAATTAGTTTTAGTTTTTTAAGAAATAATATTCTTATTGGCACACTCAACTATATTCAGACTAGGTTTTACACGCGACATCATCCGGGGGTTATTAAAAAAAATTAGTAGTTACTGTGTTTTTCCAGGAAATGTACTACATGTTAACCATTATCCGTGAAGCCGTTTTAGAGATACTTTCTAACAAATTACCATCCATCCAAACTTTCGCATTTAAAATTTTCTTAGGAAAACGTACCACGTTTAGAAGATAAGGATAAACTTACATTACTACTACTATAGAACTAAACTTAGGGTCGTCACATTGGCTGATATTCATATTTGAAATTGATTCATCACGTAGGGATCTTAAACTATAACTAACTAGGTCTAACTCTATCCTTAGTTAATCTAACAATGAATAGTTTGCCCTATGATTTATCTATAATACTAAAGTAGACGGGAAATTGCCTGGATTATCAAAGATAGTTCTAAGAACAGATCTAGACACGTACCTAGTACAGTTCTATGCTCAAGTTTGCACCTTTGAAGCTTTTTACTGTAATTTAGACTTTATTGGAATGAAATAAGGTTTATGTGATCTAGACACGCTTGCGTATAGTCCTTAAGATTGTGTGTAAGATGTTTGGTTGCAATTTAGACTTTATTACAATACAATAGGGTTGAAGTGTGCGGGTAGTTATAAATGTGCGGTTCATTGTACAAGACGAGTTTAGCTTTCACTTTCGCTGTCGGATGCTCGGAATACGGTTGTTATGTCCCCGACTGAACACTATTCTTTATGTTCTCAACCCGTTTTGTATGCAATTTAACTTATTTGTTGTACTTGAAGTTGCATACTTGGAAGTTGTAGGAAAATGCTGACAGTTTTTGGTTTTTGTTCAGTTTAATGTCGCTAATTTGTTAAAAGTCTTTTATATATAAATTTAATTTAGCACAGATGTATTTTAGTTTGGAAGAATGCATAAGCTACTATTTTTTTTAATTCCGCGCGGGTAAATTTTGTTTTAAGTTAAATTTTAAATAATAAAATTTAAACCAAAGTTAGTACCAGTTTATGGTTTCTCTAAAAGTTTATCATTCGTGCAATTCTCACTTTTGACACAGTTATATCTCTCAGTGTCCAGTTCCACCGCTAGAGGGCGTAACTTAACTCCCAGACCGTAACCGTTCCAGATAAAATATAACCTTAAATTCTACTAAATTTTATCTTCAGACACAACGAAGAACTTTAAAAGTTCCACTTCAATGACTTCATAAAAGCTTTTATTTTAGCTTAGATGTGCGTAAAATTTATCACGTAAAACAGAAATACAGGGTTAATTTCCCAATGGGGATCTATTTTTGAGAAATATGTTTTTTACTAGCTTTCGCCTCCGACTCCGTCCGCGTGGAATTAAAACAAATAAAAGCAAGTAGCCTATGTGTTCTTGCAGACTATACCATACATATATGCCAAATTTCATCGAGATCCGTTCGGCCGTTTAGGCTACAAACTCTAACAAACATCCATCCATCCATCTAAACATTCGCATTTATAATATTAGTAAGAAGTAAGATTCTACTGTATGATTTTCGTAAAAAGTTAGTTTTATTTATGTAAGATATTAATTTTACTACAATTGTTTGAAAATGGTCTTGTCCACATTATCCTTTCCCAAAAGTTTCACTTAAAAATACCCCTTAACAGAAAGTTAAAAACATACAATAACTTTAGGACGGACGGCGACCGTACTTAAAGTTATTGAAGTTGAAGCCGACAGTTTGCGGAGTTGCGGCGACTGTAACAAGCCCTTTGACGCTCACGCAACCGGAAAACTTTACATTTCCATTGAGGAATATTTTAAATTATATATTTTTAAACTGGAATAATAAAAGCGTAAAGTCAGATGTTCATGTTTGTATGGTAGTCCTTTCGCTTTCAAGATGAGCCAAAACATCATTTTCCTCGCTCCATGTGAACAAAAGAGAGAAGAATGTTTTTTTTCGGCAGTGAAAACTAATCTTTAGCACTGGTATTGCGGTTTGTCCTTTCAGAAAATATGTAAAACCTACATGGCCAAAAGCAATAACAACTACAATACGAAAAGGATCTTGTAACACTTTTTGACATTGACAGAAGGGACCTAGGCCGCTATAGGTCTACAAGGATCATATGCAATTTGGTGAACTAACAATGTCATTTTGTATCGATGAGGGAACGGCAACCACACAGGTGGATGTCGACATTTTCATAATTTCGAAAATATTTTGGCTTGTAGTTTTTCATAATTTAGTTTAACTTGCCAACCGTGTAAGGTATCCTTGTCGGTCTGTAATAGTTATTGTGTATGTAGTGGCGCACGCGCAGTCCGCGTGATGACACGTGTATGACACAATTGCAACACTGCCAATGCAAACGCATGACTAGACAATTATGTGTTGTTAATGATCGACTATGCGACCTCAATTGTAACAGTTATTAAAATATTACTTAGTATAAAATTTACATAAGTGCAAAATTAGAATATTTTTTTTTGTAAAAATTTTGTTTCATTCTTTATTACATTTTTTGTTGTTAAATTTCGAATATGCTAGAGATGTTTTTGCATATTAATTTGACCTAGTTTGTTTCGTATATGACCACAAAATGTATTATTTGATAGGAACCTTAATCCGATATATTTGGTAAACCAATTCGATTACAGATCTCTACAAACCGCTTGTCTGTTGACAATAAAATGATTTAAATCATATGATATTAAAACCATCCCTTACTGTAAATATCTTTACTAAATTTACTTTAGAGGAGTAGTTACTTAGGTAACTCACTTAGTGTTAAAAAGTAATAGCTGCTGTTAAAAGTGTTTTTATTGATAATTTTCTTAATATTAAGGCAAATTTCAAGACATCTAATTACTATAGTATACATGGTGATCGTTAAACAGTTATCGCAACATCGCCCTCCAAGCTATTAGTAGGCAGGTGAGTCAGTCATTACTCAGTAGGAATTGACTCATACTGTATAATATAATAAAATTATGTTCAAGCGGCTATACACAAACCAGTAGCTAGCACAGCTACTTACACGTGACAAATTGGGATGTATGTAACTAAAATGCAGGTAAATGACACGATATTGTTTTTTGACAGTTACGGGAATTCAAGTTAAGGGTCATGTGGGGTCATTAAGTCTTCAATTTCGTCTACAAACAAACCCTGAAGAATTGTACAAGAAAACTTGTCTTGATCAATGTATTGCAGTTCTAACACGTAACACTGACAAGATCACAGATATTGTGCAAGAATATAATGTATGCAAACACTAACATTTAACTAGACAGGAATACTAAACGACAAAGGGTCAGCTAAGGACGACCCGTGCTATTTACACTTTAAACGGTTAGATAACGATCATCGATTAAATAACTATGTCGTTTCACTATTCGGCCTAAGTTGCAAGTATAGTTCGTTGGAACTAAAGTTATTTGTAAACCATTTATGTGTTTATACAAGCCCTTTTATTGCCTTGGAACTTCAAAGGGTTAAGAACATTTGTACATTGTATGTCTTCGACCCCCCGGTTTGTAACACGTAAATAGACATTTCCCTCGCCTAGTTCACTACGACGCCTGTCGCCTGTCACTTGTCGCCTGTTACTTGTCACCTCGCATTTTCACACCTTCCCAAGCAGGTATCGAATCGCGTTCATCGATGTGACATTTCTAATTTACATGTAAATCGCTCGCTTTCGTAATCCGCTTTCGCGTTGAATATCTAATTTGTATATAATATGAGCTTTAATCGAGAACTACATTTATATAACAGTAAAGCTAGATAATTAAATAGATAAATAGTGTAATAGAGATAACTTTTACTGACGGGTAACGGTTTTTAAGTAATCCAAAGTTTGCTGTATAAATTATTGTTTTATTCACCAGTCAACAATATAATTTTCTTGCTGTTTCTTTTACGTTAATAAACAAAAACTCATCTCCCATTTTTATTCGACGTTAGCTTCCATTGGTAAGAATTTCTGTCTGATATGAGTAATAAATGACACACCACAAATATATATTGGGCAATTTTTATTCTTTTTATTTTTCCTGTCTATTTAAACACGTAATATGTAGGTTTATACTATACCTATCAAACGACATATCTGAATTCACTCTATCTCGATACGATTTTCTTTAAGTTTTCGTGTGTTGCGAGTTGTAGGTAATTTGTGTGTATGTTTGTTGCAGGCCGGGGCAGTCGGAGCACGGGCACGCGGGCGGTGCGGGCTACGGCAAGCCGGCGGGCGTGCAGCCCCGCGCGCCACCCGCACCCTATGCGCAACCCTACCAGCCGCCCCTGCGACTGCACAACCCCGGATACGGCTCCGCTCCACTCTCATATAGGTACAGGTAATATTATAGAAATAGACAAAAATGTTAAAATTCGATTAGATGTCGCTTCTAACTGTCCGCGTGAACTTAAGAGAGTACAATCTATCTCTTTCTATTAATCCAAATAAGTTAAGCCTTTCTAGAGTTAGGTGGTAACAAACATCCAAGCATCCATACAAAAATCAATTTTATTCCATGAAAATGGACACCATGCCATGCTAAATCGTGTATTTTTTGGTAGAAAATAGCGTAAATTTTTAAGTAGTTTAAATAAGATTGTAATCGTTGACATGTGAAGTTGCTTGTAGATTATGAATTGTATGAACAAATGGCATTGTTGCGTTGGGAGTTTGCGAGGTGTGCAAATGCTACCCTATTATAAACTTACAATTACTTCCAAAACAATAAGAAAATCACCTTTGTATAGATTAAAATCTGGATCAACGTTGAATGAAATGATACTTTAACGAATTGTGAAACTTTTCAAAATACAATAGATTTTACGAATAAATTGTTGTCCTTTTTATTTATTTTTTCAAAATATTTATTTCAAATTATATATTTTTTTTGACGCTAAAACCGTCCTGTTCCGTATAATCCTCGCTCCATATAAATTCGAGTGTTTTTGCATCCGTTAAGAAAGTTTGACCATTAATACTAAGTCATTTCAAGTTCTCGAAACTTCTACAGAACTTTCTACGAACTCCCAACTAAACCATTAATATTTCCTAAAGTTTGTTTTAAACAAAGAATTGTAATTTCGCAAAACTTTTCTAAATGAATGAAAAACTGTCAACTAAATTTTACGAAGTTTCTTTTTTACTTTTGGAAGAGTCTAGAAGTTTAAAAAACTATAGTTCTTATAACGGAATCAATGACAAATCTGTCTAAAGAAACACTGCACCTGTTTGGATGAATGACCGCTAACGGGATTTTCAATTCCGCGCTTGGAAAAAGAAATCAAAGAGGTTTTTCTGCTGATTAAATTGCAAGAATAGATTTACTACCTACAGACGAATAATTTAATTCTCTTTCCAGCTAGGATTAAAAGTAAATTATAAGGGCCTTTCCCACCAAATTGTAAATTGGCTGATAACAATCCAACGTGTAACATATGTGATGGAAATATCGGATTTTGTTCACTTATCTGACAGTGACGTCATTTTTAAGCTATCTGAGCCTCTATCAGCTAGTGGTGGGACAGGCCCTAAGAGTTATAAATTGCCACGTATTTATGTTGCCACAAGATTACAACCTAATTACAATTTAAAATTACATTTAATTACATCGGTAGAGGTAGACCTAGAAAGAGATGGATGGATTGTGTAAAAGGTGACATGATCAAAAAGGGAGTGATAACTGAGATGACGTATGATAGAGTTATGTGGAGGACAAAAACCTGTTGCGGCGCTACGGGAGTAGGATAAGGAGATGATGATGATGATGATGATTTAATCGAAATGGGTAGGTAATTAATGTCTGTTAGAGGAAATCAAAACTATGCGTATAGATGAAAATACAGTATTACAACATTAAAAAGCAACAAATTGTGAAGTTATTGATGATTGTGATACAAATAGAATTCTGGCAATGTAACAAATGCTGAGATCGATACCGACCCACTTTCATTATCGCCCTCACAAAAACTTCAACCTTTACTATTGTTCCATTCAATAATACAATGCACATAACAATGACTAAAATGTACGTAGGTATCTATACTATTATAATAAAGCGTAAACATACACTTCTTTGTTGCCTAAGATGTCAGCAATTACAGCATATTTTTGAATAATTCCTTTTTTAATAAAAAGCCCTACACTTACGTCACGCTTTAGGCTATATATTTTCACGCCATTAAACTTAGGGGTAAATATTTTGGATAAAAACCCTAATGTGGAAAAGAGACCATAAGTTGCTGCCAACATCAAAGAAGCAAGGTTGCCATGGTTTGACATCATGTCATGTCATTTTGACATTTGCTATTGATAATTTGACAAATGTAAACAATAAAATGAAATTTTTATAATTTACACAGGAACAGCTAGTATTATATAGTTATGTAAAGCATTTGTTTTATTTGCATATAATTGTTGGCTTTAAACAATTAATACAAGCTGCCATCGGTAGATTATAAATGTATTTATTTTATGTCTACACTAGCTGTTCCTGTGCGGCTTCATCCGCATAAAATTATGAAAAATATATTTTATTGTTTACATTTGTCAAATTATCAAAAGCAAATGTCAAAATGACATGACATGATGTCAAACCTTGGCAATATTGCTTTCTTGATGTTGGTAACAACTTATGGTCTCTTTCCCACATTAGGGTTTTTATCCAAAATATTTACCCCCTAAGTTCAACTGCGTGAAAATATATAGCCTAAAGCGTGACGTAAGTGTAGGGCTTTTTATTAAAAAAATAATTATTTAAAAACATGCTGTAATTGCTGACATCTTAGGCAACAAAGAAGTGTGTGTTTACGCTTTATTATATTAGTATAGATAAGTATAGATTATAGAGCAAGAAAGACAGTTTGTTTACTATTTAAACTTATCTATAAACATAATCTCTTATTGTGCTCAACTATTTAGCCTCGCTTTGATTCCTATGAGCTTATATAAAGGTGAACACTACGATTTTTAGTTGTGCAACTAAACAATTGGCTGCGAAACACTCAACAATCGACAATTGCACAACAGTTGTGCGATAGTTTAGTCAAATTAGCCATTAGCTTTGAATACCGCTAGCGAATTGTACACACGAAATTATAACACAAATTGTGTCCTTACATTCCGATTATAAAACTAAAAGTCTCCGTGTAAATAAAAATGTATTTTCCAAATAAACTTACGTAAGAGTTTGCGTAAAGTTATCCTTGACTCGACCTAGACACGAATCAAGGACGTTCTGCGCCTCCGCTCTGTTTGAACGAGGACGTTACAATACAATCGAGATCGACTCTGTGTATTTTTAAAACTATAAAAATACACAAAAGTTTATATACGAATAGGTTTTTTTTAAACAAATGTAACATTGAAATCTTCAACCTAAGATAAACAATGTTTTTAATGCACACGGGAGTAAGTGTTTATATTAAAATGCCCCATAACATTTAGATATCTATACTTCTATACTATCTATACTATATACTATATACTATCTATACTATTATAATAAAGCGTAACCACACACTTCTTTGTTGCCTAAGATGTCGGCAATTCAGCATATTTTTGAATAATTCTTTTTTTAATAAAAGCCCTACACTTACGTCATGCTTTAGGGTATATATTTTCACGCCATTAAACTTAGGGGGTAAATATTTTGGATAAAATCTCTAATGTGGGAAAGAGACCATAAGTTGCTGCCAACATCAAGAAAGAAAGATTTGCTAAGGTTTGTCATGTCATGTCATTTTGACATTAAACATTTGACATCAATAAAATAAAGTTTTTATAATTTCACGCGGATGAATCCGCACGCGAACGGCTAGTTTTAAATAATTCATACTCGTAATTAACTAAATAAATTTAATAAAGGGCCTGTCTAACCAACGTGTAAAAATGTGATGGAAATATCGGATTTTGTTCCCTGACAGTGACGTCATTTCAAAGCTATCTGAGCCTCTATCAGCCAGTGGTGGAATAGGCCCTTAGTAAATTATTTTAAAACTCATTATACGTCTAATAAATAATAACTCATTTATATAACTGGTAAAGCATTCATATTAATATTATAATGAACTCTACTCATTCAACCAATAACTTCCTATATTTTATTGCATTTGATGCCTTGAGCTCAGTGGTTAGTTGTCTAGACAAAGTCTTGCGTTCTTAGCAATGGTGTCAAAACATGACGTTGGGCATTAGTGAGATTAAATTATATATTAATACATTTAGATCTTTGGAATGATTCCAAAGGTAGATTTTTGTTATTTATTGTAACAGACATCTTTAAGACATTCCAAATGTTTTATGCATAATATAAGAATAACTTTTGGCATCAGTATTTCCGATTTGACACAATTTTGTACGCATTTTGTACATTTTACTATCTCGTTATTATTATTTTTAGATTAGAAAGAATTTTTAATTTTAAATACTTGTTAACAGTTCGTCCCCCATTATAAAAGCAATTGTCAAATTCTTCTATTCAATAAACATGTCTAGCTTTACTCTCCTTTTATTTTATAAGTATAGTCTAGCTTTATTTGCACTATAATCTGGCTGGAACCGCAGTAAGCAGCACTAATGCTTCCATTTATATACGCCCGTAGTTCCGACCTCATACGCCCCGTGCCAAAGCACATACCCTTGCGTTGGTCTTTATAAAAATTTACATAAACTCTTGGCAGACAGCCAAACGGGCCGCAGTTATGAAAGGATCGTACGAAAATAGTGCATTGAAAAGACGTAAAAATGCATTCATACATCGGGGATTTTAACTTTTAAATGACAGGACCTGTCAAGCGCACATCACTCTCTGTTAATTACCTAAAACAAAGGATAATATCTAAAATTGCCTGTGTGCTCGCTTAGTGAGTGTAAATATTTAAGTCAGTGTGTGTTAATTTAAAATGTGCGATAATCATCTTTACTTAGTCCTTTTCTATATAGTCAAAGATTGTGTAATAGCAGCCATGTAAAAATAGACGTTTCAAAAAACTTTAAATAACTAAAACGATGCATTTTAACGTGGGCGAAGCTCCGGACGCACTCACATTGCTGAGGATAGTCTAGATTTATTGTAAAAATACATAAATATCCAATAGTTTGTTCGTAAATGTATTTACGAGCGTCCTGTTCGACCTATACGTTGTTTTTTATATACCTATCATATTTAATTTTGATGCCTGCTTAGGAATGTAGCTGTTAATATTTAAATTGTGTTGCGTGTCTTTATGTCTCGCCAAATATGGACATCATAGAAGTTAGTATAATCCAAGTAATTAAGTAAGCAACAGCAAACACAAATTCTAAACATAAACGGCGCAGAGCAATGCGTGACCCATGCGGAGAGGCATTAAAATAATTCCGCCACGTGTTGCGGCAGCGCCTTCGCGTTCAATAATAAAAATAAAGTTGGTGAGTTCGTGGCGCGCTACAGTTAGCTCCCCCCGCCGGGAGGGGGAGGGACAACCTTGGCCTTCCCCCCGCGCTCTCCCCGCACACGCCCCGCGGCCCGCCAAACGTCAATCTGACAGATCGAGTCCCGCGTTTTCGGGAAGCGTTCCTGTTATCGGCCAGTGTTTGTAGGTTACACTACGTGTGTAGCGTAACCGTATTCACTTATAAAGATCCGTTGTTAGTTTGAAAACGTGAACGTCCTTTAGTTTAGGTATTTTTAGATTTTAAAAAAGTATTGTAATGGTTTAAATAAATGTCTAAGAAGGCTTTACGCTCTATACAAAGAGAATTATATAGGAAGTTTTTCTTCTGGTTATAGTTTTTAATTTTGTTTTATGTTTGTATTATAGAAAGGATTAAATAAACTCCTCCATTCTAAATTATTGTTGAACGAAATGTGCTAATGGTAGAGATTTTTCATGTCGGGATTTATTGAAATTTATGATTATCGTATTATTTATAGCGAATCATAAGTGCTGGAAATGTTTTAGGCACATTTCTCTGAAATAACTTATGAATTATTAGATTTCTTTGTTGAGGATATATTTTTTTTACAAGTTTTTTTATGTTCTCATGATGTTAGTAGTACATAATTAATTTATGTAAATTTAGTAGCAAATATCAAAACTCGGCTTATGAATCAATTGTTTCAACGGTCAAAGTTTTTTTAGGTTGATTAATACAAGTAAATAAGTACTCTAGTTGTAGTATTATGATATTAAAGTAAACTAGCTGTTCCCATGCGACTTCATCCGCATGAAATTATAAAAACTTTACTTCATTGTTACATTTGTTGATGTCAAATCAATTGGAAAATGTCAAAATACCGTCACCATAATAACCTTGCTTCCTTTATGTTGGCAGCAACTTATGGTCTCTTTCCCACATTAGGGTTTTTATCCAAAATATTTATCCCCTAAGTTTAATGGCGTGAAAATACATAGCCTAAAGCGTGACGTAAGTGTAGGGCTTTTTATTAAAGAAATAATTATTCAAAAATATACTGTAATTGCTGACATCTTAGGCAACAAAGAAGTGTGTGTTTACGCTTTATTATAATAGTATAGATATGATTTTTTCTTGTATAGTCAGTCACTGCTTTCTTAGCTGTCACTACACGACTTGCGAGGTTGCGACCACCGTACGGGAACTCAATCTGGCTTAATTAATGTCACATGTGACATGCGGAAAGGTTAATATCACTTGGATACTTAATGAGAGCTAAGGAATGTCGCTTTAAATTGACCTTTTTGCGGTCGACTTTTCATTTTTAACATTTAAAAAAATGTTGAATAGTCGATCACAATATATACGGAATACTGCTCCTTATATTTGAGACTTGTATCTCCTTTCTATATAATGCTTTTCTCGACTATGAATATGCTATATTAAAAGCGGTCGCAAACCTATGTGCGATTGTCGATTGTTTCGCAGCCATCGAGTAGTGTACGCACTTCCATGTAGCTCATAGGAATCAACGCGCGATTAAACAGTTGTGCGATAGTTTTGTCAAAGGTGTGTGCGCTTATAGTGAAGAGTGAGTTGTCATTCGACTCGTATTCTTTCCCCTAGCTATAATATTGAGTCCTAATTTTTATGTATAATTTTGTGTGTGTTCCAGAGATGGCGGCTATGGGCGCAACGATTACCGCCAGGGCGGCGGCGGGGGGCGCGTGTCGCTGCTGGGGGGTGCGTACCTGCCGCCGCCCGCGCCGCCGCTACACCACCCCCCGCCCGCAGACCCGCCGCCCTTCAAGAAGATCCGCCTCAGCGCAGAGCGGCCCGCAGCGCACCACCCCCAGCTGCGAGTCGACACCAGGGTTAGTTCTACATTAATATATTGGTACAACAAACACCATACTAAGATGGTTCATGAGTTTGCCATGTCGCTTAATATGACCTACAATCGCCCATGCAGAGGTACCCTCCCCTGGCGTAAACCTTATGTGGGAGGGATAAAGCCAGGGAGATGATGACTAGTTCTTTTACCATAATAACAAACTCAACGTTTGATAGATTAGGTACTGTTAACAAAATGTTATAAACTAGCTTTCGCCCGAACTCCGTCCGCGGGGAACTAAAAAAAAGTAAAAACCATCGCCTATGTTACTCAGTGATAACGTAGCTTTTTAATGGTAGAAGAATTTTTTAAATCCGCCCAGTAGTTTTTGAGTTATTTCAATACATACAAAAATACAAACATTTCCTCTATATTAGTATAGATATAGATATACTTTTTGCAACAAGATTTATTATGACGAGAGTTAAGCAAACCTTTTAGTACCAGTTTAGTAAATTTTAACTGTAAAACTCTGTCCGTTCCAGGAGTCGGTGTATAACATCGTGGAGGTGCTGTCACCGAACCCGCCGTCGGAGCCCACGTTAGAGGACCACAACTTCCGCACCACCAAGGATGACCTGCTGCAGCAAATATCGAAGGTATAGCATACAACTGTCGCTATAGAGAACACGCACCTAACTTTAATTTTATAAATCTAGTATAGCTTGGGCCAATGTTAATCTGTTGCTGATATTTGCGCTATTCATAACTGATTAAAGATATTAGTAATAAAAACCTTGGTAAAAGTGTGTTATTAATGATTAATATGAAAACAGATATGTTTGGTAATTAATATCAAGAAAACCTTTTTCATAACGTAATCTTCAAAGACGTAAATTACAAAGATCATCTAAACGAAATCAATTCATTTGTTAAATCTGTGCTTTCTTACCTTAACTAGGTTAAGGACAACTTGTATATTATTCCTGTTAGCTAAGGCTACTTAAAAAAACTTAAAACACATCAAAATAGCTTTCTTGACTTACTTTTCTCACTCTTCTGATTAATAGTTTAACTTCTACTAAATTAAAAATCATTTGCCGACTATATTTCATTTTAAAAGGACCACTACTTGGGAACAAATATGTTAGACCAAACCTTTTTCTTAAACAAAGGGAGTTACACACGATATAACATGAACATATTGCTTTCAGGTGGACCGCGAGATGGCGCTGTCGGAGGCCACGCTACAGAACTTGAAGAAGAAGGCGGCGGAACTGGAGCTGGCTGCCACACGACCCTCACGCCCCGCGGAGCCCGAGGAAGCCCCTTCACGGCATCGCAGCCTCGCACAGTGTATATATGCTGATAATAGGAAAAAGGTGTGTTACACTCCGTTCTTAACTTAATAACAGCACACTGGGATTGGTTATTAACTACTCTAAATGAGATCAAAGCGAGTCTGTTTGAGGTCTATTAATCTGTTAGTAGATGATTTATGAATGTCTCATAGATTTATAATGGTTTTTACTGATCTCAAAGTCTTTAAAAACAGAGGTAACACATGCTAAATATATAGGAAATGCTCTCGAACACTCCCCCTTTTATTTTAAATATTGTACTTCAGACTAATATTATAATTGCGAAAGGTTGAATGTTTGATTGTTACTACATATCTTTAAAATGTCTTATGTAGCTTGATGACATTTGACACAGATGTAGAACAGAGTCTGGAAGAACTAGGCTACGAGTAAAAGCTAGTACTTTAAATATGCATTTAAATCTACGTAAAAGGATAAGAAAAACATATTGAAAATATCCATAAGTAATTAGAAATGTAGAAAGTGGTAGAGGGGGGTGAAAGGGGGAGCAGGGGGGACGTCTAACAGCAGTTGTTTGCAGGCGAGCGCGGCGCACGCCTCGCTCTCACACCTCGGGCCCACCATCTCCTTCCCGCTGTACAACCAGCCCCAGGACACGGAGGTCTACCATGAGAACCTACGGAAACACCGCACCTTCAGGAAACGACTCTCAGAACACATACGAAGGATAAAAGAGGAGGCTGAAAAGGTAATTGGCTTTAAAAACTTTTGGCTTTATCGCCTACCAAAAATTTCAATATTCGACGCATGGTTAGAGTATACGGTCCATTCTTATGATTCAGAACTAATTCTTTAGAAATATCCAGCTTTTGAGTATTTCAATATATGTGTTATTACATTTCTCACAAAAAATCTAAGTTAATGTTATCGAAAATTAAGTCCAAAAATCACAGATTGTTTTTTTTTTAATTTATGCTTTTGGTATTTTCACTTGTCAGAAAATTTAATCGAAATTCCTCCGAAAGATGGCGTTTCTTTCAATTTGTGTTACCTCCATCTAGTGGTGTACGGAGTAATTTCGCATGAAAATGCTGAAAGTTTTCCACAGGACTTACACACTAGAAAGTGTAATGTGATGAGTTTTTGAATATACGTTTGCGAAAGGATTGATAAAATGTAATGAAACACGTTGGTGTTACTGTTATATTACAAACTGACTTCTAGAAGTTAGTAAGACAAAGTACAGATTATTATGTTTTGCAGAAAGAAGACGCGTTAGCAGAGGAATACAGTCGGCGGGCAGCGGAGTGGATGCGGCGAGTAGAGAGGATAGAGCAAAGTCAAAAGAGGAAAGCGAAAGACGCGAGGAATAGGGAATTCTTTGAGAAGGTAAGCAACAATTTTTTTTTTGTAAAAGAAGGGAACGATAAGGATCGACAGTAGGAACTAAAACTGTGTTGGCCTTTATAATAGTAAATACGCTCAGTTCTGACAGTTTTATCTAAAGAGTTTCTTTCTTTCTGTACATGTGTAAGCATTTTAAGTGTCAATTGAACTGTACAGTAAAAGTTATGCCTACACACAATTTTAACTGATCAGTTCGACTTTTTAATCAAAACTGTCATACCTAAGTATATATAGGCTTAAATAGTAGGAGGCTTAAGTTTTAACAACTTGGAGATTAACTTCTTGTGTAAGACAACTTTGGATAAACTTTTCTAGTTAAAATAAAGATAGCAATTTGGAAGCCAGCTGGTATTAAATAGATATCTTTGGAATCTATCTGATTACAAAACTATAGACTATTGTTTGTCAATTTAGTGGTAATACAGAACAATATGTATTAAGTATTCATCTAGTGATGTCCTGTTTGTTTAAATATTTGAATTTTAACATTTAACATACAATGAGTATTATTGAATATTCCTAGAACTGTAGATAAATTGTTCTTATATTTAGTAAGTTAAAAGTAAAGAAGATTCTGTGAAATCAATACTTGAATAAAGGATTGTCATTTATTACATTTTAGTGTTATGTTACAAATGATGAATGAATTAAAAAACCTTGACCAATTCACCGACAATTTTAGCAACCAACAATTAATTGAATAATCCTTCTAACATCTTTGATTTTTTAAAGAACTAGTTTCTTTCCATACAAAGAAAATATTATTTTTGGCAAAGGCAACACGAAACAAGGAAATGTTTAGGAACGGGAAAACTTTCTGTGCAACCTCATCTCCGTGGAAAGTAAGCAACGCATCTACAATTGAAGCTATCTATGGGTTGCGATCGTTTCACTGTTATGGCGAATAGTTGCTTGCTCGTTTGCCACCATATGCTAAAATACAATATGTTTGTTTCCTTTCTTTATCATCACGTTTTGTTGCATTGTTGTTTAAAGTGTTTTTTTTTAAACATAAGTAAAGTAAACCAGCGCTTGACCACGACTCCACCTAGTAAGTGTATTATTGTCCAGGTGTTCCCGGAGCTCCGCAAGCAGCGCGAGGAGCGCGAGAGGTTCAACCGGCTGGGCGCGCGCGTCAAGTCGGAGGCCGAGCTGGAGGAGATCGCGGACGGGCTGCACGAGCAGGAGCACGAGGACAAGAAGATGCGCTCCCTCACCGTGGTGCCGCCGCTCATGAGGGAACCCGGCACGCCCACTATACTCACCAACAGTAAGAATATTACATTTTAATGTTTGTTAAAGAAAATCACACTAAAATCACATTATATTTAGATTTAATTCCTACAACTACCTACCTACTTATGTGAATATGCTCTAAAAAGTGGAATCTATGATAAATAACGCCTTTTGTGAACAAAACATGCTAAAAGTCAGTATTTTTCATTATTACTAAAAGTTATATATTTGATGTAAATATGAAATACTAGTTTCGCCTGCGATTCCGAATTAAAAAATACTTAGCAAGTACCCTATGTGTTCACAGACTATCCTCTACATCTATGCCAAATTACATCAAGATCCATTCAGCAGTTTAGGCTACAAAGACTAACAAACTTCCTTCTGAATTTTGGGATTTATAATATTAGTTAGATGGCTGCTATGTATGTAAAAATACATTTATATAAGTTCATTTGCAGTAGATATTACATAATTTTTAATGTCAATTCGACGATTTAAGTTCCACCAATTCTCTTAGTGTGTTTACTTTCATACAAAAAACCCCATAGCCTTATAGAAACTGCGAAGTAGAAATAATTTTCACATTAAACACTAAAGGAAACACTTAGTGTACATTTTCAAACTTAGGAGAATCACATGAATTGCGGAGTTTATCAACTTAATACTTCTTTATACATCAGTGCGGTGCATGGACATGGAGACTGAGCACAAGGAGCTGCAGCTGCGCAACGTGTGGTCTCCGGCGGAGCGGGACCTCTTCCGCGAGAAGTACCTCCAGCATCCCAAGAACTTCGGACAGATCGCCTCCTTCCTGCCGAGGAAGACTGTCAAAGACTGTGTCCGGTAAGTGTTACACTCAAAATATATTTACTGAAATCATAGATTTATAACATGTTTTTGCCCGCGTATCCGACCACGAGGAGTTACAAAAATATAGTAAATAGTAGGCTATGTCTTTGAGACTATGTTCTACATCTCTGACAAAAATTAAATTTCGTTCAACTTTTCTGGTGATACGAAAAGAAACTTTTAAAGTTGTAGTATTAGTAAGAAAGGTATGATACCAAATCCGGAGCACAGAAATGAGGTGGAAAAGGCTTCAGAGGACCTCTTATTACGATTACTCTCAGTATTATTATTTACAATACAAAATGCTATTCAATAAATCGATTCTCGATTAGACGTTAATTTTTTTAGTTACACACATGAAATAGTTTATCTATAGGTTATTTAAACTAAAACGTTTTTGTTAGTGTTATAGAAGGAAAGAGACAGCAATATGTTTCAACAGTGGGAAGTTTTATGTACTAAAAATCTTCAATAAAATGAGTTATACTGGATTGCTCAAGGTTTAATTTATTTTATCATAACCTTGTGACTCATTAATGTTAGGTTACCTAAGTTTTAAGGGAGTGTAACTCATTTACGTATTTCGGAAACGAATGTCATGAAATTATCAAACCTAAAATACTAATGAATGGTTAAATGTAGCTGGGAAACCGGCCATTAATTGTTTAGATTGTATGAAGATCTTACCATAGTAATGAGATAGATTTATATTTAAAAAAAAATCATAATGTTTGTTGAGTGTCAATTTTCCATGGCATATGTACATAGGTGTGTATTGTGGAGTTATTGTCTGTAGAGGTGTGCTTGGCGCAGGTTCTACTACCTGTCGAAGAAGGCGAAGAACTACAAGCAGCTGCTGCGCAAGCCGCGCCAGCGCCGCTCCACGCGCAACCCGCCGCGCACCGCGCCCGAGCCAGAGATGCCCTCCGGCGTGCTCACCCGCCTGCAGCGCTCGCAGGGTCACTATCAGCTACATCTCGTCATCATCATCTCAGTCATCACTCCCTTTTTGATCATGTCACCCTTCACGCAATCCATCCATCTCTTTCTAGATCTACCTCTACCGGTGTACCACACTCATAACTAACGTCCTTCTTGTAACATGCGATTCATCCCTCCTCATAGCGTGCCCCATGCTAACCTTTTACTCCTTACCTTCTCTACCACTGGGGCTACTCTCAAACTTCCTCTAATATACCCCTTTCGTATCTTATATTTTTTTATAAAGCCCTAAAAAAAGAGTTAAAGGCCATTTTAACTATAACAAAAATAGAATTAACCAATCCTAGTGTTTGGTGAGTCGAAAAAAACACGTATTTTTACACCAGTATGAAAAGGTTCATTTTTCTTACAAAACCGCAAAGTGTTAGAATCAAAATATATACTGTACTTTCAATTAAAAATCTACAAAATTGTTACTTCTAAAGCTACAAATTGACACAACATAACTCCACACAGGTACATCAGCTCGAGCGACAGATTCGAAGGAGGCATGCGTAGAGGAGTTGACTCCTGAGCAGCTGAACATGATCCCCGTGCCCCCGCAGCCGGAGCCCCTGCACCTGGGCCAGCTGGGGCCGGAGGGCGAGCTGCAGCTGCAGGACATGCAGGACATGCACATGCATGCGATGCACGCGCCCATGATGGACATGCAGTGCTCCGACCCCATGATGGGGGAGCAGATGAACATGCAGGGTATGAATATGCAGGGCATGCATATGCAGAGCTTGCAGTCCATTCAATCCCCGCCCTCGCCGCAGTCAATACAATTATTACAACCCAGTCATCCAGCGAGGTAAGTCCTATTATAAATATGATTTACTAGCTTTCGCCCGCGACTCTGACTGTGTGAAATTAAAAAACAAAACATAACTAAGTAGCATATGTGTTCTTCCAGACTATGCTCTACCTCTATGGCATAGTTGATCAAAATCTGTTCAGCCGTTTAGGTTACAAACTCTAACAAACATCCATCCATCCAAACTTTCGCATTTAATTATAAACATTTTTACCTATTAAATACCATTCAATGTAAAAATATTTATTTTACTTACAGGGAAGACAAAATAGAAATAAACGATATGCAAAATCACTTTGATATCTTTGAAACGTTGTTCGAAATGATAAAGAAATCAATAAAAATCTGTAACACAAATCAAATATAAATTCACTCATAAATATTAATACAAATAAGTCAATAATACCGAAATGCTACATCGATAGGGGGGTGGGGGGGGGGTATACAAACATGTTATGGCGAGTCTTGCTGCGGAGTCTCGCGAGCTTTTTAATTACGCCAAGTCAACATAAGATATGAATTATTCACCCATAGATGAATTCTCTGCTTAGGGTTCCGCAATTATATCATACTAGCTTTCGTCCGCGACTCCGTCCGCGTGAAATTAAAAAGAAAGCTTGTGTTCTTCCAGACTATGCTCTACATATATGCCAAATTGCATCGAGATCTGTTCAGCAGTTTAGTATACAAGCTCTAAAAAACATCCATCCAAACTTTCATATTAATTAATTAATTCATTCATTAAATTCCGGGAGGAATGTATCACAATATGTTACGTCCTTTAATATATCAATTAAAATTGAACAATATTTACTATTTTTCATACACTCTTTCCAAGATTCTCTCTTACTTTAGATTTAGTACAAGAAATATGTTAAGCGACTGTTCAATTAGTTGACTTTTTAATTAATTTAAAATTACAGTTTAAAAAACTACAGAACCCTTTTATTAAAAACGTTTAATTTTTACTCGCTGACTTCGTGGCTGGTAGTTTTATCTTGTTTGCATTGCCGGCTGTATGTCTTTGAATGGATAAGAAATCGCGTTACGTTCTTATTCTCTCGAGTCTAGAATTTTAAAATTCTCACTGTTTGCTCATTTAGGGAATGGAATGGAATTACATCTTTATAGAGTTTATTCAAGTTTTTTAACATTCATTCGTTGTGTATAGCCAACTATTTAAAATACTTTAATCTTTACTTCTATCTATATCTATACTATCTATACTTCTATACTTATTATAATAAAGCGTAAACACACACTTCTTTGTTGCCTAAGATGTCAGCAATTACAGCATATTTTTAAATAATTCTTTTTTTAATAAAAAGCCCTACACTTACGTCGTGCTTTAGGCTATATATTTTCACGCTATAAAACTTAGGGGGCAAATAAATTGGATAAAAACCCTTATGTGGAAAAGAGACCATAAGCTACGAGCTGCCAACATCAAGGAAGCAAAGTTGCCATGGTTTGTCATCATGGCAAGTCATTTTGACATTTGCAATTAATAATTTGACAAATGCAAACAATAAAATAAAATTTTCATAATTTCATGCGGATGAAGCTGCACGGGAACAGCTAGTTGTGTAATACAGTTTTTTCACTATTCTGTAAGCTTCTTAGAGTATATTAATACTCACACACTAGTGTTAAATAATCGTAACTAATTATAAAAATTGGTTTTTTAATTTAACTCGTAGCTATAAAATCTGTCTCAATTTACTATTATCATGGATTATTTCTGAAAAGTTTACCTCTTCATTGTTACGGAATCCTTTTAAATTTGATAAGGTTTAAATCTAATCTTAATAAAATAACGAAAAGGCACGGTAACGGGTTATTTTCCGAGCAGAGCCGGGCCCCAGCACAGCTGTGTTTGCCAGCCACTCGGCTTTATGACTTCACCTCCATTTTATATTCGCAGATTCATATTTTAATATTCACAACTTTTTATATTCCTTTCATCTTTGTTGTATAAGAATCTGTCAATTTTATTGAAAGGATATCTGCTTGATTTTAATACTTTTAAAGCTGTGTCAAGATTCTGTATTAGCATAAAGATTGAACGTTATAACTGAATTTATAATACACTAGCTGCTGCTTGCGACTTCGCCCGCATGGAATTAAAAAATAACAAAAAACATAGCCTATGATACTCACTGATAACGTAGCTTCTTAATGGTGAAAGAATTTTTGAAATCGGCCCCGTAGTTTTTGAGTTATTTCAATACATTCAAAAATACAAATCTTTCCTCTTTATAATATTAGTATAGATAGATCTGTCCTGGTATTTAGTACGTACGTTTTCTTAGAGCGCGCACACTCGTTTGACTAATATCGCACAACTGTTTAGTCTAGCTTTGATTCCTATGAGCTTATGAAGGTTCGCACACTACTCGTTTGTGCAACTAAACAGTTGAGGCTGCGAAACAATCGAAAATCGCACAATGGATAGTTTAATCAAAGGTTTAGATAGTTATTGATCAAGACATCGATATTCATCTTGAAACGAAAGAAACAGTACATCCCTATTATTATTTACATAGGAATAATGTTAGAATGTTCATAGAAAAGTAAATTTCACTCTTTGATATTTTTATTGATCAGCGTTCTATTGAAATCAAATATAACGAATTATTTGTACCTCCGATATGAAGGCATCCCCGGGGGTTGCTGCGGGGTGCGGGATGCGGGAGAGGGGGCGTGCTGTGTACAGTTTATAAAGAAAATATAGAATAATAATGGCGCGATATTCGTGCGTGTGTTGACAATCACTCCCGTGATTATTTGCGCACGGATCCCGCGGGAATCATCCTGCGCTAGGGATGTCTCTTATCTGACGATACGATATCGATAAAGTGAACATTCTGGTTAAATTGAAAACTAAACAAAACTCTAATCAATCAAACAATTTTAAACATACGTGCGATATTTGACAATATTTCAATCGTTAATAGGATGCTATAAAGTTTCTCTACATTTAATAAAATAACAACTAGATTAACGTAGTTTCGTAAAAGTTTTAACTCAAAATCTCATCATAATATTCTTGAATATTCAGACTCCTAAAAAAGCAAGAAAGAGCTTAATTTAATTGAAAACTATTGGAAAATGTTCAAAGTCAAAATTTATAACCAAATGAGATCCAAATACTTTTATAATTATATGTAAACTTTATATTAATTTAAAGACTCTGTTGTCAAGTTCCGTTGTATTGCATTCTATCGATATAAAGAACCTCCCTATCGACTCCTGGTGGCGGGGCTTGTTTAGATTTTTACGCAAACACCGCGCCGGCCCATCTTTCTAATTGCCTTAATTAAAAGCAACGATCGAGAGAGGAACACGGCTTTAGCAAAAAAATCTGTTGGTTTTTCCCGAAGCCAATAACTGTCTCTCGCCCACTTCATTTCCATTACGACGCTGTTTGTTTGATTGCTATTGATGATTTCTTATTTAATTGTTAACTGAAATAGTTTAAATAGTCGAAATAATGTCGTAGAGCTGGCTAAAAGAAAAAAAAAACGAAAAAAAAAAAAATTCGCGGATTTTTTTTTTTCGAATTTTTGGGTCATGAATGATCAAGACATTGGGACAAGAATGTTTATTTTAAATTTATTTTGATATTACATTTTTTTATTATTTCAAGATATAAGTATACAGAAAGTTCACAAATGGTATGATTGACATTCTTGAATGAAAGGTTTTACGCTCCTGTTGGCGACCAATGTGTAACATTGACCTATTTTATGTCGCCTAGCTTTAGATTGATTAGACATAGATTAAAAAACGATCCGTGATTTTTCCATCAAAGTTAATTAAAAGTGTTGTTTAAACAACAAAGATAGCAACTTATTAGATTAAGTTAACAACACTAAATATTTGTCGAAATAAATATTGGTACACATATATTTTTTTTTAGTGTAACTAAATAAAAGTTGTTAAAACATAAATCGCTTGCAATCTGTGCTGGGGTAAACCCGCCCGTGTTTGCCCACCCCCGGCGATAACTACCCGGCTGGTTTTAATTGGACCAATTTTAATGATATACAAATACGCAGCCCAACTCTGTTTTACAAAGCTGGCGATCTAAAACAAGCTCGGCAGAGACGAACAAATTGTGAAAATAAAAAAAATATTGTAAACACCTGTGCTGCTGATTGAGTTAACTTTAATAAAAACCGTAGTGGCAGTGAAAGTGTTAATTTTTGTATTTTAAAAAATGTATCAAAATTCAATTGCTAAATTCCAATTTTAAGTTTCCTTACTTTTAAATTATAATATTTTAAGGCAGAAAAACATTGAAATTAAATTAAAAATAAATAAATCACAGTTTTAATTCTACGTCAGTATATTGTTAATCAGCGAGTTAAATTGCAAACAAGTGAGTGCGCCGCGGGGGTTGCGGGGTGTGCGGGGTGTGCGGGGCGCGCGGGGAGGGCTGCAGCGGCCCACGGTAAACATAATTAGCTCAATTCGCCACTCTTTTAATTATCCATCCATCCAACACGGCTCAGCCAACGCGACTTCAATATAACCTGGATGATGGTTGAATTATATTAAAAAATTAACGTCAGTTGAAACAAATAAAATCTACATTATATTACATCTATACTAATATAAAGAGGAAAGATTTGTATTTTTGTATCTATTGAAATAACTCAAAACCTACAGGATCGATTTAAAAATTCTTTCACCGTTAAAAAGGTAATTTATCTATGAATAACATAGGGTATATTTTTTAATATCACACAGGCGAAATCGAGAGCAACAGCTAGTATTACATTATTTAATAAAATAATCCTTTAACCATGTTGTTAAGTATATGACTTAAATCTTTCTCTTTCCTACAGGCCAGAAATGAACCGGACGCCGCCCCTACCTCCGTCCCCTCCCCCCGCGTCCTCCGCGCCCTCCGCGCCGCAGCCCTTCACCGCCACGAGCACAGCCGCCAGCACCAGCTCCACCACCACCAGCACAGGCACAAGCGTCAGCACAATCACCAGCACGAGTACCAGCACAAGTGCCGCACTCAGTACAGTCACGATCACCGTCACGCCGGTGGGCGACACGCCGGGCAGTCCCGCGCCTGCCACCAGCGTGACAACTATCACGAGCACGTGCTCGAGCGTGACGAGCGCGCCCAGTCCCGTGCCCGACAGCCAACTGGCAGTGGAGATGTCGCTGGCATCAGTTCCATTGCCCACCGTGGCGCCGGCTAGCACGCCACCCACATTCACAGCGACTGTCACTAGCGTGATAACCGTAAGTGTCTTTTATAGTCTCCTTACACTTCTTTTCCTCATTCATCTATTCCAGGGCTGTCAAAACTAGATGGGAAAAATGACTAAATACATTGGGTGGACGCAAAATATTTGTAAATCGGTCTATTGCTCATCATAAAATAGATTCTACGGGCCGCAACAATTCAAGCTGCGGGCCATAGCTTGGATAGCCCTGATCTATTTTATTCTCTTTCTATTCGACTAGATTAGGTAAAGCTACTTAAAGTTGACTCGGAAAGAAGTAGACAAAGTATAAGAAAGAAGATAGAAGACAAAGTGTGACTTGAGTTGGTGTTCAGTAGTTACTGATATAAAAGGCGGCTGTCAGCTTGATCTCGATGTTACTAGTCACTATAAGCTTGTCTCTCGCAGACAACGTGTTCAGCGACCGCGTCCTGCCCGACCGCGGCGTGCCCGGTGTCGTCGGGCAGCGCGCCGCCCACGCCCACGCAGCCCCCGCCCACGCCTGAACCTGGTCAGTACTTTTTGAAAACTCTAGATGGTCGAAGGAAAGCGTTACAGGGGAGGAGATGTAAGGGAAAGGGAAATTCTTTTTCTTCACGTTTGAAGATTTACTTTACTATTTTACGTATGTTTTGAAATGTTTCACTTAATATCATGTGCATTTTCCGAATTGCACACAAAAAAATTGGCTATTTTCGTATCGTTTTATTGTTTAAAATAAATCGCTCTAATTAGCCACAAGTTAATCCTAGTGAGGAAACTGAACGTTTAATCTTATTCTGATGGTTGATGTTTTTAAGAATGGAAACTCGTAACTTAACCCTTTGAACACAACTTTTCTGAATAACTTAAAAATACCATTAACTTTTGTACACGTTACCGTCATGTTTTTGACGTTTTATGAAGTTGTTTCCTTCTTATCAAAGTTAAGTTGAGTTAGCTAAGAAAGTTTCCGATCACACCACATAACTTTTAAACATCGCAACATTTTTAACCACATCTTTAATATTTAATCCAGTTTTCTATAAGTTTAGTTTTAAAAGCCGTTTTTGTATTTAGGTTAAAGTAAATTTATTTACGAACCACTTTCTACTTTTAACACATGTAAAGTATTTAGCTCAATAGTCACTTCACTATTAAATTAAACAAATGAAAATAATTAAACATTTATTTAACAATGACAATGGTATAATTAAATTAACCTATAGCGGTAGTGACAAGGTCGCGTGCTATCCGTCTAGTTGCGGCTGAGTGCCGGAGGTGGAGGCGGAGGGCTCTTCATGATCCCTGGGCTCCTCCACCTCCTCCCCGTGGCAGCGCTTGCGGTGCTTGTGCACGAAGTAGTATGAGGGGAACTTGCAGCCGCAGGTCTTGCAGGGGTAGTAGTGCACGGGGGCGCGCGGCTTGCGGTGCCGGCACGCCCACTCGCGGCCCGAGCCCGCTTCCCGCCATGCGGTGTTCAGCACGCGGCTGAACCGCACGGGGCCGTCGCAGGATGCCACGTCCAGCACGGCTCCACTTGTCCGTCGAGGGGGCTCGGGCGCCTCGATACGTTCCACATCCAGCTCGCTCGAAGTGGTCGAGCTGGGTGTAGGTGAAGGCGGTGGTGGTGACGCCGGCGGTGGCGAGGGCGCCCTAGCCCGGCGCGGCACGGGGCGGTGGGCGCCAGGCGGGGGCGCCGGTCGCGCGACGCACGGGCTCGGCCCCAGCCATGCGCGGTATAGGGACAACATGCTCTGGCGGCCGTCGCTCAGCGACTGCCCGCCCGCCCTCGCTCACGATACTTATATACGCGCGCTCGAGACGACACGATTTAATTACGGATTTATTTACCTATGTAAATGACGTCGATGGAGACAATCGAAATGTATTAAAATAGGTTTCATTCGGTAATACGGATTGCTAATATCGAACCTTGCTCGAAAGATGTGTAAAGTGTAAGCAATTAGATATTTAAATATAATTAATTAAAGTAGTAAAACGGTCTACGACTCTGTGAGCTGCTGCGTGCCGTGCGGCACCGCGGGGTGTGTGCGGGGTGTGCGCGGGGTGCGGGGAGTCAAAGGGCCGGGTGACCGCGCGCATTAACAATTCATGCAAAACAAACCCTCGTAAGAAACTGTTCGTGTACTCAACATTTCATAATTGAAATTGTTCCCGCAGATATAATCTAAATCTATACAAAGCGGGTTCACTTTCATCTTATACATTTTTACCACGCTCCCGCAATATTGTATATCTTAATTTAATTTCGGCAACTTCATAATTAAAAAGCCCAGCCATGTTATTGAGTAAAAATACTACCTAAATGTAAAAAATAAAAAAGTAATCGTTTTGCCAAACTCAAACCTAACATAAAAATCCAGACTTTTCCATAATAAGCATATAATAGTAGTAAATAACTTAATAGATATGTAGTGTATAATTATTCGCATAATCATTTATTACAAAGGGAATAAATAACTATGACGAAGTACGTTAAAAATTTAAAACCCTTGTCGAACTCCCCCGTCCGCTGTCCACATAAATATTCTCTTTAAAAATCCCTCACAAACGGCTATGAAGAAAATTTGCACAAAACGACTTCTGGGACAAAACTCGGCCGTTTAATATTACACTATCTCTTTGAGGGTATTGTTTGAAATAGGAACTAAATGATAAAGATTTAGTATGGAAATTATTTAATAAACTATACGCTAATTATATGGAAGCTGAGTTTACAAGAAAGGGATTGTTTTCTGAATTAATGTGTAATCCAGATTCATTCTAACCAAAAAAATTAAAGCAAAAACAGTCAATTTTTATTTTATCAACTGTGAATTGAGTATTTTCCCTTCCCACTTCATCAGTAGCTCTCCCCGGGGACGCTTTCTGGACGTATTGAATAGCTGCTCTCCTAGGAAGACTTCACTACGATTTTACATTAAAATCTCTACTTTGATATCTAGACTTTAGTAAATATCAACAGTATTTTATAGAAATTCTAAAATTATTTCTATTTATTAAATCTTTAAAAGATCATAAATTATAGTTATTAAAATATTAACCGATAATAAAATATTTACACGCGAGAATATTATGAAGTGATCGTATTCGGCTAATGGTCCCGTCAACGGCATAAAGCCGCGTGTGATGGCGTGTAAGCTCGCTTTGTCCCGCCGTCACGCTGTCCCCCTGTCCCGCTGTCCCGCTATCCCGTTGTCCCGCTAATCCCGCCTCGTCACGCTCACAGGGAATCGCAAATCATCTGCCCAACTTCCTGACACTTGACGACTGATCGGGACACGCGTTTTATACATTTTATAAAACAAATAAAGAATTATTTATTATCCGATAAATATTTTAATAAATAATATTTTGTTCTCTAACTTTTGATAAGTAATTATTGCTGTAATTATGTTTTACTAGCTGTTACCCGCGACTTCGTCCACGCAATATTAAGATAAAAAGTAGCCTATAATGTGCCCGTCTACTTCACTTACCCTTCAGTGAAAGTCTGGTCGACATCGGCCCAGCCGTTTCGATTACCCGGAACAAACGCGGCTTGCGGACAGACAGACAAAAAAAATTAAATGCGATTTTCGTTATCAGCAACGCAAATACATCATCTTCCCGAAATCTGGATTTTCTCTTTTGATATTACAAACAGACACTCCAATTTTATATATATGGATGATTGTCTCTATCGCCAATTCAAATTAATAAAAAGTTACTAAACATTAGGTAGGCGGGACGAGGCGATGCAAAGCGAATGCAAAGCGTTCGTTTAATCTGGTAGATGTCTCCCCCGTGTTTGCTCGCGCGGCTGTCGGCAAACACGCTCTCCGCCGCCCGCCGCCCGCCGCCCGCAGCACGCCGGCTCGTTAAATTGTCACGCTCCACAGCACCGACAAACATTGTCACATCCGACGTTATGTCACAGTCACAGAGGACCGACAAGGCTATGTTAACTACATATGGATAAATTGATTGAATACTGAAAACATTAGTGATTTTAATAAAAGTTTAATGATCGGATTTACATCACAATTGATTGATTTTTTAATTTAATTTTCGTCTATATAAATTGACGAGTAAAAACTTTTTACTATTAAAAATTAATTATTTTTAAATGTTAGAATTTTACCTAAAAGTTTCCTTTGCTATCCAATCCGACATTGGACGCCGATTCGGCGAAACGTTAATTCCCGCAGAATTCGTAGTGTAATCACCGCGGATCCAATTAGTGCTTGTTCAAATATCAGTAATTGGGGAGTTTAATCGACAGTAGCCGGCGTTCAACTGAAACCTAAAGAGAATCGCAAACCGCGGGTAATTAGGGAAGCACACAGAAGACTGTTAATTCTGTATATCTTGCTAATATTAAATTAATGGGAAATTTAGATGGATGAATGGATGGATGTTTATCGTAATTTGTAGCCTACTCGAAGGAACATATCTCGATAAAATTTGGAAAATATGTAGAGCATTATCTGAAAGAATACATAGGCTGCTTACTTTGTTTTTTTTTTAAGTTAACTGTTATTGTATTTTAAAAATCTAGACTTCACAATGTAGTATAAGATGATAACTGTCGCTCTCAGAGTCTTTAAGTGGTCTCCCTAAGTGTGAAAATTAATAGTAGATTTGTAAGAATGTTATCGTATTATTCAGAAGCGGAAACTATAAAATAGTTTATTTGTATTGAAAGTTGCAAGTAAAGTAAAACAATGTGCAGCGAAGTTGTAAGTTATTAGTTGAACTAAATCAGAGTTTAACTGAGCGAGATAATTTTGTGTATTCTAAGATGCAACTTTGCGTTATGCTGTTTGAAGTTATAACTTGTCTGCACTTTGTTTGATGATTCATATCAGATAGTTATTTTATATTTAAAGAAAACACTTTCTATATATACGAAAATCTGATAATACGCTACTGAAGCTTGTTTGCTAGTAGATTAAATAATAGATTAAGAGTCCATTTTGTTCGCTTGTGGAGCTAAAATCTATCGTTCAAAACAGTTTACCGTCGGATTTAGCAATAAATAATGTATGGTGCAATGGCGCCGGCGGAGCGGCGGGGCCAAATCTGGCGGTTAATCTGCTACAGTTTGCAAATTGGCGCCCAACGCGGGGATGAATATTGCACGAGCCTCCGCCTCCCGCGTTAACTCACCTCTGCGATTTATCAATCAACCTGGATCAACTTAACTCTATTTTACACATATTTATCTATTTGTAACAAATTATATTTACCAACCATAGATATACTAAAGATTGATTTTCTTCTTTTATAGCTGTAATAGAAAGGACGGTGACGCCATCATCATCGATAGCGACGACAACGATAACCATCACCAGCACGAGCGCGGCGTCCGGCCCCGGCACGCCGGCGGCCCCGGGCACGGCCAGCGCGGGCCCCGCCACACCCGTCCCCGCCTCCACCGGCGCCCCCTCGCCCGCCCCCTCCCCCGGCGTCGTCACCGTGACGGGCACGACGGCGGGCGCGGGCACGTGCGCGTCGTGCGCGTCGTGCGCGGCACCGGAACTCAAGAGGCCGCTGCTCGACGAATTCCGTAAGTATCATTATCTACTCCAGGAGGCATTGATATTATTATCTACTCCAGGAGGCCTAAATCTAAAAGTTTGTCAACTTTATAGAGATCCCATCGGACCTGAGCAAGTGTTGCCTGGCGTGCTTCAAGCGCATCACGCGGCGGCTGGACGCGCTGGGCGAGGGCCCCGCGCTGGGCGAGCCCTCGGAGGAGGAGGCGGGCCGGTTCCGCGCGTTGCTGCGCGAGCACGGGTGCGCGTGGGAGCGCATGGCGGCGGCGAGCGGGCGGCCCGCGGCCAGCCTGCGCGCGTTCTACTTCACGTACCGCAAGCGGCTGCAGCTGGGCGCCGGCGGGCTGGAGGCGGGCGCGCTGGACAGCGCCAGCGGCGACAGCGATACCGCCAGCGCCGGCTCGCCGCGCCCGCCGCCGCTGCCCGGCCCGCGCACCGACGCCGTGGCGCCGCGCAGGCACCGCCGCGACGAGTACGACTCCTCCGCCACGGAGACCGCAGACGAGGAGAACGACGCACCCGCCGCCAAGGTCACACAAACATTGTTATACTTAGTATTTCACAATAGTAAATATCCATTTATTTACCATTTAGTTTGAACCAAATAGAAGACAGATTGACAAAAGTAAATGTGTGTTATGCAGGCGGTGGCGTCGTCCGCGTCTGCGCCGATGACTGTGCGTGACGTGGTGCTCAACATGATCGAGGTGAGCCTGCTGAAGAACGTGCGCCCGCCGCACCTGCCGCCGCACTCGCACGCGGCACCGCACACCACGCACACCACCAAGGTAACGAATACTACATATAGAGTTGATAAAAATAAGTTTAAACTAATTTTTGGGGACTATATCACTAAGATCTTCTTTGTAACACGCTGAGCGTTATGTAAATGTAACATTCGCAGCCTCCGCCGCACGAGTCACTGGCGACGCTGACGGTGGTGGGCGGGCACGGCGCGCACGGGGCGCACGCGCACGGGCTGGCGCACGTGTCGCAGGCGCCGCGCTCGCCGCGCTCCCCGCGCTCGCCGCACCGCCCCGCCACCATCACGCCGCTGCCGCTGCCGCTGGCCCCGCCCGAGGACCGCCTCGAACGGCGCGACCTCGACCCCAGGCACGACCAGCGACACGACCAGCGGCTCGACCAGCGGCACGACCAACGACACGACCAGCGTCACGAGCCCCTGCTCGACCTTAGCGTAAAGCGACCCAGGATAGACTCGTTTACACACCCTAACAAACCGGTATGTATATTACTATTATATATCTAAAAAGCCTTAATTATGTTACAGCGTGCGTTTGATTCTGACTGAACGAATGTTGTATTTATTAGCAGACTTGTCGAACCCCGAACGAGTACACGTACAGAGCGGCGGAGAGGGAGTCGCCGACGCTGTACGCGAAGGGCCAAGGCGGGGCGCGGGCGGCGCTGCCGGCGCGCACGCCCACTAAGGGCAACGCGAAGGGCTCCATCACGGCTGGCACGCCACTTGCCGAGCGCTTCGAACCTAAGCCGGGCTCCATCACCGCAGGCACGCCCGTGCTCGGCCCCCACCACGCCCCCGACAAGCGGCCCTTCGACACCTACTTCAAGCGGCGCAGCCCCGGCGCCTACTACACTCAGCAGCGGCCGCAGTCTCCCTCGCAGTTCACTACAGTAAGCTAGCTCGACACATTTATTCCTTTACGTGTCTAGTATCTTGTGCTTACAATATTGTGTTTGCAGTCGGCGAGTGGTGCGAGCGCGCCCTCCAGCGGCACCGGGTACCACCTGGAGCGGCGGCAGATCATGCTGACTGACTTCATCACCTCACAGCAAATGCACGGCGCGGCGCGGCGCAGCACGGAGCCCGCGCGACGGGAGCATGACGCAGTGTCCGTCATCACGCGGCACACGCACGCGCACCCCCACCCCCACCAACATCCCCATCCACACCCCCATCCACACGCGCACCAGCACGGATACCCGCATCCCCCTCCAGGTAAACATAGTGTTACTTTCATATTTAACTCACATGATAACAAATACAGTCGATTAAAAAGAGATATCTGTAATTATTGTTCCTATTCCAGGTCACGAAGCGTTTACATCCCTAGTGAACGCAGCGTCGGCGGCGCCCGCGCTGCCCGTGCCGCGGGGCTCGCAGCCAGACCCCGAGCGGAAGTCCGAGCCCAAGCTGCACCAGCAGCATCAACAACACCAACAACACCAACAGCATCAACAACACCAACAACATCAACAACATCAACAACATCCGCAACACTCGCAGCATCAGCAACATACCTTACATTCACAACATTCGCAACATCACGATATTAGGTAAGAGAGACTTATTCACTAATGAAAATTGAAAGTATGAAAACATAACAATATGGTCCCTCGAGTCGGATATCAGTATAACAAGCGAGGTGTATGCGCGGTGCAGGTCGCAGCGCGAATTCCCGCTGGCGCAGAAGTACCACCAGCAGCTGCAGTACGCGCCGGAGCGCGAGCGGCGCCCGCTGCAGCCGCAGTACGACACCGCGCGCGACCGCACGCCCACACACAACAGAGAACGGTACACATACATGTCTTATCGTAATCATTTTATAAATGTGTAAGTTTATATGGATGGATGGATGTTAGAGTTTGTAATCTAAACGGCTGAACGGATTTGTTATAGATGTAGAGGATAGTCTGGAAGAAAACATAGTCTACTCACTTTTTTTTAAATTCCAAGCAGACGGAGTCTCGGGCGAAAGCTATTACTTATATACTTATACTAATAACAATGTTGGTAATGTACATGCAACTATAGTCTCCTCATATATTTGTTACAGAAGTGGCATGGTAACGATACCTGAGCGGCATTACGTTATCGAGCAACATCCGCAGCACCCGCAGCACTCCCAGCACTCGCAGCATCCGCAGCACTCACAGTCCCCGCACTCTCAGCACGCGCAGCAACAGGCGCAGCTGCTGCACGACAGGCATCACATACACCCGCAGGTATGCATATTACTGCACGAAAGTAGCACCTACACTTACACAGGGATCGAGATTATTAAGGGAATGTGTTTGCAGAGTGGGGTTGTGACTGGGGGCGGTGCGAGCGCGGGGGCGGAGGAGCGTCGCGCGGGGGCGGGGCCGGGGGCGGGGGCGGTGTACAACGCGCCCAAGCACCGCGCACTCGCCGCCCACATGCTGGACAGAAAAGACGCGTTAGTATAAAAGATAATATCAACATAACTTGGTTCTTATCAGTTGTTATACAGCTATAATACGTAATAAAACTTTCAGAAGAACATCAGTGAGTTGTTCGACGAGCGTGGTGAGCTCTGCGGGCAGCGCGGGGGGTGCGGTGGCGGGGGCGGGCGCGGCGGCGGCGGTCGCGGCGGTGGCGGCGGGGGGCGTGCCGGGGGGCGCGGCGGCGGCGGTCGCGGCGGTGGCGGCGGGGGGCGTGCCGGGGGGCGCGGCGGCGGGCCCGGCGGACGCCCGCAACCTGCCCGTCGATGGCAAGCTGACCGCCGCCTCCCTTATCAACGCCATCATCACGCATCAGATCAATCAGAACAGTGATCAACGGTTTCCCGTGAGTATAGCTTGTTATCTTCTTAAACAGCTTGTATTCAATGACAAGTTAAGTCTACATAGTTATAAAATTAAATATGGGTGATATAGTACAATGCACTAAGATCAGACTGGGTCGATTTCAGTTGAGGGAGAACGAGGCGGTGAGCGTGACGTGCAGCGTGCCCCCGCCCGGCGCGCCTTGCCCGCCCGACCGCGGACTCGACCGCGCACTCGACCGCCTGCCCGAGAGGGAGCGAGAGCGGGAGAGGGAGAGGGAGCGGGAGCGCGAGAGGGAGCGGGAGGAGGTCAGCGCGGCGCACACCACCAGCATCAAGCTGGGCGACCTCGCCTCCAACATCATCACACGCGACTTCTGCAGCCCTACCACCTCGCTGCAGCACCACAAGTAAGTCTCACACACACTTATGAAATATTTCAAGTAAATACTATTCACATTTTGCTGTTATTGTGGAAACGGATAAAATCGTACGTGCTGAAATAAATTTTATACTAATTCATATTGATATGGAAATATAAATCAAGAAATAAATATTTTCAGCAGCAGATTTGCGATGGGTAGCGAGGGGTACGGGACGGTGCAGTGTTCGGGCGGGGGCGGGGGAGGCTCGGGAGGCGCGGGGGCGGGGGCCGACGATTGGCGCCGCGACGCCCCCAAACACGCCCCCTACCTCGAGCCCGTCTCCCCCCCGGACACACACCATGCCAGGTATGCAATCTCGCAACCTCCCATTCACAAATACACCATACAAATAGCAGGATAGCTTTTTATATAAAGTTACATTGAAAATGTAAGCTAATATGTGATTTTTTGTCAGAAGCAGCAGCAGTGGGCGGCGCTACAGCGGGGTGGGCGTGGGCGTGGGCGTAGGTGTGGGCGTGGCGGGCGGCGTGCTCACCGCGTACGACTACGTCACCAACCGCATCGTGGAGGTGATGCGCAGCGACGCGGACGAGCGCGGCAAGCCGCTCGCCTTCCCCACCGCCTACGCATATCCATTCTCCGCCCTCAACGTCGCCACCAACGCGGACGGTCAGTCACCACTATTTGTTATTTTTGAATCTCATGTTGGCTTTATATTGATTAAAATGTGTGATAATAATGTTGTGATATACGTTGTACAGGCGGCGCGACGCCGAGCGCGAGCACGGTGGGCGCGCCGGCCGGGCCCGCGCAGCCCCCGCCGCCCGAGCCTGCGCCCCTCATGTCCGCGCAGTACGAGCCGCTCTCCGACGAGGACTGACGCCCGTCGCCCGCCCCGAGCCCCCCGCGCCCGCCGCCGCGCCCCCCGCGCCCGCCGCCGCGCCCCCCGCGCCCGCCGCCGCGCCCCCCGCGCCCGCCGCCGCGCCCCCCGCGCCCGCCGCCGCGCCCCCCGCGCACCCCGCCGCGCTTCCTGCTGCTCCGGAGACCTCCCCCCTCCGCGGCCAGGCCGGCATACGCGCTGCTGGGGGCGGGCGCGGGCGCGGGGGGCGGGCCGCGGCTCGCGTTCACTCTGCTCAAGCGGACCGACAATAATATACGAGATACATCGAATGCTGGTGCGCGGGGGGGTGCGCAGGGGAGTGCGGCGGACGACGGCAAGCCCTGGCGCATTCGCACCACTGAACAAGACGAACACGATGACCGCGACGAGGAGCCTGCAGGGGTCGGCAGCGAGGACACGCCCGAACCTCAAGCGGAGAGAAATTCTGTGATTCATTACAGCACGCCGCATCGGTGACACTAATCGATAAATGAATAAGTTTAATTATTCAGAGACGATGTAGTTTGAAGAGATGACGCCATTGAAGTGATGGAACTCGTGCGTGATCTCAGTGACTGTGAGAGAACGCCCCGCGGCAGTGGGGGGGGGGGGCTGCGGGGGGAATACGCTTATGTAAAATGGATTCTGCTGTCGAATAGTGAGAGTATGATAATGTTAAATTGTTATTTATTTTGTTGTTTTACGGCTCGCGGACGTTCTAGATTATTTTTTTATATATTTGTAACGCAGTCGGCGCCACGCTACCGAGCACTGCCACACTATCGTATTGTCTTCATAGCGCTAAGTGGGGGGTCTCGCCGTGTACTATATCCAGTCTTCCAGTGGGCGGGGGCGGGGGGCGTGCCGGGGGGCGCGGGGGGCTCGCGGCCTGTACAGTGTATAGTTAGTGCGTACGAGACGCTGAGCTTGCGGCCGACCACCTGACGAGACTAAGTTAATGTATGTATATATGTCTGTATACATAATTGTAAGTTATTTGTAAGATAGCGCCCCGCCCCGCGGCCCCGCGGCCCCGCGCCCCGCAGCTCCGCTGCACTCGCCTTAGTTAGTATGCGCGTAGTTGAATTTATCTTGTCTTATGTAAATAGTTTCCCCTCTTTGTTTGTTTGTTTGTTTGTGTGTGCGGGTGTGGCGGGGCGGGGGCGGGGGGCGTGCCGGGGGGCGCGGGGGGCTCGCGGCCTGTACAGTGTATAGTTAGTGCGTACGAGACGCTGAGCTTGCGGCCGACCACCTGACGAGACTAAGTTAATGTATGTATATATGTCTGTATACATAATTGTAAGTTATTTGTAAGATAGCGCCCCGCCCCGCGGCCCCGCGGCCCCGCGCCCCGCAGCTCCGCTGCACTCGCCTTAGTTAGTATGCGCGTAGTTGAATTTATCTTGTCTTATGTAAATAGTTTCCCCTCTTTGTTTGTTTGTTTGTTTGTGTGTGCGGGTGTGGCGGGGCGGGGGCGGGGCGGAGCGGGGCGCGGGGCGGGGGCGCGCTGACTAAGCCCTTACGCTACATACGATGTAAACACGGTTAACGGATTATTAAATTATATACATATTGTAAAAGTGTATGGTTATTATGTATACATACTGTGCATTTGTAATTATACAGAAGGTTAGTTGTAAGTACGGATAGAGATTTCGATTTGAGTTAGTGCGGCATCGCGGCCGGCTGAGTGTCGGGCTATGAGTGCGCGACGCGTGTGTGTGCGAGCATGCGCGTGCGCATGTACGTGCTCGTGTGTGCGCACGTGCATGCGTTCTTGTCTGTCTGTGAGTCGGGCTGCGGCGCGCCGGACGCCGCCTAGCGACCTCTACAACACCGACTTCCAAAATCACTGCAAGAAATGCCTTTTAAACTAATAGATTCATCCGAAAATGTATATAGTTTTTAATTTTTAATTAATTGACTGGTATTTATACCTATATTTTGATGTTATATGGATGACTGAGGAGGTCGCGGCGAGCGCCGGCGGCCGCGCCCGGCGACTCTCCACATTGTGATTTCTTTATAAAACTGTAATGTTATTGTAAGTAGCCGAAAGAAAGATAATCCTTGTAAGTCCAAACATACGCAAAAACAAAGTTTTGGGAGGACAAATCAAATAAATAAGATGCAAATCTACCTCGCCTTTTATTTTTTACCTATCATCGTTTTCAGTAAATTTTTTTTAAATAAATAAATAAGAGAAGGGGCCAAACGAGCGGCGAGAACACCGAGGTGGTCAACGACGCCCATGGACATCCGCAACACCAGAGCAACTACAGATGCGATTTATTTAAGAATGGATGTATGAAAATAGCCACTGGCTAAATATCTTATTGGCGCCGCACTGTGGACAATTTCTCAAACTCTAAAGAGATTCATCTGATGTTTTGAATGTCCATTTTCTTGCTTGTTTGTACTTGGTATGAGTTAATACATCCGTCATAACGTAAAATTGATCTTATATCGATGTTTTTGGCGCTATTAGAACGTTTTGTCTGAAAATTGTATGGAGTGGGGAATCAAATTGGCGAACTCGTGTATCACACGATTGCGCCTTATTCGCTCCGAGACAATTTTTATGGTTTGTACGACGTAGTTATATAAAATTTTTAGGTGTACTAAATAACACGGGCATTGGTTTGTATTTTTGATTTAGAAGGGTGAATGGATACCTATTAAATCAGCGCGTAACATCCTTCGACCACTTTACCACTTAGCTATAGGTGGAATCATGGTCAAGCGCTGTTTTTAAACATCATAAAAAAAAATTACTCAAGGTCAAAGGTCATAGAAATGATTTTTTCGTGTATTTCACCAATTTTTTTAGTTTCAAAGTATGAGAAACCATACCAATGTGACAATTCTTTTGGAGGTTTTATTATTACATCGAGTGTCATTATAGAATTGTTAAAGATTATACTATAAACGTTATTTACTATCAGCATAATGAACCTTCAAATAATAGTGTATGTAATCGGGTAAAAATAGCTTACGATCAGTGCCAATTCCCATTTACTCTGTGCAGTTACGTGTTAGTGATGGCAAGTCCTCGTGTGAGCTGCAACGACTCGAAGACTCGCTGGACTGGAGTGACCGTCTTCTGCGCTTACCTCGTGCTCCTCATGTTAGAAATATATATTGAATTTTATGAGAATCAATCTTATTTGCGTATTTATAATAAAATGTGTTCATTGTTTAACTAATTGTATTAATAAAATGTGCGCAATTGTGTATTTCTCTTGTAAAACCACGGTAACCTTTTTAAACTACCTACCAAAGTAATCTATATTTCTATACTAATATAATAAAGAGGAAAGATTTGTATTTTTGAATGTATTCTTCGGTTCACGTAAAGTCTATAAACTCTTGGGCCAATTTTAAAATTTTTTTCACCATTAGATAGTTAATCTGTGAGATGGCTATTTTTTTTTTTTATTTTTTAATTTCTCGCGGACAAGTCTCGAGCAATAGCTAGTCATTATTAAAGTAGTAATAAATAAAACACAGTTTATTGTAGTAATTTTATTACCAACATAACATCGGGAGCCAACAATTTATTTACAAAACATTCTCCACACAGACAAGTTTCAACTAACAAAAGCAAAATGCAAATATAATCGTTTTATTTCAAACATTCGATATTGTTCAGATAAAAAGAATAATTTAATAAATAATGAAAGTAGATAGATTTTACTAAAATAAACATATATTTGCTACTATTTTTAACCAGAAAATATGAATTAACATCGAGAATTAACAGATATGTTAATGGCGTATTTCTAGTTAAAATATATTTTTAACATAAATTCAAAAACTGGTATATACCATAAGTTTTCTTTTTATTAGAAGTACATTTTAACGTGAATTTCAGTACAGTTCTAACTCTATTTTCTGTCTGATCTCATTCCTGGTTATTCTACTTTTGGGCGAAGTCTTCACCGGTCTTGATGTTCTTGAGGAGTTCAGGTATGGCCTGCTTCAGGAGCTCCTGCTCATATTCATTCAGGTCTCCGTAGCCCAGGTTCTTCTCCACTCCGTTGGGTCCGAGCTGCACCGGGTTGGCAAAGTAAGCAGCTTCTGTCAAATCTGACTTCACGTATGCGCATTCCACTACATCTGCTTCACCCTGGGAAGACAAATATTATTGAAAAAACGTATATAATATTAGATGCTGAACTTAAATAGGAAACCAATAATTAAAAAAATAATAATTTTCCACCAGTTTTCAACCTTTTCAGTTTATTTTTGGGAAAATAGGTTTGCAGTTAATAAAATGCATTTAGTAGAAAGTTGGTTGTTTAACTTGCTGTTTCTGTTTGGCTTGACGTTTTTTCCAAATTATTCACCCCTAAAATGAATAGCGTCAAAATATATAGACTATAGCCTGTCGTAACTGTAGACCTTCCTATTAAAATAAGAATTATTCAAAAACATGCTGTGATTGCTGATATCCTACATAACAAACTGTGTTTACGTTTTATTACATTAAGTATAGAATTAGGTTACCTTGAGTCCCCGCAGCACGGCGCAGGCGAGGCGCGCGCCCGCGTACGCCATCGACAGCGTGGCGGAGCCCCCGCCGGCCTTCGCCTTCACCACCTGCCAACAATATACAATATTACTTCTGTTTTACATAACAACATTATTAAACATTTCATAAACAAGTCAAATAACTAACATTATAATTTAAGTCGTGCTTTAGTTGATGATAATATCAAGAAAGTTTAAATAAGTTAGCCAACTCTTCTTTCATGAATTTCTAAACTAATCAATATCTTTTTATTTATTTATCAAAAACAGTACATAATACAGAATTAAATTAAAACGCCTATAAACCCAATTCTGTGTTTATTCAGACAATTTAGGTACTACACTATAAAAAGTAAAAATCGGTAAGATTTTTCATTTTTACAATATCTACCTCAGTACCAGCTTCCTGGATCCTCTTGGTGAGAGCCTCAATCTTGCTCTGGTCAGACAGTTTGACAGCGGGACAGCTCTGGCTGAGCAGTGGAATGATGGTCACACCGGAGTGGCCTCCGATGACTGGGATCTTCACTGTTGTGGGGTCCACGCAGTTGATCTCTCCAATGAAGGCGGCTGCGCGGACAACATCCAGTGTGGTTACACCCAACACTTTAGCAGGATCATATACTCCGGCCTGGAATTTGGATGCATTATTAAAATATTATCAAATTTTTTACATATTTAAAGAGGGATTAATTGATTGTTGTTTTTGAATTATTTGTCACTGTGTCACACTTATAGGATATACTAATATCATAAATGCGAAAGTTTAGATGGATGGATGTTTGTTAGAGTTTGTAGCCTAAACGGCTGAACGGATTTCGATGAAATTTGGCATAGATGTAGAGGATAGTCTGGAAGAACACATAGGCTACTCAGATTTGTTTTTTTAATCCCACGCGAACAGAGTCGCGGGCGAAAGCTAGTAGGATATATAATAAACAGGACATCAATGGGAAGGGTATGGATATGACAGAATATGAGACATATATTATTTGCCACCCAGCTTGTTTACTAATATTTCTTACACTATTAACTAAGCTAAGCTTGTTCTATGATATGGTTTACTATATTCTAATAGCAGGGATACAAACCCCTCAACCACGAGAACAAATATTCAAAGCTTTAACAAATAGATAGACATAAATTTTAGTAAACACGGAGGTTAAAGGAAAATAAATAAGACTTCACAAAACAATCTTCAACATAATTATTAATTTACGTGACTTTGTTAACTGTTGATGGTTAGTTGTTCAAACATTGGTCATTGTTGTATTGTTCAAATGATACATAATTCATTGTTGGACATTCACACATCATGTATGTCATTTTTAATGATACAAATTGTTGAATAATTAACAATATTTCTTTCAACTAATGTTGTTATTACCACAATTTAATATTTTAAAGCAGAACATGCAAAGCTGCATAAAAAAATGCTTATTTTTAAAATTAAAATACAAGAAATATGTGTGTTAACAATTTAATCATCTTCATAAAAAATAATGTCTTACCTTCTTGAGTACCTCCGAAGCGATAGGCACCATAGAATTGACAGGGTTGGTGATGATAGCCATGATAGCTTTGGGTGCATTCTTGGCAACACAGTCGGCTATGTCCCGGACAATGGATGCATTTGTGTTGAACAAATCATCTCTGGTCATGCCCGGCTTGCGGGGAACTCCAGCAGGAATTACTACTAGGTCGGCACCTGGATAAGGGGAGCAATACACAGAAGTATGTATTTGATGTGATTTTACACATTTTAAAAAAGTGTGTGTATCATATTTTAACTTTGTTAATATTGTGAATATTCATGTTTACTTGAGATCACTCTTCATATAATACCTACTTCATATTTTTTTATAACCTTATGATCGAAAAAATTGTAAATGTTTATTTGTTATTAGCAAATAGATATGAGTTTTATCTTTAGTCTTAGTACAATAAGATTGGAATCCATCCCTTTGACATTGTATTGGTTAGATTTATTAAAATAACAATTATGTTTATAATTGTAACAAGATAAACCAAAAGAGAATCACATAAATTGGATTACAAATCTCAGAGTAATTATTGTACATGCATATAAAAAACTGAATGAACTGTCAACCTCCTCATTTTTGAAGTCAGTTAAAATATAAATAATATATAGAGTCATATTGTCTTAAATCCTTATTTGTAGGACATTTGAAGTATATAACAAGCTTACATAAATCAAAATGTGCTCATTGTTAGTTTTCCATGACTAGTATTCATACAAACAATAGTCTACACTAATATATGGCTTCATTATAACCTATTAACATTAATATAATTATATTTCTATAAACGAATATCATTTGCAATGAAAGTTGGGTAAAATTTGACATTTGCACATCAAACATTTCATAATCAGTTTGTCCTTGACAAAGATCCCAAACTAAAATTAGGTTTAGACACTTCAACTTGCACACTGATAAGCGTTATGTAACACTTCTATGTACTGAAAATTTATATAAACAGGTATATAAGGGTAACATACATTCAACAGCTGCGGCTAGCTCTTCAGGACCCTTGTGCCCGGAGACCTGGGCTGGTGTGTCCATGTGAGAAAGGTCGACGGCGACTCCAGGGGTCACCGGCGCGATGTCGTATAACGCCAGTCTTGTCACCAGAGGATTTTGCTTCAGCAGCAAAGCCAATGGTTGACCGATACCACCGGCAGCACCCGCCACCACCACTTTGAAGTTTTTCTGCAAAAATACATTTTTGTATTTGTAATTACTTCTGGTTCTTTCCAGAATATGTAACAGAGCGGTAGGTATAGTGCTGATGTGCGAAAATGTGCTTCAATCATCAATATCATACCTGTGAAGTGGTGGAGAATTTGGCGCCATTCTGGACCGCTACACTGGCAACGGGTTTCAGGGTACGGGAAAACATTTTATATATGTTTTATATTAATATTATAATAAAAGGAATATGCCGCGTAAATTAGATTCCTCCTGACCCGTCCGACCTTTCGTTCGTTGATAACTAGTGATGTGATGCAATTGACGTCATACGTTGTAGCAAAGTGCTACTCTTGATGTTATAACGGAAAACTTTTACGCTAGGCGCCTCTGGTTTACTCGATAATTCCATTCGACAATCGAGCGATTCCAATTGGAAACCTAGGAAAGGAAAATAAAAAAAAAACATCTTAATAAATGTATCTTAAAATGAATGTAATAAACTAGAATAGTATGTTAAACAATTACTTTTAATCATTAGTATTAATCAAGAGAAGAAAAATAGCACTCCGCGAAATAAGCGTTTATTAGACTTTGACACGTTATCTTTTTAACCATTTTTACATTTTACCAGCAAATTAATTGTTTTCATGGTTTTTAATAACATTATATTATAAAAAATAAATGTTATTAAAAAGTTTTGTTATTAATTTATTGTTTCACTTATTTGTGTTACAGGAGCAGTTTAATTCATTTTTCTTACAGTTAGCTGCGTTGGTAGAACTATTATTTTGACAAATGTCAATGTCATACATTGTAAGTTGGCATTCTTTTTGTTAAATGTCAAAACAAATAATTGGATTTCGAAAAGATTTATCTGATTAGGTGAAAAGTGTATTTATTTCTGCGATTTACGATAAAAAATAAAGTTTAAACCATGAATGTTATAAAGGCACTAAAGATGTACATCACTAAGATGACTGAAGAAAGCGGTCCAGGCATGAAAGTTATTCTAATGGATAAAGAGACTGTGAGTTTTTCTTAATTATTCTCCTTAATTTTTAAATATGTGTTGGCATTATACTAGATTAGAATTTCGTGAGGGATATTTGTATTATAAACAGCAATAATTTACTTAGTTCTTAAACCTTTTATAATTTTACTTTCCGCGACCACCCAATGTAGATTCAAATATTTGCTAGGAAGTGTGTTGTTCTTCGAAGTGTGTATTCTTCTTCGGCGAATTCAAGTAGCCGCTTTGGCACCATTAAAGTATATATAAATAAAACTGTTTACAAAAATAAAATGGATGTTTAATGGATTTTTTTATATTACAAGAACCTTCTTCTCAATATTCTTTCAGACAAGTATAGTCAGTATGGTGTACAGTCAATCGGAGATATTACAAAAAGAGGTATATCTGTTTGAGAGGATAGACAATCCAAGCAAATTTGATAACCTGAAACACATGAAATGCATTGTATTTCTTCGTCCGACATCTGAAAATATTGCACTGCTATCGAGAGAGCTACGCTGTCCTAAATATGGAGTTTATTTTATTTGTAAGTTCAAATTAAGACAATTTTATACACTGCCTTATGTAGTTTAACAATCTAACATTACATTATGTGATGTATTTGTTATTTTCAAACAGATTAACAATTAACCTGTTGTCAAGAATATTTTTTTATATTAAATATTTCATATCACTTCTATCAAATCACCCATCACTTGTCTCATATATTAACCACATAGTATAGATTTCAGTAATGTGATATCGAAGGCTGACATCAAGACCCTGGCGGAGTGTGATGAGCAGGAGGCTGTGAGGGAGGTTCAGGAGGTGTTTGCTGATTACCTCGCTGTGGATAGACATCTCTTCTCGTTTAACATTGTCGGATGTTTGCATGGTATGTAGATTTGTTTAAATATAGTTTAAAGGACAATGCAGCAAGATTTTGGTTGATGGAGAGATTTTTTCTAGAAGAGAGATGGATGTTAGGAGATTTCTCCAAAATGGCTCCACAAGTCCCGTAAAACATATAGGCTACATACTTTTTACCCTCTTTCGTCGTGACCGTGGTGCTGAGCGGACGTCTACAGTCGCTCCGCAATAAGTTATTATTAATTTCTTAAACACAAACACATATTTAAACGCATACAAGCGCAATGTTAACAGTGTAGTATGCAAAAAAAGGCGTTATCGGCGGTGAGTAACACCAATTACGTAACACTTATTCAAAGAATCAAGCCGGCCCACTAACATGCTACTGTCTATGCGGAAAGAGTACATCTATTAACAAAAATAATTGCCTTCCTACTCGTGCGCATCAAGGCCACGCCCTAATTTCAATTAGCTCGCACCTGTTGCACCTGTGTATAGCGGGCTGTCGCACACAAGCACAATAAATAGGCCTACAGAACATCGATTGTGCACCGACGGCAATATGACCGGCTCAACTGATCGCTCTCTAACTCCGAGATCTGAATCAGCTTCGCGTTCTGCGACCGAATCGACTTCATCAAAAGGTCCAGAGGAAAGACACGATAAATCACAAGCGTTTCAGCGCCCGCACACTAGAAAGCGATGCGCTGCCACGGAAGAGAAAAGTGAATTGACCGCCTTTAAAGAAGAAATTAGGAAAATGATGTCGGATATGACTAAATCACAAAGCGCACGGCTGGATAAATTAGAAAATCACCTCATGATGGTGAAATCTCAAGTCGAAGCCCACATGAAAGATATAAAATCACAAGTCGATCAATCCAACCAAGAGATTGGAAAAAGTCTAGACTTCCTAACGGAACAATTAAAAACTTTTGAAGATAAGTTTTCTACCTTGGCTGTGGAGCGAGGCGTTCTAGAAAAACGGACAGTGCTCCTCGAAGAGCGGTTAGATAATATGGAACGATTTTCTCTAAAAACTGCCGTCGAGATAAGAAATGTCCCCAATAAACAAGCCGAATCTAAACCCAATCTCCTCCAGGTCTTTGAGAACCTAACTAAAACTCTGAATGTCCAAATTGAGAAGAGTGAACTTATGGACATGTATCGGCTGCCGGCTAAAAAAGGTTCCACCACATCTACACTCGTTGTCGAATTTACCAATACTTGGACTAAAATGACTATGTTAGAGGCAGTTACAAAATTTAGAAAAAACCGTTCAGAACAACTAAACTCCAAACACCTTGGTTTCGTCGGGGAAGTAGTTCCTGTTTACATCTCGGAAAGATTAACCTCGAAAACGAGACGACTACACTTTCTAAGCAGAGAATTAGCAAAGACTGAAAAGTACGCACACTGCTGGGTTAAAAATGGTAAAATATTCCTACGAAAATTGGAAGGGGCGCCGTACATTGTCATTAAAAATGAAGATCATCTGCATTCATTGAGAACACAAAATAATATAATATGACTACTTTGTGTAATTTATAAAAGTGTCTGTATAACTAATTTAGTACTTAACTTTATCTTGCTATATCTGTTTTTAAATGTAATATGTAAATACACTTTACTAAAATACAAATACACATACACAAACATTAATACTAATGACCAACTTTTCCATACTTACTCTCATATAAGCTACCAAATTAATACTACATTGTTTAATACAAGATATAATATAAACAAAATACATCTGAGTTCTATTTGTCATGACACTGAATGCAACGTCCCTTACTATGGCTGCTTAAAGTGTAATTACACTTACTACATAAACAGCTGTAAACTGTACGCTAGGTCAGGCTATTACAAACTACTAATTTACACTAACTCTCTAATAAAACATTTTAAAAGCTGTAGTATTTGTGCCGAATTACTTTCATTTACGAAACATTTCATAGGATTTTCTGTGCATTACATTGGAAATATATATAAACACGAGAAAACATGTTTTCGATGTAACCCTTCTCTTTATAATTCTCCTAAAAAATATGCTGTAAAAATTATATACATGGTAAGAATCACTCGTATTAAAACTATCTACAGGAACATTTCTATAACATTCCTCTATTATTGGCTACTTAACGTTTACCACTATTATTACTTAACCCAACAACACGTAACATATTTACAGACTAAAAACCTACATTTTATTAAATCAACAAGCGGTATAATTTATACATATAATAATACGTTCTTGACGTTTTATAAAACAGACAGCGCTTATCGCAATATGACTATGAATTGTTTTGATCGAACACTTATATACAGTTACCCTCAATTATATCTGATATATAAATAATGGACCACACAATATCTATAATTAATGATAACATTGACAGCATTGTACCATCTAAGTCACAAACATGCACACCTGAAGAATGTAATACTTTAGTAAATTTTCCTATGCACAAATTAAAGATTCTTACACAGAACATAAGGAGCATAGCGTGCAATTTTAATGGTTTTCTTTTACTTCTATCCAGAATATCAATTACTCCAGACATCCTAATCTTGACGGAATGCTGGCTCACTATTTCTTCATGTATACCACAAATTAATGGTTACGATGTTGTAAGTTCAAAACTCTTAAAAAACCAAAATGATGGTATAGTCGTTTATACTAAAAATAATTTAAACTGTGATTCATATGAACATAAACTAGTAGATGCTACTTGTCTTATAACTGTAATAAAAAATAGTATTATCCTAATATCAATTTATCGGTCGCCTTCAGTTCAAAATATAGTACCATTCCTTAAATCGTTAGAAGAATTGTTAAATGTATATAGAAATTACAAAAACGTTATAATAACTGGCGACTTGAATATAAACATATTGCCTGGCATATTAGATAATACTACATCAGAATATTTGGATATGCTGGCTATGCATGGTATATTACCTGGTCACACAGAGCCAACAAGGGATAACAACTGTCTTGACCACTTCATGCTGCGAACTACATATTGCTGTCAAGTTTTAGTTGTACAAAATAGTCTTACCGATCACGACACGTTGCTTCTGGTTATGGATGCTAGGCAAACTAAACCATCTACTACTAATACTGTGACTAAAACTAATTATAGGGAGGTTTCAGAATCAATTAAAGTGTCAGACCTGTCAAAGATACTTGAAATCAAGGATTGTAACCTGGCTACAGAAACCTTAATAGACATTATATCAAAAGCAATCACAAAACACACCTTGGTCTCACTTGTAACTAAAAGTTGACAACAAAAAAACCGTGGATCTCTATAGGACTTTTAAGGTGCATGAAAAACAGAGATCGTATGCATATGAAATTGAGAACACAACCAAACAATGAAACTCTTATGAAGACATATAAACGTTATAGAAATTTCTGTAAAACTATTCTAAAAAAAGCTAAAGCGAGCTATGAAAGAGAACGTCTAAGAGAGGCTAGTCAAGCCAAAGACATGAAAAAAACGTGGAAGGTTTTAAAGGAAATTACACATTTTAAAACAACTCCAAAGGGAACACAGGAACTTATAGTGAATTGCACAAATTATAAAAAAGCAGTCAATGATGTAAATAGTTACTTTGTTAATATAGGCAAATCTCTCGCTGAAAAAAATGTTCCCGACAAAAATATCTGCAGTACCCAACCAATAAATACATCACTAAATTCAATGTGCCTAACTGATACCGATATTCCTGAAATTCTTAACACTATTAACACCTTGAAAACTAGTAGCTCAGTTGGATGGGACAACATTTCTTCCACTATACTACGTCAGAATAATCTTTTACTTGCGCCCGTCCTAACACATATTGTTAATCTTTCCCTTCAATCGGGAGTATTTCCTAAAGCTCTCAAACATGCAATAATTGTTCCTATCCACAAAAGTGGTGACAAAAAGACCATAGGTAACTACAGGCCCATTTCCCTTTTAACTTCTTTATCCAAGGTTTTTGAAAAAATTATTAACAACAGATTAGTGACTTATCTAGAATTGAACAATATTTTCTCCTCTCATCAATTTGGTTTCCGTAGAAATAGGTCGACTGCCAATGCTGTACTTACGCTAACTGAATTTGTTGCCAAAAATCTCGACATTAGAAAGAAGAGTATTGCCCTTTTTATAGATCTTAAAAAGGCCTTTGACACCGTGTCAATACCGATACTCTTAAATAAATTAGAAGGTCTTGGTATCAGAGGTACACAACTTAATCTATTCAAAGACTACCTCACTGAAAGGACACAGAGCGTAAAAATAGGACCCCATATAAGTGATCCCTTACCTGTTAACTACGGCGTTCCGCAGGGCAGTATATTAGGGCCCACCCTCTTCCTAGTATATATTAATGAACTTTGCAACCTACAAGTTGATCGCGGTATTATCGTCACTTACGCTGATGATACTGCTGTTGTTGTCCAAGGTGATAGCTGGTCGGACGCATATGCAGCTGCCCAAAAAGCAATTAACAACATTTCGACATGGCTTAGAAACAATAGGTTAACACTAAATATAGAGAAAACCAAATATATAACGTTTTCCATAAAGAACCCTCAATCTTACGAGTCCCTCTCTTTACATGCACACACTTCACCTTCTTGCCAAAATAGCTCTCTGGGTTTTACTTGTAATTGCCAGATCATTCAAAAAGTTGATTCTATTAGATATCTGGGCGTTATTATTGATAAAAATTTGACTTTCACGGAACACATACACCAGCTAACACAGCAAATCAGAAAGCTAACAGCAGTCTTTAAAAACATAAGAGATATTGCAGATGATGACATCATTAAAATGTTGTATTACTCATTATGCCAATCAATACTAAGTTACTGTATTTCTTCCTGGGGTGGTACAAACAAGTCATATCTGCTGCCACTCGAGAGAGCCCAACGGGGTATACTCAAATGTAGTACAAACCGCCCCTACAGATATCCGACAGCTGACTTGTACAGGGAATGGAGAGTTCTTACTGTAAGACAACTATATATACAAGCACTTATCATTCATCAACACTCATTAACTACATACAACCAAGAGCTTTTGTCCACTCAACGTTCTTCACATAGTGTAAGTGAAATCCCAAGAGTACAAACTACCTTTTCCGGAAAGTTTCCATACTTCTTGGGTCCATATTTATATAATAAAGTAAACAAAGAAAACAAAATAATCCATCTTTCTTCTTTTAAATGCAAAAAAATATTATTTCATATACTAGTAAAATTAAACTACACTGATACTGAAAATTTCATTGTTCCTCCTATATAGAACCTTACATTTGTATGAATATTATACATAAATATACATAATCACATATATATACATAAGTGCATCTACATCTCCACATTCACACACACACACACACACACCACACACACACACACACACACACACCACACACACACACACACCACACACACACACACCACACACACACACACACACACACACCACACACACACACAACACATAGTAACATTTAAATTCATATACAACTTACCTTTTTATTGTAAATTTGTTTAGTTTTATATTACTGTGTCCCAAAAAAAAAACTAGCACTAAGACGGAAGAACCCTGGCTCCTACAACACGGGCCTAGAGCCTAGTGTAGGAACCAGGCGATCGACCACAATTTGTGATAAAACAAATTTTGTAACCTGTAACTTTATAAATTATAAATAAATTCAACTGAATATACCAATTTTTTTTTTTTTTGTTTTTTTAATTCCCTGTTTATGGAGTTGCGGGCTTAAGTTAGTGAATAAAAGGCGATAGTTAAGAATAGAGGGACATTTGAATGACGAATTATGAGTTTTAAAGATGAAATTCTGGTATACATAGAGTGATATGGGATATTATAGTGTTTGTGTCCATTACCCCAGGTCGTTCGTGGAACCAGAGCCACTTGCAGCGCGTGTCGCAGGGCCTGCTGGCGCTGGTGATGTCGCTGAAGAAGCGCGCGGTGGTGCGCTACGAGGCGTCGTCGGAGCCCTGCGCGCGCCTGGCGGAGCGCGTGCGGGACCTGTTGCGCCGCGAGACAGTGCTCATTGATAACACTATACCCTTCAATGGAGATGTGCCCGCGCCGGTGCTGCTCATTATTGATAGGAGAGATGATCCTGTTACACCATTGTTAAATCAGGTAATATAGTAAATCCCCCTATAACATGCTACCCCACAACACCCCCATATAACGCAATTACTCCATATAACGCGAATATTCTAACAAATTTTTAAAAGTACTCCACTATAACGTTAAGGCTCTGCTCTGTTGAAAAACGTTATACGGGGGATTCCTATAATGCAAAATCGTTAAAGCGTTATAGGTGTAGCTCCTCAGTGGGGATAGTGAGCTGGTGATGATGAATGAGCCAGGTATGTGTGTGCAGTGGACGTACCAGGCGATGGTGCACGAGCTGCTGGGCATCAGCAACAACCGCGTCAGCCTGGCGCACCTGCCCGACGTGCACAAGGACTTCAAGGAGGTAGTACTCTCCTCGGAACAGGACGACTTCTATGCCAAGGTCAGTAGACCAGTAGACCTCTAGTTCAAATGGGTGAACAGAACAGAACAAAATAGCAGATATATACTAGCTTGTGACCGCGACTCAAACAAAAAAAACGTAAACTAAAGCAAATATTTTGTCTTCCAGACTAACTCCGCTGTTTAGGCTACAAATTCTAACAAACATCCATCCATCTAAATTTTCGCATTTATAATATTAGTAAGATGACTTATTGAGAGATAGTTCAACATTTTAAAGCTAAGTTTAGTCCAGATTAGTGTTTACCAACGTAGGGACCACACCCACAAGGGGGTAATTTTAATAATAAATGGGGGCTATTTAAAAATTATAAGACAAAACAAACTCTTGCACTGGGTTATTTAAATGCAATACTAGATATCAGATACTTACCAAAAAAGGCCAATTCTAAAAAAAATGCTTTAATAACTGTTGGATGTAATTTTATAAAAATTATGTATGAGGCATACAATTTTAGAAATGTTAAAATGGAGTATGGCACAAATAGTATGGGAATTTTCTAGGTTCTAGGTTATGAAATAAACATAAATTATATGATTTTTTATATTTTGAATTTATTTTCTTTAACACAGATTAAAGCATTAATTGTTTAAAATTATTTTTTAACTAAGTCTATTAATTTGTAATGATTCTGGATTAATAATGTCTTGCAATAATTGCTATTTAATGTGATTTGTATAGAATATGTACGCTAACTTCGGTGAGATCGGTCAGACGATCAAGTCCCTGATGGAGGAGTTCCAGCGCAAAGCCAAGAGCCATCAGAAGGTCGAGAGCATCGCCGATATGAAGAACTTTGTCGAAACTTATCCTCTATTCAAGGTAAGTTGCTTTAGAAAATAATATAATATTAGATCTGTGAAATGTATTATAAATGATTGAATCTTGTTTTAATTTCTTGATATGATATATGTGTTAATCATACTTCATACTAATATTATAAATGCTAAAGTTTAGATGGATGGATGTTTGTTAGAGTTTGTAGCCTAAATAGCTGAACAGATTTCGATGAAATTTGGTATGGATGCAGAGGATAGTCTGGATGAACACATGGGCTACTCACTTTTGTTTTTTTTAATTCCACGCGAACGGAGTCGCGGGCGAAAGCTAGTTATTAATATTTATGTTGTGTTTAATCAAAAGTGTGCGCGCTCTTAAATTCTAAACTTTGACGTCTGATAGATTGTAATCGCTTACGAAATGAAGCGAAGTATTTAGGATTCGATTCAGAATTGGGCTGATAGTTTGTCTGGTATGATGGTGTGTTCAGAAAATGTCAGGCACGGTGACGAAGCACGTGTCGGTGGTGGGCGAGCTGTCGGCGCTGGTGGGCCGCCACCGCCTGCTGGAGGTGTCCGAGCTGGAGCAGGAGATGGCCTGCCAGAGCGACCATGCTAAACATCTGCAGGTCAGCTACTAGATACACGGGAATTTGGGTTTTTAGAAAATGATCGACTTGAACCTTTCTTTGTTGTATAAATTGTAGAAATACATGTTATGTAACTTTACAGTAACCATATATTAACAAAGCTTAACCGCCTATTGTGGAAGATATTGGGGTAGTCGTCAGACTAGGCCTAAACGCGTGATTCTCTAGGGGGCAGTTGTCCCCTTACTTTCAGGTGACGCCACCGCATAAAAGCGTTCTTTTTTGCCGCAGTGATAAACCACGCATAAAAAAACAAGCTTTTTAAACTCTAAACATTATTTTACAAATATAACCTTTGTTCCAATAGCTGGAATAACTTCTAAAATACACATACAAACAGTTTTTTTTTTATAATATAAGGTGGCAAACGAGCAACCAGAGCAACAATCTGAATCCGCCAAAATGGCGAAGCGACCGCTGCCCATAGACATCCACAATTGCAGATGCGTTGCCTACCCTTATCCGACACACATATAGAGGATATTTCCCCTTCCTATGCATCTCCTCTACCGTTAAATCCACTTCCCCTTCCCATCCTCTCCTTATTAGAAAAGGGTGGTAAAGAGAAAGGGACTTAAATTAGGCCTCCGGCACCACACTCTTCAGATGAAACGCGGAATTGCTTCCATTTCACGCCTGTCTTCTGTGTGGTATTACACCGGGCGAGCCGGCCCATTCGTGCTAAGATGTTAAAGCGGGCTCTCCCACTGCTTTATATAACAAATAGCGTCTGAAAGCGCTGCTGGGCGAGGCGGCGGTGCGCGAGTGCGACGCGGCCAAGCTGGTGGCGCTGTACGCGCTGCGCTACGAGAAGCACGCCGGCAACGCGCTGGCCGCGCTGCTGGACTGCCTGCGCGCGCGCCACGAAGCCAGCGTGCGCGCGCCAGTGCTCGCGCTGGAGTGGGGGGGAGCGCACGCGCGGAGAACTGACCTCTTCGGGCTACAAGACGCTGTTAAGATAACCAAGAGATTGTTCAAGGTCAGTCTTGTTTCATCTTTTTGTCTCAAACTCTATCATCCGTCATCTTAATTACTCCCTTTTTGATGATACTTGTCAGTTTTATGGTTATTTATCTTACTAATATTGTAAATGCGAAAGTTTAGATGGATGGATGGATAGATGAATGTTTGTTAGAGCTTATAAGCTAACTTGATGAAATTAGACATAGACGTAGTCTGGAAGAACACATAGGCTGCTTATTTTTTTTTAATTTCACGCGAACAGAGTCGCGGACTAAACCCAGTGATAAATGAATTTGAAGACATTATAATATTAAAGTACACATTTATTCTAAGTTAAGGATATGTACATATTGATACAAACTTGGAATATATTCTTTCCAGGGTTTAAATGGTGTAGAAAACATCTACACTCAACACACACCTCTCCTTAAAGATACTATAGAAGACCTCATTAAGGGCAAACTGCGTGAGAACTTGTACCCTACTTTAGGTGGAGATGAGACCAATGGACGGAGGCCACAAGACATCATAGTGTTTATTGTGGGAGGTGTGACGTACGAGGAATCCCTCTGCGTGCATCAGATCAACCAGGCGAACCCTGGGGTGAGGGTAGTGTTGGGCGGCACCACCATACATAACTCCACCACCTTCATGGAGGAGATAAAGTCGGCAATGCAGGGCGTGCACAGAACACACACGAGACATATCAGAAATGTATAAAGTTCATTTATAAGTTATTTTTCATATATAGGATGTCCGGGAAACGTGTACAATGGACTACCACACTTTGGTCGAAAATATGACTTCACCCAATTTACCTCTATCCAAAGTTTCTGGTAGGAATTTGCTTCAGCCAACACACAAATGATAGAATAAATAATGTTAATTATTTATTTACATTTAAATTGATATATTACAACATGTGTATATAAAAAATAAGATATTATTTTTTACTCAACATAACATTGTTCTCTCTATTTCGAACAACTGACTCAATATTCAAATATAAAATACACGTGGGGTCGTTACAAATAAGTGGAATCAGCGGGTTTTCTGTACAATCTTTAATATTCATTTACAATCATCGTCATCGACATGTTTTCTTTTCATTTCTTATTTTTGAATTGCCATCTGACATATTGACAGTAATAAAAAGGAAAACATAAAAACAACTAAAACCCCCCACATATATGTCACATTTAAGCTATTGTAACCAGCCACTCTTTCAATGCATCCTCTGATATACAAAGCAGCTCTCATTTACAACAGTTTCTCGTTGTTATATGAATATAAAATAATTAGAAAACATTAGAGCCTTCTAATGCCCAAGCTAAGAAACTTCAGATAGAGATAAGTTGAATCAAATCGTCATATTTTCGATCGAGGAATATGTGGTAATTCATTGTACGTCTTTCTCGGACACCCTGTATGTTTGTGGAATGTATGGAATTTGTTTACTGTGATTTTTAAGTTATTTGTTTACGATGATATCGTTTAGGTTATATAGATAACTATGAAATATTTTACGTAAATGTGTTTGTAAAATTTATATTTGTTTTGTATTTTACTTTTATCTCTTAAATTGTTAAAGCAAACTACATAATAAGTTTGAAATAATTATTAAAGTTCACATTGGTATTTATTTGAAAAACTGCTATATTTGTAAAAGTAATGAAATAACCTCAAAATTCACTCTTTTCAGTTATTTTTATTACCACAAAGTAATATTTTGCTAGCTGTTACTGAACTATATCGTAAATATTGTAAATAAATTATGTACTAAATTCACTAATGATTTTTATTTACAAGAAAAAATAATCAGATACTATAGAATATAAGGTCTTAAATGTTTAGTTATTGTGTATTAACCTCAATATTTTTTAAATATACTTTGTGAATCTATAACACAGTTTTAATCAATCAAATTTTCCCTTCATAAATAACTAGCTTTCGCCCACGACGCCGTCCGCATGGAATTAAAAAAACGTAAGTGATCAGCCTATGTGTTCTTCCAGACTATCCTCTATATCTAAGTCAAATTTCATCGAAATCCGTTCAGCCATTTAGGCTACAAACTCTAACAAACATCCATCCATCCATCTAAATTTTCGCGTTTATAATATTAGTATGATTGGAAATGTTGATAAGCATGGCATAAATTACTACTTTCCCGGATTATCAGCTGTCTGCATAGACATGGTACAGGGTTATTGGTAACTCGACGTAATTCTGTTAGGAAGTGATAGATCCCCTCTATCTCATTTATGATAATTTTGACCCATGCATTATTTAGAACCATTTTTGAGTATGAAATGAAAGCGAAATGTCGAAAACAATTTTACCAATATGAAGCCGCAAACGTCACATTCATTTGACAGTTTTGTTTTATTTAAAACCCTAAACTTGAGAACCAAAGTAAAGGGCCCCTTGACAGAATTTGCTTTAAGCCCCGCGCTGGCTTAATCCGGCACCGAGGCTATATTTTTAAATTTCCCGTGGACGAAGTAGCAACAGTATTATATATTTTTCGTAGTATAAGATCCTTGTTGGATGATATTCAGTAATTAGACTGTTATTCTGTCTATACTTGTCAAATCATTTTTAGGGTTACTAGGGATAATAAATAAAACTACCAAACTGTTGTGTTCAAAACACGTTTTTTATGCTTTTTATTGAAAAATATTCATCGACGCAGGTGTTCGCGTCGCCAGGTGTCATGCGGTGTCATTCGACACTACCCAGTTGTTGCCGCGCACCCCCCTCCCCCCTCTTTGGCGGTCATAAAAAGCCTCGCCAAGCAGGATGTTTCTCTTGTCGTGGCACCACAAGTGAGAACATACCTTATAAAATCAATCTCTCCAAAACCTTACACATTTCAGTCTTTACAATAACTTCATTCGATTACTTCGCTGTTGGTGCCTTGTCGGATGTGATTACCGCACTTACGGCCGAATACTAAAACGACAAAAATGGTGGTTCCAACTAAATTTAAAGTCCGCCAGATTGTAAGCGTTGTTTACAAAAGGAGGTATTTATGATTTAGAATTCGACCGTCATTTGATGATTACTAAACAGACGCTTAGTGTAGATTTCATAACATGCACTAAGCGGCTCCCTTAGTGATTAATGATTGACGGCAGTTAGTGTTATTCGTATTTTGATCTGTCCATTCGACGAAGAACCAACAACGTAGTGATCGGCCTAGCTGGTAACACATTCTTTTCCCATAAGGCAATTTATATAATATACATTTAATACATATATATTAACGCAGTACCTTCGGTCAATAATAGAATTACATATTTAAAACAAGAGTTGTTACAGTTCTCCGAAGGCGCAACCTGCGTCCACTGTTCGAGAGATGTTTGCACAAACAGTTATTTACATAAAAATTAAAGTGCCACATTTTCAGGTACAAAATAAAATAAATAAACAAGGTTCTTTACAATTATAACCAATTTCATAACCTCGAAAGAGGTTTGACATTTCCGTTTTAAAACCAACATGACAGTTGTTTTCGCGGGAAAGAACTGTCAAGTTGTTTTTAATCTACAGTGGGTATCGACTGTTGACACTTGTCATCTCTTACATTCTCTTTGACAAAACAGAGAAAGCAATATCGATATCGATACACGTTGAAACAGTTATGAAAAGATGAGACGCATTTATGATATTTCACATAAATCTGAAAGATTTTACATCTAATAAGTAAACCTTCTTACGAAGCAATGTGGCTTTTATAAATTTAATAAAAAAATCATAATGATTTCAAGACATTTATCTAAAACATATTATAGTAAATGTTTGTAAGATAAAATGCGTATTAAGGTTTACTTACGAGATCCTATTTCTGCAAGAAACGCAGTAAAAATATTTCGTGAGCAAATGGAAATAGTTGTTCACATAATTTGCAAGTACATTTTTTATCTACATAATATACAATGAAGTACGGTTTACGGGAAATAAGAAATTACATTTTCATTATCACAAAGAATTATTGCCATTCTTTGGCAATGTGACTTACCATTACTTGGGGAAGTCCTTTTATAATAAGAATAAGGTTATTCTCCTCTTTGAAAATTATCAGAATACCACATTAAAGCAATATGGTATTAACATATTAATACAACTTTTCTGCACATACTTTAATAATAGGATTTCTGAGTGATAATCATTGAGAAGTTACATTCTTCTCTATTATGAAACTAGACACGTTATCGACAAATCGTACATAACAATTAGGTGATATCATTCATTTGAAAACCCCATAAATTCACCGTAAAATCTAACATCCGTAAATTTAACCGACATACGGATGTCAAATCATATTTTTATATAACTATATTTATATTAGGGCGCACAACAATCAACAAACGCACATAAAACTCTCAAATCTCACTCACATCTAGCAACAAACAGCTGAACGCGCTCATGCGATTTATATAAAAATTTAAAGGAAAACAATCGGAAAAAACTAAAGAAAAAAACAATAAATATATAGTTTGACTAGCGTTATGTAAGAATTTGAACCTACAACGCCAGTCGAATAGGCCATTATCGTATTTTTTTGGTGATTTTTTAGATATCGTATCACATTTGTACACGAAGTAGCCGATTCTCGAAACGAGAGCTCAATCAATATTAACTATATACATATATACATCTATCTTAATATTACTATGGACTTGAGATGATTATATAATTCCAGCAAAGAGGACACTACTAATAATATATATGTGTACATAATGTCTAGATCTATCGGTATTCTAAATGTTGAAACAGTTACATGCCAGAATAAAATTTTCTAAACAGATTTAATTTACATGACAACGCTATACAATCCTAAACAAGCGAATTCAAAACTACCCCCCGCGAAGGGGCGAAAGCACTTAAATACGTGTAGTTTTTTAAATAGACAAATTTTCGGTATAAATGTGAATGCATTTGTCCACATTTGGCGCTACCCAGGGAGCACCACGCGGAGGTCATGGACTGAGCCCCCCTCCATTCAAACAAACAAACAAACAATCAGACGCGGCCGCGCTCGGGTCACCGCCTCCGCGCAACACATATTTATATCGACTATTTAAATGAAATATAATTGAGCACAAAGCTCCTATTTGTTATTCGTAAACTTATAAAAATCAGTAACTCTTTTTATAAATGGACCAATATTATTTGAGCCGATAAGATAAATAAACCTATTACTATGACAATTCAAACAGTCGAAGCGGAATGTGTTAGCTGCTAGAGTAACAAATTCGAATAATTAAATTACATATTTTTTTCTATTCCCATCTGTATTTAATGTTGTAAAAAAAGTTGACAAAATATTTATATTTACCGAAACGAAAATCCTCAAACAGCGTTCGAATCTAAATTAAAATCCAACAACCCATTCCACGTACCTTCAATGGCCCCCTTCTCTACACGAAAGTCTAGTTTCAAAAAACTCAAATTTGTCACTTCAGCAGCATCGGGGATGCTTCAAACGTCCACCGCACGGGAATATTGGTAGCAACCATAATAATGTTCAGAAACATTCTAAAAGCAACGGTCATTTTATATATTAAACAATATTAATTATTGTCAATTCTACTCGCATCCCGCATGTATGCACTTAGATATGCAAAAACGTACAAATATTTATAAATAAATATATTTGCGCGCTGAATTTTACATGAGGTATATAAAAGTTTTAATATCCGACATCTATCATCCCTCTTCCCTGCGAGGGTCGGCACAGTATGTGAATCCTACATCTCTCTCAGACATTTCCTTGAAAACTCCTACATCTTCATAATTCATAGTTTCTTCATATATAAATACTTAAGTTCTTTGTAGGATTTTATAATACATGCTAGCTTGCTCTCAAGAAGTCATATAATTTTACACAGGAATGTGATAATATGTCCATAATATCGCATATTAATTTCCCCTTCTTTATTTCAAATTACTACATTATTCTCTTTTCTGAAAGTCCCCTCCTCTGTCTACAATTTGCTTTTAGATGGCAATGAGCTATTATTTGCTATTTTTACGAAATCAGGTGACCATTTTCTCATAAGAAAAATAAAAGCCAACTTTGTGTTAAATTTCAAATACTGTCATTAAATATCAATAATTTTAAAAAAAGTTCAAAATAAAAGGCTATTAAAAACAACGCTATTAAACTGACAAAATTTTCGGTCTACCGTACAACTAAGTCGATTCCTTGGGGGAGTGTGGTAGGGGTGTGACGACCTCGCCCCCTCCCCGCACTCCCCCCAGGAACCAACTCAGTTGTACAGCAGACCTAGATTTCCACAATTTTGATCAAATTTTGTCTTTTAGAGTGCATATGGATATATGCGAGGTCGTCAACCATGCGGGGCGGGGGGGTTTCCTCCACTTAGGTGGATTTGGTTTTATTATCACATTTCTATCAAGAAATCATTATTAAGCTGGAAGGAGCTTTGAGGTACGAATTTTTCATATGACTTACTAGCTTTCGCCCGCGTGCAATTAAAAAAAAAACAAAAACAAGTAGCCTATGTGTTCTTCCAGACTATGCTCTACACCTATGCCAAGTTTCATTGAAATCCGTTCAGCAGTTTAGGCTACAAACTTTAACATCCATCTAAACTTTCGCATTTATAATATTAGTAAAAAGTAAGATTCCTCGCCTATTAAACAGTTAATTAGATCTTTATATTTCACTGGGTATGGATATTTAAAGTGACATTAACAACATTATTTCTTTCAATCCGATATTTTGTTGTAATTACGTAATTTTGAGTGTCCACTGCCGAAACATATATACAAAACATATTTTTATCCTTCTCATTTTCTATGAAAAATTGAGCTTAAAGATATATTTTGTACAAATGTTTCGGCAGCAAACGGATACATGTTTCCAACAAAATATCGGTTGTAAAAAAGTAATATTGCTAATTTTACTTCAGAATACCTCTTATTAAGTCCAATACATAGCGGGTTTTAAATGCTTGATTGTTGGGTCCAATTTTGTATTAAGTTAATGAAATATTTGGACTCAGAGTGCGAGAATCAATACAATACAAGTTCAGCGCGCAAACAATTATTCGATATCCCAAAAACCCTATAACAATCTCGCCAAACATCGAACAGACAAGGCAATGAGCACGCTCACAAAGTATACAAATAAAACCACAAAAGACATTCCCATACTAATACGAAAAAAAAACGCGAATCAATCGCATTATTGGAAAACAAATAGCGGAGGGTTCGCGTAATAACTAACATAATTCTAAATAAATATAATAGACACGACTGCACAAGGTGCAGCTCCCCGCACCCACGGCAACTGTGACAATCGCGCACCTATCGTTAGTCTAACATTCCTATATAAAGTTTGGGCGTTTTCGGATGTCAAACAGAAGTGAAAATAATCCATTAAATTGATAATCATGAGCTGCCTTTACATCCGAATGGCGTCCAATCGGCGTCCAGTTAGCGTCCAATCGGCGTCCAATCAGCGTCCAATCGGCGTCCAATTGCCACAATTCCCGTCGGATAACGAGAGGTTATTTCTCTACCTATAATACAGTCCCCGCCGCGCGGGACGCTATTCTTAACACTTACACAGCTCTGTATACCCCGCCGTGCTACACCCGTCGCAGTTAAGTTACTAATTGGTAACTTGACAAAAACCTACTATTACACTAACAGTTTAAGTTATCTATTGTATAAATTTAAACCGCACACTGCGTAGGGTAGTTTTTACTTATAATTTAATATTTACGGCCTTTAATCACTATCTACAGCTTTTATTTTTAATTTATAATATTTAGATATCTATATATATTAATTCTGTGATTAAGTTTCAACTGTACATATTGAATTGTTTTGTCAATTCTGTTGCGCGGTTATTTAAATAAAAATAAAATAAAAACTTAGTAACGTTTCAAAGTTCAAACTTACATATTTATATTAGTAAAAATTTAAAAACAAAATTATTAAAAAATCCAAATGAGAAGTTTAAATGTAATAATCTTAAAATGTTTTCTGCTGATATTTTTAAATTGGTTTAATTTTATTCTAGATAAATAGTTAAAATCTGTTATTTAAAGTTTTCTACCACGCAAAAGAGTTGACAATAAACTCGTAAATCCGAACATCAACCTTATATTTTAAAGTCTGTAAGCCATTTACTTTAAATTGATTTAGTATTTTAATATTTAAATTGGAATATCGCTGGTTAAATATATATTAAATTACAGATTAAAATTTAGCAAATCAAACGACTATTATGAATAAAATTTGATATTCGAATCTTTATACAATCAAAACATAAAGTTCCCTTAGCAATAACAAAGGAGTTATCACGAAAATTCGTGAGAACATTTCGTAACGTCATCGATAAAATATGTATAAAAGTAAATCTCATACAAATTTTATCGATGACGTTAAACCCGTTAGAATATTGACAATTTTAACTGAACAATCATACTGTACAGTTAAAAATGTCAAAACTAGCGGTATTTACGAATATTTCCACAACTGTCACACAAACATTCGTGATAGACCCTCAGTAGGTATCGAATATCTGTAGTCTAACACTAATATGAAATTTAACATTCAGACGGCTACTTTTAACCGGCAACTTGATTTACAACTGTACAAAGGAAAGTGAACCTTATCTCAAAGAGTTATAGATCATAATGCCTTCACACTTCACTTCTAGCCCGGAGTTTTGCTTGGTGGATGTTTTCACTGTGAGAAGGGTACATAGTGGGGGTGTGCGGGGGCCTAGCACGGCGGGGGGGTGTCTGTGCGCGCGCGGTGTGTGCGGGCGCGCGGCGCGGGCGCAGACGCAGGTTAGGGGTGCGAGTGGCCGCCCGGGGTGGAGGACCCGCCGCTGGGCTGGTGCGGGGGCGGCATCAGCGCTGGTTGTTGCTAAAATAACATTACACATACTAATATTACTAATGTTACTAATATTATAAATGCTAAAGTTTAAATGGATGTTTATGAGTTTGTAGCCTAAACTGCTGAACGGATCTCAATGAAATTTGGCATACATGTAGAGGGTAGTTTGGAAGACCACATAAACTACATAGTTTTTTTTTTAATTCCACGCGGTCAGAATCGCGGGAGAAACCTAGTATATTTATAATTAGAAGTTGCCCGAAAAAAAGATATTTTAGCCTATCTGTTCATTTCTTCTCTTGTCAAATTCACTTCCCCTTTCCTTCTAGATACGCGCAAATTTACATATACTCGTTTCCGAATTTGGAGTTCCAAATTTTTTTTAGGACTTGTTATTTCAAAGTGTCAGTGTGTTACCTGTCCCTGCAGCTGGTGGGGGTGGGGGTGGGGCAGCGGGTGGTGCGGCGGCGAGGCGGTGGGCGGCGCGTGGTTGAGGTACGCCACGTGCGGGTGGTGGTGATGGTGGTGGTGGTGCGACCCCGGACCCATCAGAGGACATAGTACCTGCACACGGTAACAAGTTCAATATAAAATACATAGTATTATAAAGAGAAAAGATTTGTATTTATGGATTCTTGTATATTTTGAAATAACTCAAAATTTTTTGGGCCGATTTCAAAAAAGGCTATGGTTTTTACTATTTTTTAATTCTACGTGGACGAAGTCGCAAGCAACAGTTAGTTGCTGCAGTTGTTTTGTTTTTCCTAGTATAAAAGAATGTCTCACCATAGGACTGGCCTGAAAGGGCGGCTGCTGGTAGTGGTGGTGGGGGTGGGGGTGGGGGTGCGGCGTGTGCGCGGGCGAGGGCGGCGGGTAGAGCGCGGGCGACGCGGCCGCGGGGGAGGGTGCCTGCGGGGCGTACGCCGCGCCCTCGCCCACGCCCACCCCTCCGCCCACGCCCACGCCGGCCGCCACGCCCACCCCGGGGGCCACTCCGCCGCCGTACATTCTCATCTGAAATTATAACATAACTAGAAGTCTCAGGCGACTTCGTCAGCGCGAAATTTAAAAAAAATATCCTATAACATTCTCCGCGTATATGAGCTACCTTCACAAAAAGGTCCCGCATAAATCTGGCCAGCCGTTCCGGTGATAACCCGGAACGTACGCGACCTTGCGGACAGACAAACAATAAAATGTTTTTACTCTTATATATTTATATGTATATTTGTTTGAGTAATATACTGACCATGTGCTGGTACTGCAGCGCGGGCTGCGGCTGGTGTGCGGGTGCGCGGGGTGCGCCGGGTGGGGGTGCGGGTGGGGGTAGGGCACGAAGGGCTGCATGGGCGCCGGCGCCAGCAGCGGCTGCCCCGTCGCCGCGGCCACTTGCACACCTGAACCCGAGCCCACGGTCACAATGTATTACCTTCCTATCATCACCTCGGTATACCTCTCCATTGAGGGTTTACAGCGGTTACACTTCACACATATCTTTCGAGTTTCTTTACAGATTACATCACGATGTTTACCTGCACCGTAACCTTGGGTAAATGTATTATACATAAAAGAAAAACACATTGGTACATAGCGGACTTGAGCCACCAATGCTCTAATATTTATAGTCGTAATTTTAATACTATAATTATTTATGAGTAGTCTATTTGCATATTTCACTGTAAATATAGTAAATAATGTGTTAAATTACAAAATACCTTAGAAGACCTCTAATATGAAGTTACCTTTTCTGAAATTTCTCTGCTGCTGTGCGGGTAAGGGGGCGTGCTGCCCCGCCGCGCCCGCCACCGCCGCCCCGCCCCCCATAGCGGCGCCGTACAACTGTCGAACAATACATTACATTATTTCATTTGAAAACATACCAATTTCAGGTTATATTAATACAACGATCACATTAAAATTTGTTATATTTCACACAAAAAAAAAACCTTAATGCAAGTTAATTTTATATACAAATATAATTATTTATAGAATAGCATCTTAACCGAAGGTCTAATTCTCTTTAGACGATGTTTTTTATTTTATGAATCTATTTATTGAATTTGTTAAAGAACTTCCCTTTGTTTAAATAATATCAAATTTCTTTAATCAGAAACAACATATTAAAATAATTTAAAAATGACACGTAATTTACCTTTAAAGTTGTAAAAATCTTTTCAACATGAATCAAATCCAGTTAATTTCAATATCAAGATATTGTACAAGGTCGCCTCGTATCAGCCGAGGCAAATGATAACAGCGGGTGATCAATTACGCTAAACATATTAATTATGTGAATAAATGGATAATAAGACCTTGTAAAGTCAAATAAATTCGCCTCCCACTTAATATCGAATATCGTATAGAAATCCCCAGAAATACTAGCATGAAAATTGCTAAGAGAATATTTTGACGTAATTATAGACTGACCGGGAGTACAAACAGTACACATATGTTAATATTTTTACCATCTTTATTGCAGTGATAATTTCAAGGTTATTAAGTGGAATGTAGTGGATAAAATTATCATATATTTTGAGGTTATCATACTTCATACTAATATTATAAATGCGAAAGTTTGGATGGATGGATGGATGTTTGTTAGAGTTTGTAGCCTAAACGGCTGAACGGATTTCAATGAAATTTGGTATAGATGTAGAGCATAGTCTGGAAGAACACATAGGCTACTTACTTTTGTTTTTTTCAATTCAACGCGGACGGAGTCGCGGGCGAAAGCTTGTCTGCCATATTTGAATGAACCACAATATAAATCAACATTTTATTATTACTTGAAACTTTAGGATTTACACAATATATTGCGATATTTTTTATTATTTTATATTGCGTTGTGAGCCTAAAAAAAATTGTCCATTCGAAATCACGAGACAAATATAATAGTTTTATTACAACTAGATAATTAAATCAGTCGCATTCCGACATAATTCCGATTAGGTCGCCATTAAACCGCGTGAAATATACACAATTATATTAAAATCTTTATTTGCATTACATATTAAAAGTGTTTAGAATTATTAATTAATAATAGAATTAACCATTAATATTTTAATTGTTTAAGATGTGGTTACTCTGGGTATTAATTTCACTGATTGCAATAAAACTTTTCAATAAACTGACAACCGGCAAATGTTATTCCGACAACATAATGACGGGCAAAGTGGTCATAGTGACTGGCGCCAGTGGTGGATTGGGTTACGAGACAGCACTGGATTTAGCCAGAAGAGGTGCAAAGGTGATCATCGCGTGTCGAGACGACATCAGAGGCAAGAACGCGGTAACAAAAATAATAAATATAACAAAGAACAAATTCGTTAGATATATCCAACTAGATCTTTCATCTTTGACATCTGTCAGAAAATTCGTCAAAGAATTTATAAACACAGAATCGAAATTAGACGTTTTAATAAACAACGCTGGAGCTATCTGTACGAAAAGGGATAAAACTGAAGATGGGATTATGAGGGATATGCAAGTCAATCATTTCGCTCCCTTTCTATTAACAGTCTTGCTTACATCTATATTAAAGAAATCGTCACCGAGTCGTGTCGTTATCGTATCGTCGGCGTTACACAAGCTCGGAGAGGTACCGGAAAACTGGATTAACACAGAAGGTTACTTCCAGGCGTATGCTAACAGTAAATTATGCAATATTCTATTTAGCAACGAATTAGCACGAAGATTGGAAGGTTCTGGTGTGATGGTGAACAGTCTGAACCCTGGGCAAGTGAACACCTCATTGTATCGGAGTTCCACACTATTGGAGAAGATGAGGAGTCTCGTGCTGTATACATTCTTCAAGAGTCCGGAAGAAGGAGCACAGACATCTATATATTTAGCAGTTGCAGATGAATGTGATGATATAAGTGGTCGATATTTCGAAGATTGTAAGGAGAGTTGGTCATCTGATAAAGCGAACGATAAGGATTTGGCGGCAAAATTATGGTCGTTGTCGGAAAAATTAGTGAAACTATCTCCAGAAGAGGTTATCTAAAAAAGTTTCTACTGCAAGAGAATAAAATGAATTACAATATCCAAATATACAATACACCGTTTGTATTTTAAGAAACATTTTCATTATCTACATTAAGTTTTAATAAAAATACTCTCGTCATTTATCTGTAGCATAACAATAGTAAAATTACAGTCGTGGAAATCCGTAGTGTTTCACTTATAGTAAAATTGCCTTGTAGCATTCAACTAGACAAACTCTGCTTATACAAATAACCAATTAGGTATCAATGAGTTGCGCAAACGGAACAATAAAATGAAATTAACTTTGTACCGACCAAACGTTTTTTTGCACACTACAAAAGCTGCGACTGTACATCAAATTATCTATACTATTATAATAAAGCGTAAACACACACTTCTTTGTTGCCTAAGATGCTAATTACAGCATATTTTTGAATAATTCCTTTTTTAATAAAAATCCCTACACTTACGTCATGCTTTAGGCTATATATTTATACGCCATTAAACTTAGGGGGTAAATATTTTGGATAAAAACCCTAATGTGGGAAAGAGACCATAAGTTGCTGCCAACATCAAGAAAGAAATATTGCTAAGGTTTGTCATGTCATGTCATTTTGACATTTGCTATTGATAATTTGACAAATGTAAACAATAAAATAAAATGTTCATAATTTCATGCGGATGAATCCGCACGAGAACAGCTAGTATTTTGATAATTTTAAAACATCGTTATAAACCTTTAATATTCGATATTATGTAATAAATACACTTACCAATAAATGTTCATTAAAATCGATAATATTAGGTCAAAGATCAATTAGTGCACTCATTGAATTATAAGATTAGCGAGAAAACGGCACAATATTAGTATGGGTTCACTCTCAATTCAGAAAACATTGTTAATATTAAAAGTAAAAAAAAAACCGTTCCGTTATGTATTTCTTCAAAGCACAAACATTTTTGTCTAATCTTGATAAATCGTTCAAGATTTTTTATAGTCTCAATCGACTGCCGAAATTTAATCGTCATTAATATTCCCTTAGTGTAGAATTTCTCATACTAAAGTGTCCAATTCTTACACGTATTTTTTAAAAATAAATATATTAGTACATTTTGTTAATTTACTAATATTTCTTGCTGTCATAGGTAGCCAGTAGCCTAAATCTTTATATTTAAAGCGTTTCGATAAGAAATCTTCACTTAGGGAGTTTAAATGATCAACAAACTAGTGTGCGGAGTCTGTGTCTGTCTGTCTGTCTGCAGTTAGTATAAGTTATGTGAAATAGCGAGCATGCGCTCACCGCGTCTCGTTCGCGTTTGTCCGGCAGCAGTATAACCGGCGCGTACTGCCGACACTCGCAACCCATCTCCATCTGCCACCATCCCCCAACCCCCATCACTTTCATATAAACTTTGTAATGTCGAATCTATACTTCTATACTATTATAATAAAGCGTAAACACACACTTCTTTGTTGCCTAAGATCTCAGTAATTACAGCATATTTTTTAATAATTCTTTTTTTAATAAAAAGCCCTACACTTACGTCATGCTTTAGGCTATATATTTTCACGCCATTAAACTTAGGGGGTAAATATTTTGGATAAAAACCCTAATGTGGGAAAGAGACCATACGTTGCTGCCAACATCAAGAAAGAAAGATTGCTAAGGTTTGTCATGTCATGTCATTTTGACATTTGCTATTGAAAATTTGACAAATGTAAACAATAAAATAAAGTTTTTATAATGTCACGCGGTTGAATCCGCACGCGAACAGCTAGTATATAAATGTTTAGCAAGTTCCGGAATGGATCAACGGATCTCAAATCATAATTAAATGCACAGATGTAGATTCAATCGAAATCACGGATTTATTAAAAACAATATTTGTATCGCCCAATTTAAAAGAACTAAACATTCGTTTTTTTTATCTATATCTATACTAATATTATAAAGAGGAAAGATTTGTATTTTGTATGTATGGAAATAACTCAAAAATTACTGGGCCTATTTAAAAAAATCTTTCACCGTTAGAAAGGTAATTTATCTGTGAGTAACATAGGCTATATTTTTTTAATTCCATGTAGACGGAGATCCGAGGAACAGCTAGTATTCGATATAATACCATTTATATCTACACCCATGTATCTTACTAATATTATAAATGCGAAAGTTTAGATGGATAGAGTTTGTAATCTAAACGACTAAACGGATCTAATTGAAATTTGTCATAGATTTAGAGGATAGTCTGGAAGAACACATAGGTGAAAGCTAGTAAATAATAGTAAGTGATATCAACGTTTCTTTGTAGAGGGTTGTGTGTGGTGGTGTGGTGTGGGGGTGTGTGGGGCGGTACTCACGGGGTGGGGGTGCGGCAGGTAGGCGGGCGGCTGCTGCGCGGCTGCGGCGGCCGCCGCCACCATCGCGTACGCCGGCACCGCCGCCACTTGGTGCGCGAACTGGATACAAATATATAAATTATCATTTTAACTCGAAATAATTGTACATATGGAATATTAATGTTATCCATTCTTCGTATTTATTCGTTCTCTAATAAGAGCACAAGTTTTGTGTGGAGCGTAATAATTAGAAAATCGATTTGAGTATATTAAACATGATTTTATTACAACGATTATGATCAAAACATTTATGGTCCTCCGAGCCGGAATTGTATGATAGATCATTAATACGATAATCTTATTTAAAAGCTGGACCAAACTATAATCAATCATTTAAAAAAAAACGATTTAAAAGTTGAAAATAGACACTAACAGCCGAATTCTAAAACTAACCTCAAATATTTAGCTTTGCAAGTGGCTTACTTGTTACTAACTTACTAATCTATCAGACGTCAAAAATTTAATGAAATTCAACAGTATACCTTATCACTTAAGACGCTATTACATATTAAAATATTCTAGTATTTGTAAGATTTGTATGAATAATGAATGGCATCTCTCTACCTATAGTAAAATTAAAGATTTATATTTTAACATGTATTGCTAGAACTCAAACACTACCGATTTCAAAAATTATTTAGCTATGTTATCAATGAGTAACACAGTATATGATTATTTTTTAATTTCACCATATAGAGTATGTGTACGTACCATGTGTGGAGGAGGATGCGGGGCGGGCACGTAGCTGACGCCGGCGCCCATCACGCCCACGCCGCCCAGCCCCATGCCCACGCCCACGCCCATGCCCACTGGCGTGCCCGGCGTGTGCGGACTGACAGACAGATATTATTAACATTTAAATTAACAACCTTTAAATACAAGAAAAAAATCTAAGGGCCTGTCCCAACACTGGCTGATAAAGGCTCAGATAGTTTGAAATGACGTCACTGTCAGGGAACAAAATCAAATATCTCAATAACATATTTTACACGTTGGATTGTTATCAGACAATTTACAATTCGGTGGGAGAGGCCCTAAATAATTTAAACTGTTATAATGCCAGTTATTGTCGCACTCAGATTAGATAAAGATCCCGCTTAGTATAGATTTAACATAAAAAATCTTCACTAAGCCTTATGGGTGCTATCTAACATTAAAGGGTAGAAGTAAAAATAAGTTTTTCATTCTAATAAGAATTGCTTTTCACGTGCCATCCATATGTATTTTAAAACATACTTTCGTACCATCATAAATACTGAAAGTTTAGATGGATGTTTGTTTCTATGTATCTTTGAAACGACTTAACTTGTATAGATAAAAATTTTCTTAAATGTAGAACATAATCTAGAACACATAGTCTAGTTACTTAGTTTTCGAGTAAAATCTAGTTATTTTTTATATTTTACAATTTTCAACTCTAGGAGGGACTTCTTTAGCTAAGTCTATGCTAAGTGTGTCCCATAATGATCAATTAAGTCAGTCAGTGTAGACAGGTACCGGCTGGGGTTGGGTGTGCTGGGGCTGCGCGGGGTGAAGGGCTTGGCGCTGGGGTTGAACTCCTTGGCGTTGGGGTTGAGGGTGGACTTCTTGAGGGTGGCGAGGGCGCGGTCCACGCCGGGAGACGCTGATGATGGCGGTGACGATGAAGACGACGACTGATCCTCGGAGACTGGTTCTTCCGGCTTCGGTACAGGTGGCGGCTGTTGAAATATTACATTTAAATTATTTATCTATACTAATATAAAGTTTTGATTTTTTTATGTATTGAAATAACTCAGAACTACTCGACCAATTTCAAATTTTTTTTACCACTGAGTAACATAGGCTAGATTTTTTAATTATAGGCAGGTCGAATTCGCGAGCAACAGCTAGTATTAAATAAAAAAATATTGCCTTATACCTGGCGAAATTTACCAAACGTATGGAACATATGTCTTATTAATTACATTTCTTCCACTAACAGAAACGGAATAAAGATTCCGATGTGTTAAGCAAACGATGCGATAAATAAAAAACAAAAAGCCAGACTAATCCCTACACACTTATAAACATCCTATTGGTTAAACTATTTAAACTTTCGTGAGACATTTTATAACTAATTATTTTACGGCTATTACTCACGTCTACTTTTTTTATTTTTTTTACCGTCACCGAAAAAAGTAGACCTGAGTAATAGCCGTAAAATAAATAGTTTTCCTATTGGTTATTTATCATCTAAATAGATAAAAAACATTCAAAACTCGTGCAGTTAGTATGCAGCACCGACAACTTCGCCGACAGTACCTTGTGTGTTGCGGGCGGGGTGTGCTGCTTGGGCGGGCGCTCGCGCTTCGGCAGCGGGTCGGAGGGCGCGCCCGCGTTCGCCGACACCTCGGGCGGGCTCGGCGCAGGCGGCGGCAGCTGCTGACATACAAATTTACAAATATACTCTCTATTGTAATACTCAAGAAACAAGCAGACATAAAGCATACAGACCACATCCACGAAGTAATACGATAGTTCCGTGGGGAAGTCTCCATATAAGATTTTTATCGATACGAGACTTAGGATAGCTGAGCTTTAAGGAATTTGACAAGCCAGGCATTTTGTTCCCAGATATGGTGATTCCAGATGTTTCCATTATTATCGTCCTAAGATTGTGGTAAATCCGCGGTATCCCACTTTGACAAAAATTACCTTGTATCTTGCGACGAGGATGTAGTAATTTGCGCAAACGACGGTTTAATAATAAATAAATAAATGCTTATTATTGAACTCTTAAGAATATACATTTCATGCGAGCCTTGGCTCCTGCACTAGGTTCCTCTGTGCTGCAGAAGCCAATCCCTTTCCCATTTGTGAAAAGCAATACAAAACAAAAAAAAAACAAAGAAAAAAAAACACAAATATTCGTGGACCACTGACCCAACTCTTGTCATAGACAAATTAAAAAAGCTGCCTTCTATTGGTTATTGTCTCTTCATCTATGCGTACAAATTCCAACGACTAGCATTAAGTCCACCGCCAATTTCCTTTATCGTACTTACAGGTGGCTGTGGGTTGACCGTTGGCTGATGCGGCTGGTGCGGCTGGTGTGGCTGGTGCTGCGGGTGCGGCTGGTGCTGCACGTGCTGGGGGTGCTGCGGATGCTGGGGATGCTGCGGGTGCTGGTGCTGCACCTGCTGGTGCGGCGGCGCACCGGAGGATACCAGCTTGAACTCCTGACCGAATTTTCGGAGCTCCTGGTGGAAATTTGAAGGTTATCATTTACACACCAAATATTGTTTATTGGTCATAAGAGACCCTGTATATAGATTCTACAGGGGAGACAATTATAACTCTGGCGGCCAAATTCTGAAACGAATCTAGAACACTGCAGTTTAGGTGCTTATAATCTGACATAGGTCAGAATTTTAATGAAGATTAGAGTGGCCTTATCATTAAAGACACACATTTCAATGTCACATTTTTTGGTCGTTGGCGACAGTAAGCCATAATTATAAGTTTTAGTTACAGCTTCAGTTATTCACCATTTTTTAAAGTAGACGCTTATTGTTTTGTTGTTTTTTTCATTTTAATATGCACTAACAAACTGATCACTTAACAATTCTGAGTAAGCCTTATTCAGTTAGTATTTGTTGTGGGTACCACTAACCTTAAAATTAAATATTGCTGTCTATAGACCACTCGGATACGATGCGAATAAACGGTTCTTAGACTCCGCGATTGTACTACACCAACCTTATTATTTATATATATTCACCTGTACTTCATCTGCACGTCGTTCCCGTGGTTCGCGCATCTCCCGTGAGTCCCGCGGGTCTCGGGGATCTCGTGGGTCTCTGGGGTCTCGTGGATCTCTGGGGTCTCGTGGATCCCGTGGGTCTCTGGGGTCCCGTGAATCCCGTGGGTCTCGCAGATCCCGTGACTCCCGTGGGTCTCGCAGATCCCGTGATTCCCGGGGCTCTCTTGGCTCCGGCGGGGCTTGGGTCCGTGCGCGTGGCTCCGAGGGTATTGCATTCTGTTAATGGACAAAGTTTTCAATTTTCAATAATTCCAAACGAAAATACAAGTTATGTGTTAGACAATAAGACTGAAACTTACATGATGGTGGTGCGAGAAGCCTTGTCTAGTGATAGGAGGGCCTCGGGGGTCACCATTCATTTTGCTGGACTGTGGCCTGTTGGACATAAAAATCTATATTATTACACAATAAACATTAATTTTGACTTTTAACCCTTTGACTGCCGTTGATTGACATTGTGTATATGAATGTAGTTAGATGTTTTACCATAAATATGTATCACAATACTTATTTAAGTAATAAATATTTATTTTATTAACCCTTACAGGACCATGAGATGGCAGAGACTAAATATGCGAATACAACACAATATTTTAGCTATTTATATGAAGAATATCAATAGAAAAACATGGGTGTATATATTTCCTATAATTTATCATAATAAAAAAAATATCGATTTAATAATAATTGAATAATCGATAACGATTTTTGTAGAAGAGAAAAATATTTGCCTTGAGCATGAAAGGGTTAATTAGGCCAAATCTCATAGCAAGCCTGCGCATAATGTTTCAATAACCATGAATTATTAACAATCTCACGTATCAAAGGGTTGACGTATACCTTAGTATTTTGTATATTAATTAAATTGTGATAGAACTGGTACAGTAGGTGTCATAGTGTCATGACTCACTGCGCGTGATGCGGGAAGGGCGGCGGCGCGTGGTAGCCGCCCGCCTGCGCCGCGTAGCTCTTGTTGCCCGCGCTCAGCCCGCCATTACTCGCACCGGACTGACATTCATACATTTCATACATTTTACATACAAACACAGGAAAAAAGGTAAAACAATATTAAATAATATTACTTGCAATTTTCTTCGTATAAGATCTTTGCTTACTAATATAGATGCGAAAGTTTAGATGGATATCTATCCAACTCTAACAAACATCTGTTTGTTAGAGTTTGTAGCCTAACCGAATGAACGGATTTCGATGAAATTTGGTGTAGATGTAGGGGATAGTCTGGAAGGACACGTAGGCTACTCACCTGTGTTTTTTTAATTCCACTCGGACGGAGTCGCGGGCGAAAGCTAATATTTGATAAATATATTGATGTCTTAGACAAAAGTCTCGATCAACTACGACTTTTGACGACAGCCAAATATTTTGTAGACTAGCTTTTGCACGCGACTTCATCCGCACAGACTATGTTCTACATACATCTATATCTAATTTTATCCATTATTCCGTTTTGGATATATATAGTAACAAACATCTATCCATTCAAACATCCATACATAATAATATTAGTTAGTTAAACATACCGGTGAGTCATCCAGCCGTCTGTCGGAGGGAGGCGTGAGGTGGTGGCGCGGGGGGCGGTGCTCCTTGTCCTTGGGAGGGGCGTGCTGGGCGTGTGCGGGATGCGGGGCGTGTGCGACGTGCGGGGCGTGCGCGGGGTGCCCATGGGGCGCGTGGGGCCCGTGCGGGACGTGCGCGGGGTGCTGCGGGTGCGCGGGGTGCGGGAAGTTGCCCGGCTTGCCGCTGCCCGGCCCGCTGCCCGGCGAGCCGCCGCCGTTGCCCGACACTGGTTTCACTAGTTTACCACCCTGAACAGAAAACAGTTTTTCATATAAGATTTTCAAATACAAGTGATTCAAGCACTTTTGTTAAATCATACTAATACGATGTTTGTTAGAGTTTGTAGCCTAAACTGTTGAACAGATCTCCATGAAATTTGGCATAGATAGAATTAGAATTTAGAATTCTAGAAAAGCACATGACTGCCTACTTATGTTTTTTTTTTATTTCACGCAATCTGGACTCAGTGACTAGAAAGCTATTTTCTTCATCAAAACCTCCGAAATTGTCTTATCTATACATATAATAAAATTGGAGTCTCTGTTTGTAATATCAAAAGAAAAACCCGCCGATTTCGGTCGGACTTTCACTAAAATAAAGTCCAAATTTGCACTAACGAAGTTTGCGGGCCACAGCTCGTTGTTAGTATAAAAAAATCTTAACTGTGGGGTTGTTTATTGTCTGTGTTACGAATGTACAAGCTGGTTTGGTATGTTACCTGCAAATGTTTCCGTTTGTTTGGTATAACATATTTGCCGGGCGCGCCGTCCTGCGGGCGCACGACGGCCGCAAAGCGCTCCTCCTCGTCTCCGTTCTCCAGTTCGATGCGCGCCTTGTACGAGGGCGCGCTCTCGATCTCCGCCGCTATCTCCTCCGCCTTCGCCTCGGCGTCTCTGAACACCGAGATATATTATACAGTTAATAAAATTGGAGTCTCTGTTTGTAATATCAAAAGAAAAATCCGCCGATTTCGACCGGACTTTCACTAAAGCAAAGTCCAAATTTGCACTAACGAAGTTTGCGGGCCACAGCTCGTTATAGTATAAAAAATCTTAACTGTGGGGTTGTTTATTGTCTGTGTTACGAATGTACATTTAGCTGGTTTCGTATGTTACCTGCAAATGTTTCCGTTTGTTTGGTATAACATATTTGCCGGGCGCGCCGTCCTGCGGGCGCACGACTGCCGCAAAGCGCTCCTCCTCGTCTCCGTTCTCCAGTTCGATGCGCGCCTTGTACGAGGGCGCGCTCTCGATCTCCGCCGCTATCTCCTCCGCCTTCGCCTCGGCGTCTCTGAACACGGAGATATATTATACAGTTAATAAAATTGGAGTCTCTGTTTGTAATATCAAAAGAAAAATCCGCCGATTTCGACCGGACTTTCACTAAAGCAAAGTCCAAATTTGCACTAACGAAGTTTGCGGGCCACAGCTCGTTATAGTATAAAAAATCTTAACTGTGGGGTTGTTTATCGTCTGTGTTACGAATGTACAAGCTGGTTTGGTATGTTACCTGCAAATGTTTCCGTTTGTTTGGTATAACATATTTGCCGGGCGCGCCGTCCTGCGGGCGCACGACTGCCGCAAAGCGCTCCTCCTCGTCTCCGTTCTCCAGTTCGATGCGCGCCTTGTACGAGGGCGCGCTCTCGATCTCCGCCGCTATCTCCTCCGCCTTCGCCTCGGCGTCTCTGAACACGGAGATATATTATACAGTTAATAAAATTGGAGTCTCTGTTTGTAATATCAAAAGAAAAATCCGCCGATTTCGACCGGACTTTCACTAAAGCAAAGTCCAAATTTTGCACATAAATAATATAAGTATTGGGTGTAGTCATCGATAAATTTTCATATACCTGTAATCCTGGGTGTCCTTCCTCTGCAGCGGCAGCGTATACCCTGCTAGGGAGTGGTCGTAGGTGCTGTGAACGCCGTACACCTCCTCGTTCTTACGGAACATATCGTTAGCGTCCCAGCCGTTAGCGCGATGGTCCAACTCGAGCTCGTCAAGACGCGCGTCACCATTCAAAGAGGGCGCGTCTCCGCCCTCGCCGTCACAACCGTCCCACGGCTCTAAGTGACGCTCTTCTGCTGTACGACCGTTGCCTGTACAACACGACAATTATATCTATCTATACTATTATAATAAAGCGTAAACACACACTTCTTTGTTGCCTAAGATGTCAGCAATTACAGCATATTTTATAATAATTATTATTTTAATAAAAAGCCCTACACTTACGTCACGCTTTAGGCTATATATTTTCACGCCATTAAACTTAGGGGGAAATATTTTGGACAAAAACCCTAATGTAGGAAAGAGACCATAAGTTGCTGCCAACACCAAGAAAGAAAGATTGCTAAGGTTTGTCATGTCATGTCATTTTGACATTTGCTATTGATAATTTGACAAATGTAAACAATAAAATCAAGTTTTTATAATTACATGCGGATGAATCCGCACGCGAACAGCTAGTCAAATAATATTTTTGAATAACTCTTTTCTAATACAAATCTCTACACTTACGACACGCTTTAGTCTATAATTTTCACAATAAATAATATAGAAGGTGAATGAATTGGAATAATTTTTTTTAATAAAAATTATGCGAGAAAGAGACAAAACTACCAATAGCAGCAAAGAAGTAACATTGCCATGGTAATGGTAATTTTCAAGAGCATTTGTTGTCATTTGTGGATTTGAATTTTTACATTTGCAATTGAAAGTTTTACAAAATGTAAACAACAAAGAAAGAACAGAAACAAAGACTATTATATCAAGGTGATGAAGCCGCACGGGAACAGCTAGTTATTAATATTTAATAAATACAAATTAGATTCCTGTAATAACAGATTTCGTCACAATACTGACCATTAAACTTGCTAATGGCCGTATCAGTCTGGAACACATCATGCGTGGCGTACTCCAAGTCAGAGTCCTTCGCGCGAATGGACACAACGTCTTGAGGCTTGAAGATCAACTTCTCCACCACAGAGTCCACCGCGACCACGCCTTCTTGATCCACACGGTGAGCTACTTCTAGCACTACCTGTCAACAAAATAAAATATTTACCAATAATTTTTTCACATATTTATATCAAATTTAATCAAAATTCAAAATTTTAATTAATTCTAAAATGTTCTTTTTAGGTCTAAAACTGTTTGCAAAATAGGTTTCACTAGCTTTCGCCCGCGACTTCGTCCACGCGGAATTAAAATAAAAAACAAAAGTGATTAGTATGTGTTCTTCCAGACTATCCTCTACATCTATACCAAATTTCATCGAAATCCGTTCAACTAACTAATATCTATCCATCTAAACTTTCGCATTTATATCAGTATGAATTATGACTTTAATAGTTATTTAAGATATTTGAATCTTCCGCTCCTTGACATTACTTGGCAACCTTGCCCGGGCCTTATGTGCGAGTGTCATATCGGATTAGGGATGCCGAGGTCAACAGACTCCGCTTATATACTATCATCATTATGTACAAAATATCCACGTATATCTAGCTATTGCTTTGACAACACAGTTAAATTCATAAAACTATTTAAAGCCTGTTCCACCACTGGATAGACGCTCAGATAGCTTAAAAATGACGTCACTGTCAGATAAGGGTAAAAAATCCGATATTTCCATCACATATTCTACACGTTGAATCAGACAATTTACAATTTGGTGGGACAGGCCCTTAGTATCTCAGATATTACGTGAAGAGTAATTATTTCTATCTCACGGGAATCTAAGATTTTGCCGAGAAAAGCTTTTACTGTATTACAGCCTTTAACCTGTGTTAATTTTTATCCCAATTGACGTGTTTCGGAGTTTTTTAACATTCTAATTTATTTAACTTAGATAACAAAGTATACAAACAGTTCTTTGTCAGTTACAAATGAGGGATAAACACAGGAAGGAAATGATAACATAATAGATAAATCATACTAATGTTATAAATGCGAAAGTTTAGATGGATGGATGTTTGTTAGAGTTTGTAGCCTAAACGGCTGAAAGGATCTTGATAAAATTTGTCATAGATGTAGAGGATAGTCGGGAAGAACACATAGGCTACTTACTTTTGTTTTTTTTTTTTAATTACGCGCGGACGGAGTCGCGGGCGATAGCTAGTAAGGTATAAATTTTTACGCATTATTGCCAGTTAAATTATAACCGTTTATAACCTAAATCAGGGGTGGTAAACCAATACGACATATTTTTGACAAATCACTGATCAGAGGGCAGACTACTCGCCTGGTATACGAACGATCAAAGGTTCCCTATTGATAACTCAAAGAATTTCAGAACCTAACACCTTAGTATTAAAGTATAGATTACTCCAAGTTAAGAGAGCATTGTACTACTCCTTATAGTAATTTATCAAAAGTGTGTACGATACTTCGTACTTCGTAAACACAGGGGGCCATTGTTTAGGCTGCGGATAACTTTTTTTCATATAGCTTGCTTTTAAGTTATAAGTTTAAAGGTGAAGTGACGAATGAGTCGAAAAATTCCACTCAAAAAGAATATAATTGTCACCACTTCATAATAAGCCAACTGTAAATCGTTAGGGTTAAAAAAAAGAATTAGTTTTTCTTAAAAGTGAGCCGCTAGTAACTGCAAAACTACACTTAGTGTCTCCCTAAATGTAGAACGAATGCGTCATTAATAGCAGGGAGAGAGTAGTATAGACAACAAAGATTACATGCAGTACGCGCACTACGTCACAGTATCGACCAGCACTGCAACGAGCCACGCCCATATCACGTAACTGACAATAGTTATTCTCGCTAAATACATTCATAAATAAAATCAATCAGTGCAATCATACTAATATTATAAATGCGAAAGTTTAGATGGATGGATGTTTGTTAGAGTTTGTAGCCTAAATAGCTGAACGGATTTCGATGAAATTTGGTATAAATTTAGATAATAGTCTAGAAAAACACATAGGCTTAATTATGTTTTTTAATTCCACGCGGACGGAGTTGCTGGCGATAGCTAGTTATGACAATCACCGTAACAGAATAAGCAGATAGATGCAATATCATGACGCATTGATTTTATCAAGTCTAGTCGTGTTGTTACTTTTTGAGGGTAGTCATAAATTAAATTGCACACATTCAGACGTATTATTCTTCTAACGTTAAATTATTAAAATACACCGGGGTCGGACATCGACACTACCATCTTCATATCACCTTTCTAGGAAGTAAAACAGTGATACATCCACAGAGCAATTTAAGCTCTATTCTCGTTGGAATAAAGATGATTATAGTTTGAATAACAAATTAAACGAGATGTAATTTGCATGCTTAGATATTGTTTAGGTGTTGAGTAACTAAACGCAAGAATGTGAGCATATTGTTGCTTATAAAAAACACTAACAAAATGAATGGTAAAAAAATGTATGCTGAATAGATCCACAGCTGATCGCTTTTAAAAATGTAATAAATGGCGTTGATTTGGCGTATTTCGCTTACTCATTTCATTCGCACAATTTCTTTACAATAAAATTGACCATGCTGGAAAAACCTTTTCTTCCACTCCGATAACTAGCGCCATATGGCGGTAGGGAGAATTAGAAGTTTATCAGACAAAGGTTGAAGATCACCAGGTCGCTGGCACTTTCGTTTTCGAAACAATCCGAGATAACTCCATTCATGATTGTATCTGTTAAACGTTGTTTTATTTAACAATTGACCCGGAAAATATTCAAAACTAGCTTTCGCCCGCGACACCGTCCGCGTGGAATTAAAAAAAAACTGAGTAGCCTATGTGGTCTTCCAGACTATCCTCTATGTCTAAGCCAAATTTCATCGCAATCCGTTCAGACGTTTAGGCTACAAATTCTAACAAACATCCATCTATCCATCTAAACTTTCGCATTTATAATATTAGTATGAAGTATAATGTATTCGTATATTTAAGATCGTGAGAATTATTTTAGGCCAAATTTCAGCTCCCTATACGTCCCGCTGAGGGGCTCGGAACCTACCGGAAGTTACTGACATCTACATTTTTAAAAATAGAACACGTATCTACCGCTGTTATAATCTTTGTTCTCTTATTTAGGTTTGTAAACAAATTTAACGGCGTAGAAGGTTTAGTTCTGTCGTTTGTAAGCAGATTTTATAAGAGCCATTGTTACAATATGCCGTGGCTCAAGAAATTACAGTTCAAGGTAACAATTGTTAATTGCTTTTGAATTAAGACTCTAGTCCATTTGAGGGTTACTGTGAATTTTTAGAGTTTTATACACAGATCTGCAAAAGTCTAGATACTTATACAAACTTCCACAGGGGTGTGATCGCGTTCGCATAATTTTTTTATCAACATCTACAGACTCTTGGTCCGTACTCTTTTTTGCACAGTTTATATCTTTTTTTTTGTTGCGTATACCTTGTGAAATCCTACATTAATGAGTTCTTTTTTTATATATTTTTTCTTTTCTTTTTTTTTCCATTTTTTTTTCGTTCGCATAATTCGCTCGGGCGCGAATGATGGTAGGCATAGCACTAACTGTTCAACGCAGTTGTTAATGTGTCAGTAAGTGAAGATTCAGTACTAAAAGCCATTGTATAAAGTATTTCAACACAATATTAATTTTAGTTGTCAAAGCATAGCATAAAGTACCGTGAATTTAATATAGCAACATTGATGAAAATTCTAGTCTAGAAATTTCTATATTATGACACAAAATTGTACTATAAAGGACTTTTTTCCGAGAGATGCAATTTCGGTACGATTTTAAGCTCTTTTCTGCAACAGAGCTTTTTGTTGAAGACGAGTTTAAAGAATAAAAGTGAATTAAAGCTCTACAGCGCTTTAATATTCTCTAAGAAATTAAACAACCTGTGAACAAAATTTCAGCTAATAAAATAGTGGTTTTATAAAATTAAAAGTACACAAGGACAATGTCTGAAATTATGAACGTAAATTTTGACCCGAATAAATAGATTTTGACCCGTAACCACGCCTTAAAAAGACGCAAAAACTTAAACTTAACCTTTACTTTTAAATATGTACTGTACAGTCTTAGCTTAGTAGACATATTTCCCTAATTAAAAAAGAACAAACCCTAACGACCCTGACCATAAGCCGTAAAAAAAAGAGTACAAATTCTCACTTCCCTTGTTTTTTCATACATATTCGCGATTTACATTTATTATACTACAGTACAACTAAACAAATGAGTAAATCTGACCAAGGACATAACCTTAAACTTAAGAAGGTTGAATAGCGCTTGAATTGTCACGTCAGGCAAAAGAGCGACCTTGTTACTCATGTGCCAATTCAATATACGGGGAGTTAAGTGCTCACCTTTTCATATTCTTCCGCGTCCATTCCATATCTATATCCTTTTATTACAGATCTGCTTATGAAGAAAACGGGTTGTTGAAACAACATTATTTGTCCATCCATTGTGCACATAAAACACCTTTAAACGTCTCTGATAGCAAGCACAAAGCACATATAGCACAAAATGGTGCCTAGTGTTCAACTAGAGCTTTACTGAATTCTGCAGGCACTGTAACAGGGATTGATTCGCAGGTCCCTGGTGGGGGCTGCGCGGGACGGGGGACGGGGGTCAGGGGCGGGGAGGTGTAGGGGGGAGGTGAAAAGGAGCGCAGCCGGTGCGTGTATCGATCCGACCCAGTTTGCAGCGCGCCCGGGGCCGGCGGGGCGCGGCGGCGAGGCGGGGGACGATGCACTCCACCAGCCCCGGCCGCGGCCGGCCATCGTCTATTACGTCCCTGTCCTATATCGGTACCTATTTTACACATACTGATCTATCTGTCATTTAAAAACTGTATCTGATCTAGCCTACAATAGGTTATCAACATAGATTTAAATAAATCACACTGGACAAACACAATAGGCGTGTCAAATTAGATTAACAGTTAACAAGTCTGGATTACAGTTTTATTCGCGTTGTCCCGTCTATTGATCTGTTGAACGTCTTTATAAACTCGTCTAGCTCTGGTCGGGTATGCACTTTGTCATACTCATAATAAATTGAAGCTGACAAGGGCAGCCCCCCCTCAACCCTCCAAAGAATCGATAAATTTAAATTAGATATACTTCGAGTTAGATATTAGTACACCTTAGAGCTAGGTCATCGGCTGGCAACGCCCTTTACGCTGTAAGTAAGCAGTAGGATACACAATAACACGGGAGGGCACTCTAGAATGAAAGGAACTTGAACATCCAAAATCATATCAAACATTAAGAATGCTAAAGTTTAGATGGATGGATGTTTGTTAGAGTTTGTAGCCTAAACGGTTGAACGGATTTCGATTAAATTTGGTATAGATGTAGAGGATAGTCGGGAAGAACACAGATGACTCACTTTTGTTTTTTTTTTAATTCCACGAGGGACTCGCGGGCGAAATCTAGTCTATTCTAAATCGATTTCTTAGATGTTTTTAAAAATTGCGAAACCCTTGTTCGTGGGATTGACGTCTACGATGGTTCAGCGACCGCGCCAAACCTAAGGTCGTCAGTTCGGCGACACCGAGACTAATATTCTGTCTGCAAAAACTTGAGTACAGCAAAGGGCGTTACAGACGGCTTTAGAATCACACGTCAGGTTAGCGATCTTTTAACTTATAATGAAATGTCTGAGTCAAAATTTAAGTATATTTTTTATAGTCCACTTAACAATTACATCATAGGAGTAAATAGTATGGACATGAATTATTTATAGACTGTACTTGCCACTCTTTTTGGTATATTTAGTACAAGAAAACTATACTAACATACTTAAGTAATGAAACGATTCTTGAGTTACAGTTGAGACAGATTATAAATCAAAATTATGATTCAAGGTATCTGCAGGCGTAAGTCGACGGATTCCTAACGTTTTCTTTTGTATATAACTGATTACAATTTAAATTGAGTATTTAATTGCAACACTGCACTACAACTGGAAGGATGCCCCTCCGGACTCAAGTATAGAGTGCAATTAAAACTTGGTCGCAGATTCAGAGCCTTAACCCAACAAGTTAGAAATACCCAGAGTAGAAGTCCAACTAGATCTTTTACATTTCAATCTTAATAATATAAATGCGAAACTTTAGATGAGTGGATGTTTGTTAGAGATCGTAGCCTTAACTGCTAAAAGATTCTGGATGAAATTTGGTAAAGATGTAAAGGATAGTCTGAAAGAACACATAGCCTTTTGGTTTTTTTATTCCTCGCGGACGTAGTCGCGGTCGAAAGCTAATAATCATACTATCATACTAATATTATAAATGCGAAAGTTTAGATAGATGGATGAATGGATGTTTGTTAGAGTTTGTAGCCTAAACGGCTGAACGGATCTCGATGGAATTTGGCATAGACGTAGAGGATAGTCTGGAAGAACACGTAGGCTATTTACTTTTGTTTTTTTTTTATTCCTTGCGGACGGAGTCGCGGGCGAAAGCTAATAATCATACTATCATAATAATATTATAAATGCGAAAGTTTAGATGGATGGATGAATGGATGTTTGTTAGAGTTTGTAGCCTAAACGGCTGAACGGATCTCGATGGAATTTGGCATAGACGTAGAGGATAGTCTGGAAGAACACATAGGCTATTTACTTTTGTTTTTTTTTTTTTTTTTTTATTCCTCGCGGACGTAGTCGCGGTCGAAAGCTAATAATCATACTATCATAATAATATTATAAATGCGAAAGTTTAGATGGATGGATGAATGGATGTTTGTTAGAGTTTGTAGCCTAAACGGCTGAACGGATCTCGATGGAATTTGGCATAGACGTAGAGGATAGTCTGGAAGAACACATAGGCTATTTACTTTTGTTTTTTTTATTCCTCGCGGACGTAGTCGCGGTCGAAAGCTAATAATCATACTATCATAATAATATTATAAATGCGAAAGTTTAGATGGATGGATGAATGGATGTTTTTTAGAGTTTGTAGCTTAAACGGCTGAACGGATCTCGATGGAATTTGGCATAGACGTAGAGGATAGTCTGGAAGAACACATAGGCTATTTACTTTTGTTTTTTTTATTCCTCGCGGACGTAGTCGCGGTCGAAAGCTAATAATCATACTATCATACTAACATTATAAATGCGAAAGTTTAGATGGATGGATGAATGGATGTTTGTTAGAGTTTGTAGCCTAAACGGCTGAACGGATCTCGATGGAATTTGGCATAGACGTAGAGGATAGTCTGGAAGAACACATAGGCTATTTACTTTTGTTTTTTTTTTTTTTTTTTTTTTATTCCTCGCGGACGTAGTCGCGGTCGAAAGCTAATAATCATACTATCATACTAACATTATAAATGCGAAAGTTTAGATGGATGGATGAATGGATGTTTGTTAGAGTTTGTAGCCTAAACGGCTGAACGGATCTCGATGGAATTTGGCATAGACGTAGAGGATAGTCTGGAAGAACACATAGGCTATTTACTTTGTTATTTTTTTCTTCAATAAAACCCTAATAAATCATTGTAATAAATAACGGAAAAAAAAAAAAAAAAAAAAAAAAAAAAAAAACCCTACGAACCCGAGGAGACATGACACTAAGTTATTTTCAGTTCTTTTGAATGCAGCAAATTAAATGTGACGAAAAATTGCCTTAGAGATGCGTGCCGGAGGTCTATGTCCTCTTCCACCCTTTTCGTGCAAGGAAAGGAAGGGGAATTCGTTTTGGCGGGGTATAGGACGCACAGGTAGGAGAAATATCCTCTTTCTTGCGTCTCTTCTTTTGATCAATAGTAGGCAAGGCATCTGTGAATGCGGATATCTATGGGCAACGGTCGCTTCGCTAGTTTGGCGAATTTTAGTGGCCAGTTCTACGTTTACCTTGTATGATAAAAAAAATACAGACGAATTGAGTACCTCCTTCTTATGGGAAGTCGGTCCAAAATCGATTTCATATAAAACCAGATAACTTTAATATTACGCAACAAAAAAGTGCAACTGACCTCAAACTGGGCGCTGAACGTTTTAAAAACGCCCTCCCAGAGGCTGCCCGACTGGGTGAGCACCTGCACGATGTCCCCCACGTGGGAGGTGGCTGCGTGCATAAAGTGCGCGTTGCTATACACGCCTTCCGCCACCACGCGGCCCCGAGGCGATCTGTTAACAAACAAAACCATCAACATCATCGCATTTGGCCAAACTACGCTGACCATAGGTATCGGCATAAGTTACAATCGACATAGTTACCTTACATCATTAAATTATTAAAAAAAAAACCCTACGAACCCGCGAGACATGACACTAAGTTATTTTCAGTTCTTTTGAATGCAGCAAATTAAATGTGACGAAAAATTGCCTTAGAGATGCGTGCCGGAGGTCTATGTCCTCTTCCACCCTTTTCGTGCAAGGAAAGGAAGGGGAATTCGTTTTGGCGGGGTATAGGACGCACAGGTAGGAGAAATATCCTCTTTCTTGCGTCTCTTCTTTTGATCAATAGTAGGCAAGGCATCTGTGAATGCGGATATCTATGGGCAACGGTCGCTTCGCTAGTTTGGCGAATTTTAGTGGCCAGTTCTACATTTACCTTGTATTATAAAAAAATTTCAAACGCAGAAGCTCATCGTTTAACTAGACTGAAATAAAGTCAAGGATAATAAATTCGGAAAATATCTATAACCTAGTAATTAATTACATATTTTTATTTTATTTTTATATATTACATATTTTTTTAGGAATAAAATTCTTCTAGATGAAAATGTTTAAAATATGATTATTCGCATAGCAAAAATCAACAGATTAATTGTGTAAGCTGAAGTAAAACTTAACAAAACTTATCACATCTTTGATGTGATTGTTCTAGATCTAATAAAATGTGGTCAAATAAGCGCCCAGCAGATTTACTTTGTTATTTTTTTCTTCAATAAAACCCTAATAAATCATTGTAATAAATAACGGAAAAAATTATTGATTTAATTAAAATTGGGTATGAATTAAATAAATATTAAAGGAAAAACTCTTTGTAATAAACAAAAACAGTATTCATTAACATTTAATACTGGGAAAACACATGTCATTCAAAAATGTTACTTTTGTGTTTTTTATTAAATACTAGCTTTCGCTCGCGACTCCGTCCGCGTGGAATTAAAGAAAAAACAAAAGTGAGTAGCCTATGTGTTCTTCCAGAATATCCTCTAGATCTGTACCAAATTTCACCGAAATCCGTTCAGCCGTTTAGGCTACAAACTCTAACATCCATCCATCTAAACTTTCGCATTTATAATATTAGTTACATTAGATTTATGACTAACTCAATTTAGTTGTTGATGCCACTAAATGTGAGTTTACAAACTTTTTTTATCTGTTTCTGAAGTAAAATAATTGATTAAAACTAAATTATTAAAAGATCAATTTTTAGATTTCATTAGATTATCTTTATAAAATCTTTTATATTTCATTTTGTATGAACAGACTACAATTTTGTTTAAACAGATTCAAACAACATTTTCACATTGTTTGGTTGCCTATGGTTTCTATTAAATTACCTTACTTTACTTGACCATTAGTACCTTTACTTATGCATTCACTTTTTAAACCAGATAACTTAATAGAAAACAATTAATCTCCATCCACACCATAGAGTAAGCAATAAGCATGTATTTGGTGAGTCTATTGAAATATATTCAACAAGATAATCTAAAATTCAAATTTTGATCTAAATTCTTTCATTTCTAAATTTATACTCTTGCATGTTGCAAGTCTAGCTTTCAAAGAAAGGAATGCCTTATTTTATTCAATCAATTGTATAATACAAAATGAAATTATTAGAATATATAGAATAGTATTCATAACATATTGCAGTTGTAAAATTTGGTATAAAATAAAAACACCACAAACATGCTATGGAAACAAATTATTCTTTTCATTCCATACTTATCATCAAACAACTGTTTGTAAGCAATATTTATTCAATAATTAGCAAGTATAATATTTACTTAACAAGGACTAAAGTCCATATTTTACAGAAACTAAACAAATTACTTAAAAACTATGCAAAAAATAATTACAATATAACAAACAAATGCATCATTTAAGCTATTGAACCTAACTTTGTTAAATGAACTGTTAAACAGCCTCCTAAGAAAAAGTAACATTTAATCATACTAATATTATAAATGCGAAAGTTTAGATGGATGGATGTTTGTTAGAGTTTGTAGCCTAGACGACTGAACAGATCTCGATGAAAATTTGGCATAGACATAGAGGAAGTCTGGAAGAACATAGGCTACTCACTTTTGTTTTTTTTTTCCACGTGGACGGAGTCGCGGGCGAAAGCTAGTTATCAATATTGATGATTGAAAAGTTAAAAATGTATGGAACTGACATTAACTTTTGAAGTCATGCTACATTTTGTTGATTCCAGTAGCATCAGCATTAATCGAAAGTCACTTTTTCTAGGGGATGTTTAGATAAAACTGTGCAAGTGTCGACAAAATTAACTGTCAGTTACACTGTACTGTTATAGTTATGCCTACACAAATTTATAACTCAACTGTTCAAATGTTCAGTTAAAAATGAAGTGACCATGTGGAGGGTTTTACTATAATACAATACAATATGAGCTGCTCAGCGCAACAGTGGCCCAACCATATAAAAGTCATATTGAAATAAAGGGCATAAAAAAGACCCAACTTTAGTTTTATTTTTAATAAAATTTTGGTACAAGTAACGTTTTAAAGTATTACAATTACGTAATTATGTAGGTAAATGGTCTCTTATATTATGTTCAAATACCAATACAAAAAGTAGTTAACTAATTTATAGTGATTTTGTGGGTTGGGCCGTTATTGCGCTGAGCAGCTCATATGAGAAATAACTAATATAAAGAGAGCTCTTGAATTTAATCACCAATGAACAATTTTAGCTATGACTTGATAATATGAAATTGCAAATAAATCATTACTATAATAAATGCTTGTAAATCTATTTTTTTTATTTTCAATGCACAACTTACGTTATCATTAAACCTACTGATAAGGATTACAACATAGCTACTGACAGTTAATTTCTATACTTAGTTTAGATAAGGAGATTCCAAATTCAACATGAAACATCGTAATTGAGTTTACATTGCAAAATTTTAATCTTGTTATAAACCAAAAAAGAACATAGACTAAAAAAATTTTGAATTTCAGTCTTTGCAATTGAATTCAAATCCTACTAATATTATAAAGGCAAAAGTTTAGAGGGATGTTTATTACTATACTAAAACTACGGTGAAATACAACGACCACACAGAAAACAGGCGTGAAGTGGAAGCAATTCCGCGTTTCGTCTGATGAGTGTGGTGCCAGAGGCCCAACTTTAGTCCCTTTTCCTTTCCACCCTTTTTTTTATACGAAAAGGATGGGAAGGGAACGTGGATTTGACGGTGCAGGAGGCGCATAGGAAGGGGAAATATCCTCTTTATGTGCGTCTCCTCCTCCGTCGATCAAGGGTAGGCAACGCATTCGCTATTGCGAATATCTATGGGCAGCGGTCGCTTCGCCATTTTGGCGGATTCAGGTGGCCGCTTGCTCGTTTGCCACCTCATGTTATAAAAAAAAATACTATACTAGCTTTCGCCAGCGACTCTGTCCGCATGGAATAAAAAAAAAACCGAGTAGCCTATGTGTTCTTCCAGACTATCCTCTATGTCTATGTCAAATTTCATCGAAATCCGTTCAGCCATTTAGTCTACAAACTCTAACAAACATCCATCCATCTAAAGTATGATAGTATGAAGTATGATTTAGGCAATAATATAATTGTAAAAACATAATTAACTTCAACACTTAGACTGAGATTCCCGCAGGAATAACGCGCTTATCTATATCTATACTAATAATATAAAAAGTTTGTATTTTTGTATGTATTAAAATAACTCAAAAACTACTGGACCTATTTTAAAAATTCTTTCACCATTCTAAAGGTAATTTCTATCAGTAACATAGGCAACATTTGTTTTTATTTTTCAATTTCACGCAGACGAATTCGCGAGCAACAGCTAGTCCTTATTATGTCAGAATGACTTTGACAGATATCATAGGGATGGGACACATATGACAATGATCTAGTGTTGCACCGATTTCTTAACACTATATATCTGCAAAATTGCATATCCGATATCAATCTAATTTGGCACAGATGTAAAACATACACATCCATCCATACAAACTTTTGCATTCATAATATTAGTAAGACTTATTCAATACTATTAACAAAGTATAATTCTGATACTATTCTTTTATAGTACAAACAGAAAAGTATGCTATAGCACTACTGGGTCAGCATTGCGGTGTAACTCTGCTAAACCCCTTGGGTTAGTAGCTTGAGTGTTAAAATAGATTAAAAATATTTCTTTTATATTTCAATAGATTCAAGTGTTAAAGATTAGAATCTGTCAGTATATATTTGAAGTCTTTAATAGCTATTTCAAAAATGTGGTTTCTGCAATTATATGCATAGCTTAAGACTTTCACTTTAGTCTCTTAAGCATTTTTGGTTATCGGTCTTTTAACTTTCATTTCTATGTTGTCGAATAGAATCACTTTAAATGATTCATTGATATCACCATTGAGGTGGTAACACAGAGGTGGTCAACCTGTCCACAAGGCTACACTCCTTGTAGGCAATTTCCAGTAAAGCTGGACATTTTTTTATGGGGAGATAGCAAATGGTTGCAAGAATATTATATGCTACTTCTTATTTTTTTTAATTCTGCAGTTAAGTCGCTGGTGAGTGCTAAATTTACACAGACTTAAAAATATGAATATATTTCGAGTTTAGTTTGATTTGTATTTTTTAAAATATAGCTGGAATAAGAGACAGCCCACTGAGTACACAATTTGAAGTTCCTTTGTTTATATAATTTTCAATTGAAATGAAAAACAATTGTAAGTTTTCAATCGGCAATTAATATAAGTTTCCTTTATCATGGATTCCACAAAAAGTTCTTTGTAAAAAAACATTTTAGCTTTTTTAAATGGTTTTATATTTACCCTCTTTCATATAATAATTTGTAAAAACTTATGATTGAAAGAGTTAAATTGCTACTAATTGCTAGTTTTTAATTACAATTCTTTACCATTAGGTTTAAACTCATGAAACAAAAAAAAATCTCTGATTATTTATTGAATATTAGTATTGTATTTATGAAATTTTTATACTTAACAAAGATTAATGGTTTATTTTACTGATCCTGTTATGTAACAATGCAACTTATTGTCTATTTATGTAAATAATTGACATATGAAGTACAATCACAGCTGTTGAATTAATTACAATATCAAGAAAGCTTCTGTAAAAGAAAGTAAAAAGATATTGTTATATGACTTTTTAAATGTATGTTCATCAATCTGTTATGATGGGCAATATTTAGTAAAAATATGGTATTAAAATTACAAAAATTTACCAATAGAAGTGAAAATTTGTGAAAGCTCTGGAATGTTGCCAAAAATAATTAAAACCAGCACTTTACACTGGAGAGAGAAAAGCCAAATTGATGCTGACAATGTTCCCAGGTTTTAACACTGCCAGTTACTGTCCACAAGTACCATTATTGATTTGTTACTGGTATTGATTGAATGTCAGAGTGCTGAAAATTGCATTTTAGTTAAAATGCGATCGTCATTACAGCAGCTAGGATCAGCTGATCACAAGCGGCTATTCTAATAGTCGTAAGCCGCAGGAAAAGTAGGGCAAACATCTAAAGGCGGCCGCGGTCGCAGCTATCCCAACGTCTTCCGACGGCGGCGTGTCCCGCGCCTAACACTACGTATACAATCGACACGTTTGTTTACATTCTTTATTATACACTAAGCTCACACAACTAAAATCTGTCAATTTGACAACGGGGACGGCGAGTATTCGCAAAGCCATCGACGTCTAGTTCGAATAACAAAGACATGTCACACCGATACTGAAAGTTAACTAAACTGTTCTTACCTCGGCGGCCCTTGGCGATTTTTGCGCTTGTTGTTCATATCTCCTTCGCCCGACTGCCCCGGCGGGTAGGCACCTTCTCGTCTGCGCGTAGGGACCGGAATTTTGGCTAATTATCACTTCTTTCTTTTACAACACAGTCCTTTCAACTTTCGCGGATGCACTAAACTGCAGTTGAAATTAAGAGTTAACACTCGAAATGCGACAACAGGGATACATCGAATTCACTAAAGTTGTTTGACATTTGCCAACAAATATAAATTAAAATATATTTGAATACAAAATCGCAGTTCGATTTATTCTCGGGGTCTAATCCCAAAAAATAAACGGGTTGGCAGATTTCTCGTGCCTGCAATCAGCGCAGGAATACAACATGGCGCTGTGACGTTTTCATCAAAAGAATTGAAAAAATTACAACACGCTTATAAAAACTTTATTCGTATATGTAACGAATAATTAAATAAGTTACATTAATTTTGCGTTATTTTGAAAGTTACAATTTTTTCACTGTAAACTCCAATCTCATAAAAGGTTGGTGTTTGATCGACTTCCACTTGCGAACTTCCAATATGGCGGAAAAGTACTTGACTTATAAAATTGCCATCCTAAAAAAAGTCTTTGCTTCTCTTTTTTGAAGATTTTTATTTCAATAAAGATATCCGCAAGTAATGTTGAGAATTGATATTTTTTTTCATTACTTCACTCCTATAAATATTTTATCAATGAAATTCCAAAAATTAGATTTCTTGTGAAGTCTCCATTTTGTTCTAATGTAACTGTTAAAAGAAAAAACTTATTTGGCTATGGTATTATTTATGGTTTGACAGGAAAGCCTTATCGCGCGCGCGCGAAATTCGTTTATCGATAAGCTCTGACAAAACGCAAGTTAAATATCGATCGCGGCGGTGGTCGTGGCGGATTGTAGGTCACGTTAAAAATGAGCTTGAAAAACGCGGCAAAAATGACCCAACGGGAGAAATTCGAGTTAATTAATTCGGAAGTGCGTTCTTTTTACGAGTATTGTAAAGAGGCTGGAATATCAGATGAGGATATGGACATAATATGTCGCCCATTAACATCGGCCGTGAGGAAAGCATCCATTAAGAGATGGACCCGCACGATTCTATGTGTAGTGATGGTGTTGGCTATTGGGTATACTGTGAGCCAGACGGACAGTTTCCAGTGGCATGCGGCCGCCCTCGCCAGAATGATGTTAATCCGACTGCTTCCAATCTGGGACTGGACTCCGCTATATTACAATAAATGTCTGATCGAGAGATCGCAGTCCCACAACTTGGACAACGAATTGATTTCACCTGCGGATTGTATATCATGTGAATCCATCCGTAAGTTACAAAAATTAGAAAGTAGAAATAGATCCTAAAACGATTTTGTCTTCTTATAAATTTGATTTTAATCGTTATTTTTATTATAGAGTATCAAGATTAAAACATTTCCACATGAAATATTTATTAGATACCAAATTATAGTTACATGTAAATATACATGAAAGTTTAAATACATTTATAACTTTTCAGAGACAATCGCCCGCGTTACTGATTCCAATTACAACGAGGTATTCAACCACCACCTGGTGCGAGGTGCACCTGTCATCGTCGAGGACGCGCACTACGACTGGTCACTGTCCCGGGACCTCAATTTAACCAGCTTCATCGGCGACGACGGCCGTCTGCGTGACTCTGTGCCTTGCCGCGTCCTCACCAACATCCGCCTCGGCCGACAGCCCATGGACCTTGAGGAGATCGTCTCCAGGATCACCAGCACCAACATACCCAGCTGGTTCGTGCACTTCCAGAACTGTGATATCCGCGCTGTCAAGTCGTTCCGACTCCTCGCACCCAGACCTTACTTCCTCTCCCCCCACATACCCCCTTCGCACTTCAATTGGTTACTCCTCTCTAAAAACTATGATACCCATAGATATAAATTCCTAGAACTGGATGTGGGTTTGGTGATTATGTCGCAGCTAAAAGGCAAGAATTTCATACAATTAAAGCCGCGGGCGCCATGCGAAGATATCTGTTATACCTTGAATTTAGAACTGGTAGAGGGGGAGACCCTGGTCTTAGTCACTTCCCTCTGGGAGGTGGAGTACAGGCCCAGCAAGGGAGAGAATGTGGCCATGCTCACGGAGACCGACTGGTTGGAGTCATAATGCTGGACCATTTCAATGATTGTAGTTACTGTGGTTTTAAAGTTTGATGATGTTGCCAGTGATGAAAGTACCTAACAGTTCAAAATGCTACAATTTAAGCCTGTATTATAGTAGAATAGGATTTTTTTTGTTGTTTTGTAGTTATAACTAACTTATTTTCTGCAAGGTTAAGAAATATTGCTCGATTTGTAAGTACAAACCGTAATAAATATCAAAGAAGAGATTGGCTATGAGTATATTTAATTGACTTTAGAATTAACATAACGTGTAAAAAAAATTTTTTTTTTGTTTAAAAATCGCGCCTAAAATTCCCCCATTTTGTAATTCATAAATAATAGAGCGGTGTTACTTATTTAAAATCATAAAAGTTTTTCGTCGTTCAGCCACTATTGCAATTACAATCATGTGTTTAATTAAAAAAATATAGGTAAAAAACAAATTAAAAAGTTATTTTATATTTCTTTGACCAGAAGTAAATAAAGAAGTTATGTATATTAGCTAGGTGAATACTGAAACGCGTTGTAACATATCAACATCTCCCACGATCTCAATCTCATTTCTTATAAAGTAGAATGACACTTTACGATATTCTGCACTATCACATTTACGCCATAATTTGGTAAATTGTCTTGAAAGCGATTGCAAAATCAATACAAAAATTTAAAACAATAATTGAATCGCCTTTTTTGTTCCTAAACTTTATTTTAAATACATGCTGTTTGTGTGATAATTATTAAATACTAGCTGTTCGCGTGCGGATTCATCCGTGTGAAATTATAAAAACTTTATTTTATTGTTTACATTTGTCAATTTATCAATAGCAAATGTCAAAATGACATGACATGACAAACCTTAGCAATCTTTCTTTCTTGATGTTGGCAGCAACATATGGTCTCTTTCCCACATTAGGGTTTTTATTCAAAATATTTACCACCTAAGTTTAATGGCGTGAAAATATATAGCCTAAAACGTGACGTAAGTGTAGGGCTTTATATTAAAAAGAGAATTATTCAAAAATATGCTGTCATTGCTGAGATCTTAGGCAACAAAGAAGTGTGTGTTTACGCTTTATTATAATAGTATAGATATAGATTTATAAAAACGATCACTTTCAAGACAATGTTCAGTTGCTGCAAATACTGCATAGATATTGTATAGCATTTAAGAATTTTAAATTAATTTTGATTGTGACGAAGTACCTCAGTTTTACATAATATATTGTAATGTGAAGCATATACACTCTTTTATTTCCCCTAGTACATTACAAATATTCCCCAACTTTAGTCCCTTTTCCTTCCCATCATTTTTCTTATTAGAAAAGCATGGGAAGGGAACGTGGATTTGATGGTGCAGGTAACGCATAGGAAGGGGATATATCCTCTTTATGTGCGTCTCCTCCATCGATCAAGGGTAGGCAACGCATCCGCTATTGAGAATGTCTATGGGCAGCGGTCGCTTCGCCATTTTGGCGGATTTGGCCGCTTGCTCGTTTGCCACCTTGATATAAAAAAAATAAAAAAATTAAGGTAACTAACAGCAATAACACACTTTCTTGGGATATTTAAGTAAATGAAATTTAAAGATGAAGGCAAGAATTTAAATTTTCGATGTCGAAAAATATTGTCTTTTAATTTGAATTTTTAACTAAACTTTCAGTATGTTTGGTATTAAATAAAATTCCATTTTCATATTAAACTTTATTAAATAACTTCCATAGGTTAAAATAAGCATTTTAATCAGTCTTCTCTTTAGTTTGTGGTTTCTTTTTTATCCAGAGCAACAAGTTCTTCAGAGAGAGTACGACTGGGAACATGATGGGCAGGAACAGTGGAATGTAGATTGCATATCTGGAAATAAAAAACAATTTATTTAAATTAGAATTAAATGTTAAAAATAAAAATAAAAAACCTTAATTGGATATTTTAAGATCTTTCGAGAAGTTAATCTTACTAATCTTACTTCTTACTAATATTATAAATGCGAAAGTTTGGATGTTTGTTAGAGTTTGTAGCCTAAACCGCTGAACGGATCTCGATGAAATTTGGCATAGACGTAGAGGATAGTCTGGAAGAACACATAGCCTACTCACTTTTGTTTTTTCGAAATCCACGCGGACCGAGTCGCGGGCTAAAGCTAGTTTGAAAATATTCAAACGCTCCATTTTTGTTTATGTTTAACTTTTATGTACAGTTGCGGAAATCTGCGGTCTCCCACTTACGTAAAAATTGCCTTGTTCCGTACAACGAGACAAAGTCCGCTTACAAATAACCAATTACGTAACAGTTAATTGCACAAACGAATTAGCCGTGTACCAATCGATTTTTTCGTACAGATACATTTAAAAGCTACAATTTATTGGTCAACACCTTTCCTGCGACTTCGTAGGCGTGGAACTAAAAAAACAAAAGTTCTTCCAGACTATCCTCTACATCTATGAAAAATTTCATCTCTAACAAACATCCATCCATCCATCCAAACTTTCGCCTTACATAAGTTAGAATTAAGTTACCATGAGTCGGGTCATTGCCTACGATGCCTAAAAGCAAAATAATGTAGAGGAAGGGGGGAGGGGGGCGGAAGGGGGGGGGGGCGGAGAAGACTTTAAGCTAGTAATAAAAGGCTTACTTCTGATCATCAGGGAAGTAGAGCAGCGCCAGCAGACTGGGCTCCATGAAGGCGGTCTCTGCGGCGAGGTGGGCGGCCCGCGAGGCGCGGTAGGCGCGCAGCAGCCCGCCGCGCCCCGCCGCCGCGCGCCCCGCGCCTGATGACGTCACCGCGGCGTTGATACTCGCGCCCACCTCGTCGTTTATCACTATGTTTGATATCTCACCTGATCGACAAATGTTAACTGTTAACCATTTGTATGGATTTTCATATGATTATGTTTTACTTGATTGATATTAGTAATGTTATTCGCGTGCAAGTTTTTATACGTTTACGAAGCCAAATTTCATTTTGACAGCTAAAGAAAAAAAAGACTGAACCAATTTTGACGAGAGAAGTTTTATTATCGGATTTATCTTTTTAGCCAAAGTATTAATAGGAGAGAAAAAGACGTATTTTTTTATGTTAAGTTGGTAAACGACGAAGCAACCGCGGCCCAGACATCCGCAATAGCGTATGCGTTGCCTACCCTTAATCAACAGAGAGAGAGAGACGCATATAGAGGGATATTTCCCCTTCCCATGCATCTCCGCCGTCAAATCCACTTTTCCTTCCTATCCTTTCCTCTTAAGAAAAGGGTTGAAAAGAGAAGGGACTCAGACTGTACACGGAATTGCTCCCCATTCACGCCTGTCTTCTGTGTGGTCGTGGTATTACTTCGGGCGAGCTGACCCTATAGTAATACGTATTAGTCAATGATTATGGGTTATTGTTCATATGCATCTAGTGGTGTAGTGTTCGAGCATACCGAGCAGCTGCGCCAGCGAGCGCAGGTGGTGGTGCGCGGCGGCCAGCTGCTCCAGCGTGCGCAGGCGCAGCAGCGCGTCCAGCTCCCAGCGGCGCGGGGACACGGCCCGCAGCGGCTCTAGGTGCGCGCCTGATATACTTGCCTATAAAACATTTTTTTTATTTCATCATCATCATCATCATCATCTCCTTATCCTACTCCCGTAGGGTCGGCGCGACAGGTTTTTGTCCTCGGGTCTCAAAAACCTACTATTAGATTCGGCACTATGTTTTGCGGCCGGCCGCCTGCCTGTCGCCAACCCTACTTGGGATTATTTATTTATTTATTTATTTATTTATTTATTTATTTATTTATTTATTTATTTATTTATTTATTTATTTATTTATTGCAATTAAATTATACAAACATCTATACAAAGTAACAACAATAAGTACCCCTTCGGGCGTATAATATCATCATCATCATCATCATCATCATCATCATCATCATCATCATCATCATCATCATCATCATCATCATCATCATCATCATCATCATCATCATCATCATCATCATCATCATCATCATCATCATCATCATCATCATCATCATCATCATCATCATCATCATCATCATCATCATCATCATCATCATCATCATCATCATCATCATCATCATCATCATCATCATCATCATCATCATCATCATCATCATCATCATCATCATCATCATCATCATCATCATCATCATCATCATCATCATCATCATCATCATCATCATCATCATCATCATCATCATCATCATCATCATCATCATCATCATCATCATCATCATCATCATCATCATCATCATCATCATCATCATCATCATCATCATCATCATCATCATCATCATCATCATCATCATCATCATCATCATCATCATCATCATCATCATCATCATCATCATCATCATCATCATCATCATCATCATCATCATCATCATCATCATCATCATCATCATCATCATCATCATCATCATCATCATCATCATCATCATCATCATCATCATCATCATCATCATCATCATCATCATCATCATCATCATCATCATCATCATCATCATCATCATCATCATCATCATCATCATCATCATCATCATCATCATCATCATCATCATCATCATCATCATCATCATCATCATCATCATCTCCTCATCCTACTCCCGTAGGGTCAGCGCAACAGGTTTTTGTCCTCCACATAACTCTATCATACGTCATCTCAGTCATCACTCCCTTTTTGATCATGTCACCTTTTACACAATCCATCCATCTCTTTCTAGGTCTACCTCTACCGGTGTACCACACTCATAACTAACGTTCTCCTTGTAACATGCGATTCATCCCTCCTTATAACATGCCACATGCTAACCTTTTACTCCTTACCTTCTCTACTACGGGGGCTACTCTCAAACTTCGGGCGTATAATATAATGAGTACAAATGCAGCGAAACAAACTTTGGGAATAACAACATAATGCACCTAAATCCATATTATATTTGCAACTAAACTCTTTATAACACAAAAACAACAAAACGAAACAAAATAAAATCTTATCAAGCACAATCTAGATTATCACATGATTGGCCAAGGGTTACATCTTAGTTTTAATGCTTATAGTTAAAGAAATCTTGAATTGAGTAGAAAGCTTGGTCTATTACGGATGTCTAAGCGATGTCTCCGTGCTTCTTTTGCCCGTTTATCTACTCTTTTATATAAAAAAAGAAACAATGATAATGATATCCGCAGTATGTCATTCCTCCATTAAGCTGCACTTCCTCCGGTGCTCCTAAAATGGGTTTTGGATTTACTCAATTATGGTGGGGTACATGTCAATGAAATAGAACAGTACCCCTCAACTTGCACGTAATTTCCACAAAAACCAATTCCATGTACCTAACGTTTACAGTCCTATAGCTGGGATATGAAACTTGAATGCAAGTGCGCCAGCTACTGGCATTGTTTCCACTATATTTTCACATTTTTTTCATGAATAATTGAATCAGTATTACCTTGTCCGTGATGCCGAGCAGCTCCCGCAGCTGCGCTATGAAGGTGCCCATGACGAGGGCGAGCGGCGGCGCCCAGGCGGGGGCGGGGGCGGGGGCGGGGGCGGGGGCGGGGGCGGGGGCGGGGGCGGGGGCGGGGGAGGGGTTGGCGAACACCACGCCCCCCCACTTCGGGGACATGAACGCTTGCACTGGACTCGACACTTTTTTATCTGTACGGGTGTTTGTACAAGTCATTGAAATGTGAAAGATGGTAAACTACATTTATTTATAATTCTTACTAATATTAATGCGAAATTTTTGATGGATGGGTGTATGTTAGAGTTTGTAGAATTAACTGCTGAACGGATCTCGATGAAATTTGGCATAGATGTAGTGGATAGTCTGGAAGTACATATAGGCTACTTTTGTTTTTTTCATTCCCCGCGGCTGGAGTCCCGGGAGAAAGGTAGTATTAATAATAATTTAAATAAATAAATGCGGTTATCCTTCTTTAACATTGAAAGAATTGAAGAAGGTCTATGTCTAATCTATGGCAAACAATGGCTGATGATGATGAATCTAAAAAGAAAGAGTTTAATTAGTGGTACTCACTGTCGGAGTCGTAGATGATGAGGGGCGCTTGTGTGCAGGGCAGCACGTACAGCGCCAGGTTGAGGGTGGGCAGGTCGGACACGTGCGTGGCGGCGCGCCCCTCCAGCGCCGTCAGCAGCAGGTGCAGGCGCTCCTCGCGCACCGCCAGGTGCCGCCCCCACTCGCTGGCGTCCTTCACCTGATCACCACTTACTGCACTCACACTCAGACAAACTTGGAGCAAGCTGCACTAAAGTACAAGGTCTAAGCAATTTTTCTGTTTAACAATTAACAAATTCTGTTTATTTATGTATATAAAAATTTACAACAAGATACCAAATGATTTAAAATTGTTGAACTTCAGAAAATTTAGGACAGGGTTTTTTCATCTACTGCATTGTTAAGTGTTTAAGAGAAAGTTTGATATTAACAGATTAACAGCACAAAGTTGAACCTTAGGCTAGTTTATACAAATATGCAAATTATGTGTAAAATTATCATTTATTGTAATATTCGTGTTGTAAATAAAATATATATAGGGGAAGTTAGAACTTGAGTCATGCGCAGATTTCTTGTATTTTGGCTTCGCTTTTGTTGTTTACTTGTGTAAAATATTTGATGTGTCAACAATTTGCTAATTTATATAACGAGCAAAATGTGATTTTGTTCTCGTTGTTCTGCGGAATGAGGCAAAAATCAATAAGTAAGAATGTAACTTGGTTAATTTTAAGTGGAGCTTGAGCTAACTTGTTATGTATCTGTAACATTCTTATTGATATTATGTACGTTTTGTATGTTTATTTAACATGTTGGTGTTCTTGTGAGTGTTTGATAAAATGAAATAATTATTTCATGTATTTAATGAATAAATAAATAAAAGTTAGTCGTCAAGTTTTAATAATAATAACTTATTTTTGTCGCATAACAGATATTTACATTGACAGAAAAATTACATATGTACACAGAAAAAACTAAACTAAAGCGATCTATGGGACCTGATGCCGCTTTATCCTGTTTCCGAAGGACCAAGATTTTTAATTTCATTTATCTATTTAACTAAATGAATGTAGCATAAAACATTCTAAATATCGTAGAACAATAAACAAGCGGGACTTCTGTCACATTTAAGGGACATGTGACAGAAGGGGGACTAACCTCTGTCGCCTGGAAGTCAAAGTTGAGTAGGTAGAGCCACTGCGACTTGAGCGTAAAGTTGTGGAGCTCGGACAACTCGTCCACGAACGAGCCGATGTAATCTGCATAAGTGACGTCATCATACTTAGTGACGTAGCTTTATTGAGGAAGGAAGGTGTGTGGTTGTGGAAAGAATTCTACATATATACTAATATTATAAAGGAAGATTTGTATTTTTGGATTTTTATATGTATTCGATTAGAAAGGTAGTTTATCTGTGAGCAACATAGGCGATATTTTTTATTATCTTTACAATTTCACGCTGACGCAGTCGCGTGCAACAGCTAGTCGTACTATATACATAGACAGTGGTTAACTTAACGATTGTAGTGTCAAAGCAAATCTTCTGTGAAACTGGGTCAATACATACATGTATATAACGGGGCGAAATTATTGATACTTTTTGAACGATTAAAGTAACTGGCAACTAATGATTTTGAGTACTGGCTGAATGTGCATCGTGCATATAGATGTCAAGCGGCGATGGAATGACAATAACAGTTGTCTTTGAATGGTGGAATGATGCTTTTTTGACCGACTTCCCAAAAGAAGGAGGTACTCAATTCGTCCGTATGTTTGTTTTTTTTTTTTTATGTGTGTTATGGCATAACTCCGCCCCTGGTAGACCGATTTTGAAAATTCTTTTTTTATCCGAGAGGTAGTGCTTGCAGGTGGGTCCCATTTTTTTGTTTGATTTTTGGAGTCAAAAACTACGGCGTAGTTAAATAGTTTAGCTCAAAATTGCGTGACGAAATTTGGTGTCTTTTTTGCTTTCTATGCTTCCGTAGCCTAAACTATAAGACTTACACAAAAATCATGTATGAAAGAATTGTAGGTCATTCAATTAGCTGAATTAAAGTCTGCGATAGCATATATCTATCTATTAAGGTTGTCGCACAATAACCACTTTTTTCATTAAAATTTCGATCAAAATCTATACCCCACTTTCAACGCTATTACTCGTGTTCGGTATGGATCCTTATCAAAATAAATGTGTCCATCATCAAGAGAATTTAATGTAGATTATAAATGTCCTTGGAACTGTGTAATTCCGATCAATAGTTTAGGAGATATCATAAATAGCAAATTACGAGTCGCAGAAAAAAATATTCACTTGTAACAAAGTTTGCTTTCTTGGCTTACGTAGCCTAAACTATAAGACCTACATAAAAATGATGTATGAAAGAATTGTAGGTCATTCAATTAGCTGAATTAAAGTCTGCGATAGCATATATCTATCTATTAAGGTTGTCGCACAATAACCGTTTGTTTCGAGAAAACCGTCAAATAAGTGCAATCGACTTTATTTAAAACGCTTTTATTCTTATTTGGTATGAATCCTTATCCAAATAAATATGTTTTCACGATAGAGTATTATATGTAGATCATAATTGCCTTTTACAGTATGTAATTCTGTGGAAGATTCTAGAAGTTATCAAAATATTAAAACTCACGGGCAACAGCGGCGCGCGGCCGCACCGAATTATGAGTGAATGATCGCAACGATGTATTAGTTCTTTACTTAATTTCTTAGATAATCGATTTAGATAACTCATTATTTGTTTAAAAGCTAGTGATTATCATACTGCGATGTCTAGATTCACTAAAAATCGAGAAATAAATAAACTTTTTAATAAAAAACAAAACCGACTTCCAAACAAAATACACTAAAAACAAAATCTTCTCAAAAAAACAACACACATCACACATCACACATCACACATCACACATGACACATCACACATCACACATCACACATCACACATCACACATCACACATCACACATCACACATCACACATCACACATCACACATCACACATCACACAATCACACATCACCATCACACATCACACATTCACACATCACACTCACACATCAACACATCACACATCACACATCACACAATCACACATCACACACATCACACATCACACATGACACATCACACGTCACACATGACACATCACACACATCACACATCAAACGTCAAACGTCAACGTCAAACGTCAAACGTCACCCATCACACATCACACATCACACATGACACATCACACATCACAATCACACATCAAACGTCAAACGTCACACACATCACACATCACCATCACACATCAAACGTCAAACGTCAAACGTCAAACGTCAAACGTCAAACGTCAAACGTCAAACGTCACCCATCACACATCACACATCACACATCACACATCACACATCACACATCACACATCACACGTCAAACGTCAAACGTCACCCATCACACATCACACGTCACACATCACACATAACACATCACACATCACACATCACACATCACACATCACACATCACACATCACACATCACACATCACACATCACACATCACACATCACACATCACACATCACACATCACACATGACACATGACACATCACACATCACACATCACACATCACACATCACACATCACACATGACACATGACACATCACACATTCACACATCACACTCACACATCACACACATCACACATCACACATGACACATCACACATCAACATCACACATCAAACATCACACATCAAACGTCAAACGTCAACGTCAAACGTCAAACGTCAACGTCAAACGTCAACGTCAAACGTCACCCATCACACATCACACATCACACATCACACATCACACATCACACATCACACATCACACATGACACATGACACATGACACATCACACATCACAACATCACACATCACCATCACACATCAAACGTCAAACGTCACCCATCACACATCACAACATCACACATCACACATCACACATCACACGTCACACATCACACATCACACATCACACATCACACATGACACATGACACATCACACATCAAACGTCAAACGTCAAACGTCAAACGTCAAACGTCAAACGTCAAACGTCAAACGTCAAACGTCAAACGTCAAACGTCAACGTCAAACGTCAAACGTCACCCATCACACATCACACATCACACATCACACATCAAACGTCAAACGTCACCCATCACACATCACACATCACACATCACACATCACACATCACACATCACACATCACACATCACACATCACACATCACACATCACACATCACACGTCACACATCACACGTCACACATCACACATCACACATCACACATCAAACGTCAAACGTCACCCATCACACATCACACATCACACATCACACATCACACATGACACATGACACATGACACATGACACATGACACATGACACATCACACATCACACATCACACATCAAACGTCAAACGTCAAACGTCAAACGTCAAACGTCAAACGTCAAACGTCAAACGTCAAACGTCAAACGTCAAACGTCAAACGTCACCCATCACACATCACACATGACACATGACACATGACACATGACACATGACACATGACACATCACACATGACACATGACACATCACACATCACACATCACACATCACACGTCACACATCACACATCAAACGTCAAACGTCAAACGTCAAACGTCAAACGTCAAACGTCAAACGTCAAACGTCACCCATCACACATCACACGTCACACATCACACATCACACATCACACATGACACATGACACATGACACATGACACATCACACATGACACATGACACATCACACATGACACATGACACATGACACATGACACATCACACATGACACATGACACATGACACATCACACATCACACATCACACATCACACATCACACATGACACATCACACATCACACATCACACATCACACATCACACATCACACATCACACATCACACATCACACATCACACATCACACATCAAACGTCAAACGTCAAACGTCACCCATCACACATCACACGTCACACATCACACATCACACATCACACATCACACATGACACATGACACATGACACATGACACATCACACATCACACATCACACATCACACATCACACATCACACATCAAACGTCAAACGTCAAACGTCAAACGTCAAACGTCAAACGTCAAACGTCAAACGTCAAACGTCATACGTCACCCATCACACATGACACTCACACATCACACATGACACATGACACATCACACGTCACACATCACACATCACACATCACACATCACACATCACACATCACACATCACACATGACACATGACACATGACACATGACACATCACACATCACACATCACACATCACACATCACACGTCACACATCACACATCACACATCACACATCACACATCACACATCACACATCACACATCACACATCAACCATCACACATGACACATGACACATCACACGTCACACATCACACATCACACGTCAAACGTCAACGTCAAACGTCACCCATCACACATCAACATCACACATCACACATCACACGTCACACATGACACATCACACATGACACATCACACATCACACATCACACATCAAACGTCAAACGTCAAACGTCAAACGTCAAACGTCAAACGTCAAACGTCAAACGTCAAACGTCAAACGTCAAACGTCAAACGTCAACGTCAAACGTCAAACGTCAAACGTCAAACGTCAAACGTCAAACGTCAAACGTCAAACGTCAAACGTCAAAATCCCATCCGGAGTACCCCAGGGCTCGCACCTTGGGCCTTTATTTTATTGTGCTTACTTATATGATATAGGCAATTACTTACAAAACGCGAAGCATTTATTATATGCTGACGACAAAAAAATCTACATGACTATAAAAAATAAAAGTGACTGCGACTCGTTACAAATGGATTTGGACTTATTATGCGACTATTACAGAAAAAACAGGATATCCGTCAATATTAAAAAATGTAACTGTATAAGCTTTACGAAAAAGAAAAACCCTATTCTGTATCCCTATAAATTTGGTATTGTAGCTATAGAACGGATTGATGAAGTTCGCGATCTTGGTATTATATTTGATTCAAAAATGATTATGCAAAAGCACATAGAACACATTCGCAATAAGGCATAACGTAACCTCGGTTTTGTTTCGCGCGCCTGCAAACCTTTTAATGACTCCTTTGCCCTTAAAGTCGTTTACTACGCCTACGTCCGCAGTTCTCTCGACTATTGTTGTTCCTTGTGGTCTCCGCAGTATAAGGTACATAGCGATACTATTGAACTTGTTCAAAAGAAATTCGTGAAGATTCTCAACTTTAAATGTCACAGAGAGCACACGTCTTATCAGGAGGATTGCAAGTTCTTTAATTTATTAACATTGTACAATAGAAGGCTTCTATTAGATATGAGTCTGCTTTATGATATCTTGCACAATATAGACCATCCTACGTTACTAGGACGTATCATATTCTCTGCTCCTAAGAGACGCACTCGAAATACAGGAATGTTTTACGTTCCATATCACCGAACTAATTATGGTAAAAATTCCATTTTAACTCGATTACCCCACCTGTACAATGAACACTTCAGCGATGTAGATATTTTTCACCTATCAAAAAGTAGCTTCAAAAATAAAATAAAATCCAATCTAATTTAAAGAAATATCAATATGTATAATTACGTGATCTTGTTTGGCGCTTTATAATTTATGTATGTACTTAGAAAAAATAACCTTAATAAATTGTTGCTTATAATGTAGTTATGCACCTGTTGGCTAATTTATCTGTTTTGTGTAAACTTGTTCTATTTTCCTATCTAATTGTGTGATTAAATTAGCCGTTGTGTATACTTGTATGAATAAATAAATAAATAGTTTTCGCCCGCGACTGGCATGGAATTAAAAAACAAAAGAAAGCAAAAATGCCCCTAAATTTCGTCGCGCGATTTTGAGCTAAACTATTTAACTTTTGTGTAGTCTTTGACTCCAAAAATCAAACAAATGGGACCCACCTGCAAGCATTTCCTTTCGGATAAAAAAGAATTATCAAAATCGGCCCACTAGCGGCGGAGTTATGCCGTAACACAGAAAAAAAACATACAGACGAATTGAGTACCTCCTTCTTTTGGGAAGTCGGTCAAAAAGTAAATTGTCTATGTGTTCTTCCAGACTATGCCAATTTTTATCGAGATCCGTTTAACCGTTTAGGCTGCAAACTCTAACAAATATCCATCCATCTAAATTATCTGATTTATAATGTTATTATAAAATCAATTGGTTAATCTGTGAATGTTTGCAATTCGATTAGAGTGTGTTGTGAAGTTATCAATTAAGATGGTGGTCAACTAAGAGTAGTGTTTCTAATGTTACGCGATTGTTATTTCATTATCTCCGACATACGCACGCCCACAATGGAGGATCGTTACCGTGTACATAATCTACCTTCGGAATTGATTTCTACAAACCGCTCGTCACTCCGACATATACATATTAATATGTATGTGAAATCACCTTCAACCGCGTCCCTCGCGTTTAATTCCACCTTCAGTTCCTGTGGCCGAGGGTGCACTACAGACAGCACCACGTGGTACCCCTGTCCTGGAGGGAAGCGCACGCGCCGCGTCGAGTCCGCCGTCTCGGACCTCGCGCCCCTCAGCACTGACGGCTCGTAGATCCATTGCTTTAAGACTTTTGCGAGGGTATCGGCCGCTGAAATATAGTTCATAGAATTTCCTTAAGGACCATTGATGAAAAAACGCATTCCCTTCTCAAAAGCAAGACACAAATCACATTTGCAATGACTTTATCTATCTTGTAATGTGTAGTCTTATCATTATTTGCTATCATTAATAGCATGCCGTTTGCCGTTTTCCTACAAAAAAAAAAACTAAAAGTGCAATTCACATACCTTTAGCATCCCTAAAGAACACAACCCGCTCAGTACCCAGCCATACATCCTGAAAGAGCGGTGATCGCTGCACAACATACAGTTTATTGTGATGTGTGAGGTCGTAAGCACCCCCCACTTCCTCAACCGCTTCATGTTCATCCGCGACCGAGTCCAGACTCCTGCGCAAACCTTCCGGGAGTACGACCTTCGTAATATTGAGGTTTAGTACATCTGGAACCATACCATTCAATTAAAGCAAGCAAACTAAATATTTTTGTGTTCTTATAGTAGGATATATATTGTTTATCGTATACGTTAAATAATTTAACCTTTAAAATAATATAATCGTGATATACTTATTAACAGCTGCTATGTTTTGAGAAAAATATTTATTTTATAATTTTAAAAGTTAAAACATCCTGCTTGCGAAGGACCATAAAGTCTATGCTTTACTTTACAAAGTTTTTTTTGTATATAGTTTCTGACATAAACGGGTTAAGGTCTTTAATTCTATTACTAGTCCGAGGGTCAATGAATTACGGAAGTATTCTATAAATATCAGTTCAAATAAGTTGAACAGGACAGGGTTCCGCTGCAAGTCGATGTTTCTATAATATTACCTGTTATAAATCAAACAAATAATATAAATCAGTTATAGCTGTAATTTAGAGGGGTAGGCAGAGATATTGGAAATACATTTAGCGTCATTCTAGTCCTATTTCACTTCTTTACTATATACTTCGACATTGGTTGTAATTTTATATTTAATATGAAGTAAATTATATATTTGGAAACTGTTTTCAAACCCGCCACATCGGCCCAAACAAACTACACTATAATATTTACATTCCGGGCTTTTGATCAGCATTATTTTATCACATTCATGAATGACAACAAATATTCAAAACCACTATCAAGTTCAAGGTCACTAACCCGGCCGCAAGTTTATCGTAAAGGGCGAATTATTTTAAGAAACTGGCCGATAATCTTACTGGAATATACATAAAAAAATATCACATGTCTTATCTATATTTTATACTGAACTGCATTATTAATTGACGCGTTATTCCGTGGCATTAAAACCACTGAAATACAATTTATTAATTAAAAAAAAAGATGGCAACTGACTGTATGTCTCTTTCGATGAAATCGGTTCGATCGTTAAGGTTACAACATAACAATCGATCTCGAAATTTGAACATTGCATTCAGCGGTCAAAAATACAGTCGCGGAAATCCGCGGTGTCTCATTTTAAAAATTACCATACTCCTTGCAAAGATATATCCGCCTCTTTTTACAACTGACCAATAAGGTAATAGTTAGTTGCACACATCATCACCAGCTCACTATACGTCCCCACTGACGGGCTTGGAGCCTACGTTATTTAGCGGTGACTAGACCACTGCGGGTTAATTTCACACATATCTTTGAATTTCTTCGCCGATATGTGCATTTACGATGTTTTATAATATGAAGCGCCAATAGCCTAATGGTTTGGGGTACGGACTATCGATCTTGCGGTCGAGGGTTCGAATCCCGCCATTCGACTATTGTCGTGAACCATATCCTAGCACAAGCCTAGAGCTTAGTTGGAATGGTTAAAGGAAATATTAGTAAATTAACAAAAATCTACTAATATTTTTTATTAAAAAAAAATAAGCAAGTAGTCGTGTACCGACCGATCTATTTTCAAACATATTTAAAATGTCGTATTGATTGTTCCGTACGTCTCAATGCGTACAAAACCATCAAGCTTTAAAAGTGTACACCGCCAGATTGCCCAACTGTACTTATGTTTAACTTCTACACTCACCGTAGTCTTTGAAAGCCTTTTCGATGAGCTCGGAGACATCAGCTGCGGTCTTCTCATCATTAGCGAGGATTGTCAGCTCAGTGGTGATGTAAAGCGTCTGCGTGTCGAATTCGCTTATCTTGTCATATGGTAGCGATACTCTGGAAGTATAGACATTTTATTATAGTATTGCTGTCTTTGTCATTGTTAAAAAGAATGACAGAGATGGTAATATGTTGCATTCGAATTTTATATTGATAGGTGGCAAAGTGACTACCTATAATCTACGGAGGACGGGACGCATAAGAAGAGGAAATTTCTTGTTCTTAACCATCATTTCCGTCAAATCAGCTTCCCCTTCCCACTCTTATAAGGCACATTTATCAGACGAATCGTGGAATTACTTTCACTTCACGTCTATTTTCTGTGTGGTCGTCGTATTACACGGTTGGCTGGCACATTATGGTATATGTTGCTGGCTTCTACCACTGTTATTGAGATTGTCTATCAATCATACTCTATTTCCTTCTCTATTGCAACTTAAGTTACAATGGTCCTCCTAAGTTACCAATCATCGACTTATCACTTATTACACTTCAATTATTTTATATGCATTTATTCAGACTTCAAAGCGATAAGTATATAATTTTTTACTGCGCATTGCAGCGATAAACCCCTGACCTCTAAATTATACAACATTTAGTTACATAACGCAGCGTGAGGTTTTTGTTTATTTATATATACTTATAGCGGTTTTATCGAACGGTTACATAAATGTTATGTATCAGTTATCGAGTGTTAATTGCAGACGAGGTATGATATATTTACATAGTTAGAAGGAAACATTTCATATTACAGAACAGAAAGATCCCTCTGACTGTAGACAGCTTAGTGTTTTGAATTAATTTATTTTATAACTATCTTTCGCCGGCAAAAAAAAACAAATATGATGCCTATGTGTTCTTCCAGACTATCCCCTACATCTATGCCAAATTTCATCGAGATCCGTTCAGCAATTAAGGCTACAAACTCTAACATTCATCCATCCAAACTTACGCATTTATAATATTAGTATGAAGTATGATTTACGACTCTCTAGCGATAGCTGCCTTCTGGTGACCATGCTACTCTGTGGAACCAGCCTTCTTAAACTTTGAATGGCATACCTGTAGACTTCTGTCGTCTTCCACCAAAGCGGTAGACCGATCACGATTAGCAGACCAACAAAAGACGCACTCGCCAACATACGATTGGTCTCTGTAACAACGTACATATATTAAGTATTACGTGAAAAATTTAGACAAATAAATATTTCTATCTCAGTATTTTTTGACCGACTTCCCAAAAGAAGGAGGTACTCAATTCGTCTGTATATATTTTTTTTTATGTGTGTTACGGCATAACTCCGCCCCTGGTAGACCGATTTTGAAAATTCTTTTTTTATCCGAGAGGTAGTGCTTGCAGGTGGGTCCCATTTTTTTGTTTGATTTTTTCTCTAGAGAATGTGATCCTATATAGAATTTTCTTAGAAATAATACACCAACATTTTCTACATAATTCGATTTAATTAAGCATTTATTGTACACGTGTTCTGTTTTCTTAATTAATTAAAAAAAACCGCTAATTTATAAGGTCTCGACACAATCATGCAGTTAGATAAGTTTTGGTTATTTTTATAACAAACTAGTGCTTGACCCCGACCCCACCTGATGGTATTGATAACTCTTCAAAAAATCCATTACTCGCTATTTTACGATTTTATAGACAGCACTAGATTTGCCAGCGACTTCGTCCGTGTAGAATTAAACAAAAACTTAGTAAGTAGCCTATGTGTCCAGACTATGTTATACATTTGTGTCAAATTACATCGAGATCCGTTTATCCGATCTAAAGATACCTTCTAACAAACATCCATCCATCTAAACTTACGCATTTATAACATAAATAAGAAAGAATTAAGACAGTACAAAGAAAGAGGCGTAGTACCCTTGCCGAGACCAGTACGATCGAATTATCCTTTTTCTCGAAGCTTAGGCACTTTGATATTTAGTCTGATTGAAAACGTTCTATATTTAAAATTTTACGGTGACATGTAACGTAGAGGGCGGCTGTTAAGGTCGGGTTGCGCGGTCGTGTAACAATGAGCAGTTTACAAAAGCATTTGCTGGAAACGTCTGTAATATCAGAGACTCCATTCTCTACCAAGTATTAAATGACGTCTTCGATAAAACACCAAGCGTAATTAATGAACGCATAAAGTGTTGGGAATCATATTTCGATTCAATAGAAGTCGAACCTATAAACTACAATTATTTCGCTATCTTACTAATCTTACTCTTACTAATATTATGCAAACGTTTAGATGGATGGATGTTTGTTAGAGTTTGTAGCCTAAACGGCTGAACGGATCTCGATGAAATTTGGCATAGACGTAGAGGATAGTCATGAAGAACATATAGGCTACTCACTTTTGCTTTTATTAATACCACGCAGACGGAGTCGCGGGCGAAAGCTAGTAACTCATAAATTCCAAAACATTTTTTTTAAACTGAATTTCACAAGTAACGGAAGAAATTTCAAAATGGCCGCCACGTAAACGCCATGAATATTTGTTGAACAGTCGTTGGATTGAAATGGAATTTGAGAAGATATTCAGCGGGAACTTAACATCAGTATTTGATCGATAGATTTATGTCATGACACGTTTATAGTGTCATTACTGCGCAGTAGTGTCAATGAAGCGGGGGTTAAAGGTTGCACCTCCAATTGTGACAATCTGCACGGCGCCTCGTGTCAACGGAGGCTGGGAGATCTATGTCATGCTGAGTGTAATATTACACGTCATAAAGACCATTAATAAATACTAAGAGGAAATTAATAACTTTATTTAGTGGGGAAAAAGACAACAGTTTATTTATGGTATCACAAACAAGCAGCCATCAGATTTGGCCAAAATAGCAAAGCGACTACTGCATAGATATTTGCAGTTGCGTTGCCTACGTTTAATCATCAATACGGATGTACAAAACAAGGAAATATATGCGTCCCATCCCCTGTCAAATTCCCCTTTCCATCCTTTCCTTGTCAAAGTCAAAACTAAAACCATAGATATCATCTTTACAATACAGACTGGTAATAAAAGCTAACAATCTGTGTTTTTACAAGTATATTACTTTATGAATGTCAATTTAAAAAAAAAACAGATTGTACTTTGAACATTGTATATACGACACTAGATTAAACACGAGACTTGTGACGTCACGACTCCATTTTGGATCCGTTTACAAAACAACTTAGATCGTAAAATGATTTAACATGTACATATATGCACAGTTACACTGTAGAGGGCGCGAGATGTGACAAGTTTCAGTAAAAAAAATATTCAATCTTAAATACATAATATGTAATATAACCTGCTAAACGTTAAGTAGAAATGCTTCTGGTTGTAGAGTATAATAAGACGCAAACTTTTTACCTGCTCGCGAACAAGCACATGTCTTCGCTGGTCCCTCGCATACTTTTATGTCCCACTGCAAGAGCGTTGCCAGTCGAAAATAAATAGGGGCAACTATTGTATTATTTCAAAATAATAATTATCGAAATGTGTTCCAATATTTAAATACTGACAAATAGGTTTTGAGTTAGCTATATAATGTGTTAAGTATCTTAGTATCGAAGTAGTTAATATATCTTAGTTTGTATCGACATTTTTTTTAATTATCAACGTCTGTTGTCACTATCTGACTCCTGGCCGATACTAAAGTTATGCAAAATTGCGAGCCACCATAAAGTTTGGATCACACTATATCATTAGTCATCCAATTTCACTTAAAACGACGCCAGGTGGTATCATATTAACATAAACTATATCTTGTTTGATTTTAAAACAAAACATCATTCGATTCATGATTCACTTTTATAACACTTACTAGCTACTACACCTAAGTGAACCTGATACGAGTTGCAATTATATACGAAAGAATCTTACAAAGTCAAATATCAATGTAAATACAAGTGAATTAGTGTAAATCTTATTAAAAATATGTTTTAGTGAGACACAGCCTCAACGTTTTCTTCAAGATACGAGCCATCTTTCTCAAAGGCTAGCAATGCATCTGCAGTTCTTTTGCTATTGCGGATGTCCATGTTTACCACGGAGAGTGTTCCGAGGAGCTGTTTGCAACGATTTCTGCCGCCGAGTTTCGTCATCGGATGACACGACAGACCGCCAGTTACCACCCTCACCATGTTGATGGCTTGCATTTCACAACCGTGCGGTTTTCGCGGAACTTTCTGCTCCGCACAGCCGCGTTGTGGAACGGTCTGTCCTTGGCGGTATTTCCAAACCAATACGACTTAGGGCCCTTCAAGAAGCGAGCCTACAATTTCCTGAAAGGCCGGCAACGCATCTGTAGTTCCTCTGGTGTTGCGGATGTCCATGGGTGTCACCTCGGTGTTCTCGCCGCTCGTTTGCCCCCTTCTCTTATAATAAAATAAAAGTCCATGGCCGTCAATGAGCACCTCGGTGTTCCCTCAGCTCGATTGCCCCTTCTCTTAAATTAAAGAGTTAGTATTGATAAAAGCCACTTAGGGCCAGAACCCTTATTAATGACTCATTAATGACTTAAACCAACCTATGATTAAATACAGGGTGTTACATAATGGATCAAAGAAGTACACGAGTAGATCAATCATCATTTATAAGTGAGGTTATGACCTCTAGCTAGGGCTGCCAAGGAGTGTGCAGTGTATTATGATACATTTTTTTGTTAAAGTTGGCAGCCCTATATCGCACTTAGTTATTAATTTACAGTAGACCAATGCATTAGTCTTTCTCAAATGGAAATTGAAATAAATTAATTGCGATATTTAAAATATAGTACGATCAAATTATTTGGCCCCTAAACTTTTTATAAGTAACTAACTTTTGCTCGCGATATCGCTGGTGTGCTATTAAAAAATAATTAACAACATGAAGCCTATGTTACTCACAGTACTTGTACTTGTCAGCAGTAGTTTTTGGGTTATTTCAACACATACGAAAATACAAATCTTTCCTCTTTATAATATTACAGTAAGTGATTTTTTTATGAAGTTACAACGCAAATGTGATTGAATATTAACCATTTACAACAAACATGCTAATTATCACCAAAAATGAAACAATACGTAAATTTCGAATCTAAACATTACCTTGAAGTGTCAAAAATTACCGAACATTTTGTGAATTACGAAGTTACTTTGACAATGTCTTTAGAATATAAAGGTACATTTTCATTGCCGAAAAAAATACTATTATCTTAGTTATTGCATCGAGAATGTGAGATAAAACAATTTTACTAACGGGCAGTGGAAACCTTTTATATATGTAAAACTACTGTCGCCACTTTATGCCACTTGAAGTCAATTTGACGTCATTAAGACGTCAAGAAGTAAAGAAGGAAAGAGACAGTGATAAAACATACGACATATTGGTTACAAAGAAATTTACAACAATCGTTACGTGTTTTTCATTCATCGAACGTCTGTTAAAATTATTGTAAAACGTGAAAAGAATATTTCTTGACTAACTTATGCCCGCAATTTCGTCCGGACGGAATTAAAAAAGATCGTAGTAAGAAAAAATACCCTAATACATCACATTCGTCGTCGCTTGCTTAACTTCACAATTACTTTACAACTTTAAGTCTGTAAATAGATTACAGCAATGCGGTGATGACACTCCTTATCACGACAAACAACCAAAAAGATTGTCTATATATGAGTTCCGTAGTAATTCATTTAGCCTTAATTTTTTTCAGTCTTGTCGAGATGCCTATTTGTAGATTTCGACTAGTAGTACTAGGTAGTGCGGCGTCCTGGGCGCTAAACAGAAACCTCACGTCACACGTTACCGCCCACCAAGTCATGGAAAAAAGGGGGGAGCTGAAAAAATCGCGAGAGACTAACGAGGTTCGTTCTGCCAGACAATATGAAAAACCTACTAGGCTAATAACATGGCATAACTTCTGTGGGGCAAGGATTTTGTGGTATTAATTTCACCTTCACAGGAGGTCGCTATTGAATGATAATTTCGCATCACTTATGTTCACCGGGTCATAAAAGTTTGTCTAACTATATATGGTTTTTCCTCCACAAAATAGCGATTCCTAGAAACGACAGGATAAAACAAATGTTAGCCGCAAGATAAGAACTTTACTTGCCTAAAAGATGAAGTAATTCAGTATTATTATCATCCAATTACGCGCTAAATAAGAGTACGTTGCACAGCTAGGCAAATATACATATAATCACATCTACGCCATATGTAAATAACAGAACAAACATATTTAAAAAAATTTATTAATGACAATTTTACAAAAAAAAAAATAACAAAATGAATGACTTTTTTTTTCAAAAAGTTATATATAAGTAACTTTATAAGAAAACCACCCTCACCCTAAACGGCATTCGATCACATAAGGGTTCAACCACCCTCAAAAAATTCGCCCTCTTTAACGAAAATCACCCTCGCTTTTACCCATCTAACTTTTACGAACGTAAGTAAATTTTTACAAAATAAAAGGAGATAAAAGAATGCCTATAGAAATTATTTAAAGCCTGAACAAAAAATAACAAATCCTCGTCGAATTAAGTAAAAATACAGCAATAATTCTTTTACGAACACTAGAAATTGATGAAATAATGAAATTAATTAAAACGCCCCCAGGCCAGGATTTTTATAATCTTGTGTACATTTTACGTTAATTTTTTTTAAATTTACTATAGACGATAGTTTAACATGGAATATTATTTTTATTTTCTTAAGAGCTATGCAATTATTTTTAAATTGCTGCTTCCAATAATTCGTGTCGATTACTTCGGTTTTGGTTCAATTTAATTCAATATTCTTAGTAATAACGAGCATTTACATAACAATGCAATTTCAATGACATCATTATAAAAACAATAATGAATTATGAAAAAAGCGTTTGTTATTTTTTTTTATCTGTACAAGGAAAATAAATGTGTAAAGTAAAACGACCCTTTGTCCTAATATGCAAAAATATAGCTTATATCTCCAAAGATTAAACAAGTTCAAGTATCAAGATAATGTGTAAAAGGATTATTCCCAACCGTCACCCCGCTCTGTCCCCACGTGGGGACAGATGAGAACAAAACGTTTCATCCGTCCCACCTTTTGCGACGAGGCATTTTCTGAAGTGGAACACCGCGGTTTTCCGTGATTGTACATTTTTGTAATACGATTAATCTAAGAACTAAAGTGAAACAAAAAGTTTAGATCAATGTGAATATCGGAATTAATGAGTTTCTTGTATGAACAAACATAATCACACGATACAAATAATTTACAAGACATTAACTTTAAAATTATAGTATTCCGTAATACCTTTTTTTTACCCAAAAACCAGGTAAAAATGGTACCAAGTATCATAACATTCAAAATTTATAACAGCTCGTGGTAAGCTTAGCGAGCGTATATCAACGCGGATGTTTCTCGAAACAATTTCCGTCCCGAAATAATTAAAATTCGGTCCTGTAGCGTCACCGAAATGCGAGCCGCAGTAAAGTTTGAATGGAAGTATACGGACTTTTTCACTTAAAATCCTATTACGCTAGCATTTGAAGTAATAAATCGTTTTAGTAGCAAAGATATGGAAGTACGTAATCATGCAGTGTTCGGAATTGTCGACGGTAAAGATGACAAAGCCTTTTAGAATAGTAATTAAAGCTTTCAAGGCAATAATTAACTGCACTAAAGACAAGCAGTAACACTGAAATGCTTTCGCATTTGATAAAGAATTACAAGACACGAGCTCAGTCATGTTGACCATGACATTGCAATAACTGGCAATAAGCTATATGATTTCCGCATTGATCGTTAGTTAAAAACAGACTGAATAAACATTTTTTATTTGATGACGTAAGTGCGTTAGTTAAATAAAAATCACAAAATAATGCAGTCAAAACCAACCTGACGTTGTCATCACGTGTTCCGTGTTTATCGAATCCGTTCACGCACTCGAAATTAAAAATAAAAAGGCAAAAGCAACGCGTCCCTAGAGCCGGCGCGGGAACACTAAAGAAAAAGCGCTCGGCCAATCGGCCAGTCCGCAGCTGAGACGCGCGCCGGTCGTACGCGCGCTTGTCACATTCTCCCGCCATTTATGAACCCGGACTGCGTAACCCGTAACTAAAATATATTTGTGCTGTGTTGTTATTTGGAGCACCGGTGTACGAAGCCGTTAATAAATCGAGAACAGGATTTTCCTGATATAATGTGAGTGTTATATTAATTATTTTCAATATTTTATACATAATATGTGTTAGGTATTTGAATTCATTATTACGTTACTTATAGTTGAGTAATAAAAAATGCGTTTTAAAAACAAGACGGCGTTTGAATATTAAATATGTTTAACTTCCTTGAACAAAGTTCATATAGTCGATGGATTTTTTTTTAAATATAACGTTGGTTTAGTGTAACAAGGAGTCCTTGCATACAATTAACATGTAATAGAAATGATGACATAAATTTTAAGGTCGTTCGAAGCTATAATTCACAATCGTATTTGGTTAGCAGTTGATATTGTCCACGTTTCCGTGCAGTCGTGGTTTTGTGTGCCCTTGACAATGAACAAAGTCGCAAAGTTGTTGATCTTAGAACCATATTCTACCTACATTAATATTAAATACAAAAAAAACTTTGTTTTGCATTCAATATGGTTTGCATTTCAATTACAGACACTGAGATGACATCTCTAAAAAAAAATACTTCGTGTTAAAATTATATTCTAGATTCTTCTATCAATTTTAAAAGCCCTTTAATCGTCTGTTATAATGTAAATGTACATTTTGAAAAGTCGCGTCTATATCTTTATCAATTCTTTGTCAGTCAAAATAAATTTAAAGGACGCATTACACAAATAACGGACTACTAACTCATTATCGTACGTTGTACGCTGTAAGGATTATTTTGACGTGCATTTTAACATCCTTATTTTACGAGAATCGTAAACGTATGTCAGAAAATTATATATTGTCAGGTCATCGTCGTTTCAAGTCACGATTTGCCTTCCACCATTCCTGAGATTGACGATCCTGAACCTGTTTCAAATAGGTTGTTGACTTCCATCGGAAAGCCCTATGCGTTTACTCCTTTTGTATAAAACCCAGTAATTATAGTACAAGTAAAGGTGTGATGACACGGGACGTGGTAGACGGCAAACTGCGTATCGAATATCAACTTCGTACAAATTATTACTAAAATGTAACGCTGTCTGCCGCTGCTTTACATCCGCGAAGACACACTTTAAAACGTATTCAAATAATCTGGAATTATCTACGATATTTATTTTTTTAAGTGGGACTGTTCAGTCGACAAATCTTTAATGTTTTGATTCTCTATAATTTTCAAGTATTTTTATATCTATACTAATATTATAAAGAGGAAAGATTTGTACATTTGGATTTTCGTATATATTGATATAACTCAAAACCAATTGGGCCGATTTCAAAAAATCTTTTACTATTAAAAAGCTACGTTATCTGAGTAATACAGGCTATATTTTATACTATTTTATTTTGATTCCACGCGGACGAAGTCACAAGCAACAGCTAGTATGCAATAAAATTACAAAATATTTTTAATATTAACCCTATCATCAAAGCCGTAGAACTGCACTCTGTCAACATGCTTACGTCATCATGTCAAGTATTTGCGTTTTTCACGGAGTATATAAAAATTACGCAACTCCTATACTATGTAAATGAATACTTGGACTTTGCTTCCAAGTTAACACTTTGTTAAAGTACAATTTAAACTTAAAATGTGATTTTGTAATCTTTTAATTGTTTACATTAAAACTGCTTTTGTCTATAGGCAACAGATTTTTTTTTTTAAACTTTAAAAATGCAATGAAAGTGAAAATAGATTACAAACACAGATTAAAATATTGACGTTCGACAATTTAAATAGACAAAAGGCACTTATTGTTATAACATTATCAAGATTCCGATATGCATCAGTGGTCACTTCCAGACATATTTGCGATTCGAATCTCATGCGTCATAATGCGTCATTACGAGACATTTATGATAAAGTGACAAAAATCCGACAAATATAGACAAATACTTTATCAAAATATCTATACTAATATTATCGCACAACTGTTTAGTCGCGTTTAATTCCTATGAGCTTATTATGGAGGTGCGCAAACTACTCGAATTTTAGATGGACAACTAAACAGTTGAATTGGCTGCGAAACAGTCGACAATCGCACAACTATGCGATACTTTAGTCAACGGTTTAAGATTAGATACATTTATTTCTAGATTTTTCCAATTCCGCGCTAAAGATGTCGCAAATAAAAACACTAGGTATTAGGGAATACTGTTTGGTATTGTAATATTCAAACTTTACGACTGCTCGAAGCGAGTGTTATTTGACACTTACTATAACGCAAAAGCTAATAGTTATTACAGAAGCTGCTTACAATAGATTAAATTACAGAAAATTAACACTTAGGTACTGCTTAGGTTGCCGTTAACAAGCTGTAAGTATATCTTGGCTCTTACTAATATTATAAATGCGAAAGTTTAGATGGATGGATGTTTGTTAGAGTTTGTAGCCTAAACGGCTGAACAGATCTCGATGAAATTTGGCATAGATGTAGAGCATAGTCTGGAAGAACACATAGGCTACTTACTTTTGTTTTTTTTTATTCCACGCGGACGGAGTCGCTGGCGAAAGCTAGTATTAAATAAATCGTTAAACAATACAAGTTTGAAAGTAATAACGGATAAAGAACCAGTTAGATATAAAACGAGTTTTTATTGACATATATTGTTAATTAATTACACCTAAGCCAATGCTAACATAACAAACATTATCGATTACTGTATATTTGCATTTTATAATTTAGGACATTTAGATTAGACACAAAAACAAAAAAAATAGTATTACTTATAAACTTCTTATAAATTTAATATACATTTTTAAAGCAATATTACGGAGAATATCAAGGAAATTACGTGTAACAATTATAGCTTAACCAGGAATATAAAACACTCCACTAGTCACCATATTGGGGAAAATATAAAACTAAATTCTACGCTTTTATATGTGATTTGCTTTTGCCCGCGACTGTACGGGCGGAATTTAAAAAAGCTAAAGTAAATAGCTTATGTGTTTTTCTAGACTATGCTCTACATCTATGCCAAATTTCATCGAGATCCGTTCAGCCGTTCATGCAAATTCTAACAAACATCCATCCATTCATTTAAACTTTCGCATTTATAATATTAGTAAGATATAATGAAAGAAGCGCTTTTGACGCCCCCATGACTTTCCCATTTTCATGTTAGCTATAAAAATATGAATAATAAATCGTGCTTCGTCTTCTCTTTCATTCCACACAAAAAACTTGAGACAAGGATATTTCAAATCAATGTATCCGCAGTGGAAACCGGTCTTATCGCACTGCATACGGGAAATATATTTATCTCAATAGATAAGCCGACGTTTTCGTCGAACTTGCCAAGTTTTTAAGATAGTGAAGCAAAAAGCTTCCAATTTACTTCTATTACTAAATTAGTATAATTAATTTAATAGTTCAGGTTTATGCACACAACAATAATAAGATTTAAGCCATATACCACACGGACGTTGCGACAGCAGTTTGATGTTTTAAAACTACAACTGCACCGTGTAGCCTCACTCTAAAACCTTTTAATCGTATACAAATATACATAGACACTAATAAATATGTATTATACATAAAAACAAACACGCATTATTGCTCAGAAACATGTTTCTAGAATAAAACATTCCTACAATCCATAATTTTATATTACTAGCTGTTCCCATGCGACTTCATTCGCGTGAAATTATAAAAACTTTATTTTATTGTTTACATTTGTCAAATTATCAATAGCAAATGTCAAAATGACATGACATGATGACAAACCATGGCAGCCTTGCTTCCTTGATGTTGGCAGCAACTTACGGTCTCTTTCCCACATTAGGGTTTTTATCCAAAATATTTACCCCTAAGTTTAATGGTGTGAAGATATATAGCCATAAGCGTGATGTAAGTGTAGGGCTTTTTATTAAAAAAAGAGTTATTCAAAAATATGCTGTAATTGCTGACATCTTAGGCAACAAAGAAGTGTGTGTTTACGCTTTATTATATTAGTATAGAAGTATAGATTACTTTGTAAACATGGTTATTAATAATTACGATTATCCAAGTACATAACACTCATTAATATGTGTCATATATCGGATATGCAATTATATAAATTGGATAATAAAATACAGAAAGATCTAGATAGATACTCAGTACTTTAAACTGCACATAACATTACATCTAGGACAAACTAATTGTACTAATTGTTAGTCCCAAGAACACTAACGATAAAGATTATTGTCATTTACGACAAAATTATTCAAAAATATGCTGTAATTGCTGACATCTTAGGCAACAAAGAAGTGTGTGTTTACGCTTTATTATATTAGTATAGAAGTATAGATTACTTTGTAAACATGGTTATTAATAATTACGATTATCCAAGTACATAACACTCATTAATATGTGTCATATATCGGATATGCAATTAGATAAACGCATAATAAAATACAGAAAGATCTAGATACTCAGTACTTTAAACTGCACATAACATTACATCTAGGACAAACTAATTGTACTAATTGTTGGTCCCAAGAACACTAACGATAAAAATTATTGTCATCTATATCTATACTAATATTATAAAGAGGAAAGATTTGTATTTTTGTATTTTCGTATGTATTGAAATAACTCAAAAACTACTGGGCCGATTTTAAAAATTCTTTCACCGTTAGAAAAGTAATTTTTTAATTCCACGCGGGCGAAGTCGCGAGCAACAGCTAGTTTACGATAAAATTATTCAAAAACATTAAACCTAAATGCAAAAGCTTGTATGTATGTTTGTTATCGCGTAACTTCTTGAGTTTAAATCCGCGTGGAAGGAGTCGGGGGCAAAAGTTAGTAGTGTCAAAAATCGTATTCGAATTATCGTTGATTATTATTGATTAAAGATGTACCTATCTGACAGCAAACTTGATTTCAATAGATATTCTTTAGTGAAGATTCTGATGTATATCTGCTCTTAGGGAATCCATTATCTTACTCTAAATGCAGTAAGCCATTGGAAGTTTTTCCTTGTGATTTAAGTGCAAAATAAAGACATACACATGTCTGAAAATAAAGTTTATTTTCAGTTTACGAACCGGGTCAGCATGACTCAGTGAGACAAAGTACAGATTCTGCAAGAAAATCGAATCGAACAAAGAAAACGTTCTTTGTTTAAGATAGTCAAAACATTGAAACTTTTTAATTACTTCGTAGAATCCATTATCTTCGAAAACGTTAATTGACATTGATAAAAAAAGACAAAGCAATAAAAATGGGGGTTAATGTAAGCTATGATAATTTCAATAAAAGCGCATATGATAAAAGTTCCGGTTCGTTTCAAACACGATAAAACAGACACAATATTGAGTTTTCATCGAAATACTTGTATAGAATACTGGCTTTCGCCCGCGACTTAACTGGTAGTCTGTGTTCTCACCTATAGATGTAGAACATAGTCTAGGACAGGAGTGGCGAAGCACTGGCACACGACATATTTTGGGCACGTCAATAATAATAAAAATACTACGAAAATATGAAGTAGGCACCGGAAATGACGTAAAAATCGTAGTCAAAATTATTCGATGCCACGTCTTACACTGCATTGAAAATTACTTAAAATGGTACTTTGATGCATAAATATGCCCTGGTCTAGGACATAGTCTAGCTAAGGCATACCTCAGCGAGATTCGTTGTAACATTCTAAAGATACGTAGTAACAAACATATAATAGTAGTAAGAAGTAATACTATGTAATAACATACATTTTACCAAATTTATAAAAGGGTTATTGTATTCGCGTGTAAGTTTTTATGTGGCTTTGTAAATTATAATGGCCTGTAGTCTAAGCAAATGAACCGATTTTTGACCGACATCCCAAAAGAAGCAGGTACTCAATTCGTCTTTTTTTTGACGAGTAACGTGTGAATGAGTGCCGAGAGGCGAGTTTTTTTTAATGGAATTCAGTATAGATGCAATATAATAAATCGTATACAAGACATTGTTACGCGTTGCGTAATTATTGAATAGATTATACAATAGATAATGAATTTTTACGATCCCCACACGACACTCATTAAATAGAATGCGTTTTTTTTATAACACTAATTTGATGTCACGCGTATTCCTCTTGCTATCGACTTAATGTCAATACTATTTATTTTACTTTTTAATAACACTGACCTCTACAAATAGACAGGCTATAAAACGTCTTATCTTGTGCCTATTTGTTTTCTATCATTTTGGTGCTGATAGCGGTTGTAAATGGTGTTGCGGATTCGAATTATTAAAAAAGGACGTTTAACGAAACGAAGAACAAACGGTCATTTCCAAGCAATCGCCTATCCGTTTTTACAGATCTGTTAACGTCAAAAAAATCGTGGAAAAGTGCTTAGGTGCTCATTGCAAAACATTCTAACAAAAACATCTTTAACTTTTCAAAGAAAAAATAAAAAGTAAACGAATTTGAGACAAAACTTTAATCTGAAACCTGCAATTTACGATGCAACGGTCAATTCTATTGTTAATGAAAACAATTCATAATAACCATCATTATACGCTATTTTAAGTTAATCATGCAATTAAAACTTAAAGGTTAATTCTAATAGTAACTAGAAACAGCTGTCAACTGTTAGCGAATACTTATATAAGACTGCTTAGACTATATACAAGTAATAATAGTTGTTTAGCTTTACTAGAAAATTTTACCATGATCTCATTTTAACCATCATTAGGAGGTGAGTAGATAGTTATGTGAGTCATTCGAATCTTGTAGCGCCCCTATTGGGTGCCCTGGGCGGTCGTGAACCACGCCCTAACGCCAGTAGTGAATTAAATATACCAGTGGTTTAAGTAATGTGATTTTTTTTATATTATAAGGTGGCAAACGAGCAAGCGACCACCTGAAATGGTGAAGCGACCGCTGCCCATAGACATTCATAATAGCGGATGCGGTGCCTACCCTTAATAGACGGAGGAGGAGACACATATAAAGATGATATTTCCTCTTCCTATGCGTCTCCTCCACCGACATATCCACGTTCCCTTTCCATCCTATCCTTATGACAAAAAAGGTGGGAAGGAAATGGGACTAAGTTAGACCTCTGAAGTGTTTGAATGTGGATGGTTACAATAGTATTGGGAGATCGAAGAATGTATGGATTGTGTGAAAGAGCATTATAAGGGAGTGTATTCAGATATAACGACTAATAGAGATGTATGGAAGAGGAGTGTAGACGACCTCCAGGGGAAAAAAGCAGGTTAACGGTATACAGTGGAAGCCCACGATGCTGAATTGTTAAGATCTTTGCCTCAATCTCCTTTTCATATAATACATTTCTTGTTTAACAAAGAAACATGCGTAATATCAACAGAATTTCGAAGAATTTAGACTATACTAGAATGTTGTCAAAATACTGGGAATAAAGCAATTGTTGCAATCGGCCGTATAAGGTTTTTTTTACCGAGAATGGTTATATTGATGTTGGTCTGTTGCATTGTAGAGCAATGTTTACAGTTCCGATTATAGCGTGCTCATATGGTCCGTGTATGGTAGCTTTACGAGATTTATCTTATAATCTTGTTTGTAGTCGAATATAGAAACTCACGTAAGCAGATTATTTCACAGAGTTATTAAACACTAGCTGTTCCCTTGCGACTTCATCCGCATGAATTTATAAAAAAAAGAGTTATTAAACACTAGCTGTTCCCTTGCGACTTCATCCGCATGAATTTCTAAAAAAATTATTTAATTGTTTACATGTGTCAAATTATCAATAGCAAATGTCAAAATGACATGACATGATGACAAACCATGGCAACCTTGCTTCCTTGATGTTGGCAGCAACTTATGGTCTCTTTCCCACATTAGGGTTTTTATCCAAAATATTTACCCCCTAAGTTTAATGGCGTGAAAATATATAGCCTAAAGCGTGACATAAGTGTAGGGCTTTTTATTAAAAAAAAGAGTTATTCAAAAACATGCTGTAATTGCTGACATCTTAGGCAACAAAGAAGTGTGTGTTTACGCTTTATTATAATAGTATAGAAGTATAGATACAGAACTTTCTAATCATATTTAAGTACACACATACATAGTAGATTATAGAATCCCACTGTTATGTGCTTTAACTTCAACTTTTAAAAGTTAACCCTATCACATTCAAGGGCAATATTTTTCCCTTCTACAAAAAGCGTTATCGTTTATTCAATTATTGAATCGATATTTATTTTAATGTATGTCAAAATAAAAATGTTTCTGAACGATTAGAAAAACAAAGAACTGTCAAACTTTATTGCGACAAAATCAAATGGAAAAAAAATATATAGTCTCAGCCATCTTATGGTCCTGTAAGGGTTAAAAAAGAGCAATTTTTATACCTTCATACGAATGTTTATTTTCATACGAAATATGTACAAAGTGCAATCTCCAAATTCCTTACACTTTTACAAAGTATGCAGTAATAAACAATACGTCATTCAATTTCCAAAAATATCCCAATACAGTTATTGAATGATACAAATAGATTTTCACTCTTATTCTCCAGTGTTAAAGTTCATTTTACTTTGAAGGCAAACACAGAGAATCACACAAAATGATGCTTCTCTAGTTGTTAGCGCAACAGACTTGTAAACTGCATAGATTGTTTAATCCATTTGAAACCCCATATCACCACTGTACATTTCATAAGCGGTAGCGATTTACAATTTTTGTTACCTACTGTAGCTGACTGTTAGAATCATGTTCTCTTATACACAGAGGGATTTACAACTTTTTTGTAACAGACAATTATTTTTTAAAACCAAACATTTAACGCATTTATAAACCCAGCACAAACTTTAATCCATGTCATATTGCCATATTTTAACCGCATGTAACATTTGTTTACTAAAGTTTGCACTGCATGTTATAATTATGTAGCAAAATATTCAATTAAACCTGGTAAAATGCATATTCAGTTTAAATTCAAATATTGTCAGTTAAATCCGCTACCGCTTGTCAATTACCTTTGTACTCGGTCTTGTACATCTTGATACTTCACATCTGTTACCACAGTAAAGGTAATTGACGGGAAAGTTCCTGTGATCGGGTTCTCAGCGTTAACTATATATAAAGCACTTCTCTACGTTATTTGCTTTATAGACTATCAGATATTATAAACCGGTAAAAGTAGCTTATTAATATTATAATTATAATTATAATTATAATTATAATTATAATTATAATTATAATTATAATTATAATTATAATTATAATTATAATTATAATTATAATTATAATTATAATTATAATTATAATTATAATTATAATTATAATTATAATTATAATTATAATTATAATTATAATTATAATTATAATTATAATTATAATTATAATTATAATTATAATTATAATTATAATTATAATTATAATTATAATTATAATTATAATTATAATTATAATTATAATTATAATTATAATTATAATTATAATTATAATTATAATTATAATTATAATTATAATTATAATTATAATTATAATTATAATTATAATTATAATTATAATTATAATTATAATTATAATTATAATTATAATTATAATTATAATTATAATTATAATTATAATTATAATTATAATTATAATTATAATTATAATTATAATTATAATTATAATTATAATTATAATTATAATTATAATTATAATTATAATTATAATTATAATTATAATTATAATTATAATTATAATTATAATTATAATTATAATTATAATTATAATTATAATTATAATTATAATTATAATTATAATTATAATTATAATTATAATTATAATTATAATTATAATTATAATTATAATTATAATTATAATTATAATTATAATTATAATTATAATTATAATTATAATTATAATTATAATTATAATTATAATTATAATTATAATTATAATTATAATTATAATTATAATTATAATTATAATTATAATTATAATTATAATTATAATTATAATTATAATTATAATTATAATTATAATTATAATTATAATTATAATTATAATTATAATTATAATTATAATTATAATTATAATTATAATTATAATTATAATTATAATTATAATTATAATTATAATTATAATTATAATTATAATTATAATTATAATTATAATTATAATTATAATTATAATTATAATTATAATTATAATTATAATTATAATTATAATTATAATTATAATTATAATTATAATTATAATTATAATTATAATTATAATTATAATTATAATTATAATTATAATTATAATTATAATTATAATTATAATTATAATTATAATTATAATTATAATTATAATTATAATTATAATTATAATTATAATTATAATTATAATTATAATTATAATTATAATTATAATTATAATTATAATTATAATTATAATTATAATTATAATTATAATTATAATTATAATTATAATTATAATTATAATTATAATTATAATTATAATTATAATTATAATTATAATTATAATTATAATTATAATTATAATTATAATTATAATTATAATTATAATTATAATTATAATTATAATTATAATTATAATTATAATTATAATTATAATTATAATTATAATTATAATTATAATTATAATTATAATTATAATTATAATTATAATTATAATTATAATTATAATTATAATTATAATTATAATTATAATTATAATTATAATTATAATTATAATTATAATTATAATTATAATTATAATTATAATTATAATTATAATTATAATTATAATTATAATTATAATTATAATTATAATTATAATTATAATTATAATTATAATTATAATTATAATTATAATTATAATTATAATTATAATTATAATTATAATTATAATTATAATTATAATTATAATTATAATTATAATTATAATTATAATTATAATTATAATTATAATTATAATTATAATTATAATTATAATTATAATTATAATTATAATTATAATTATAATTATAATTATAATTATAATTATAATTATAATTATAATTATAATTATAATTATAATTATAATTATAATTATAATTATAATTATAATTATAATTATAATTATAATTATAATTATAATTATAATTATAATTATAATTATAATTATAATTATAATTATAATTATAATTATAATTATAATTATAATTATAATTATAATTATAATTATAATTATAATTATAATTATAATTATAATTATAATTATAATTATAATTATAATTATAATTATAATTATAATTATAATTATAATTATAATTATAATTATAATTATAATTATAATTATAATTATAATTATAATTATAATTATAATTATAATTATAATTATAATTATAATTATAATTATAATTATAATTATAATTATAATTATAATTATAATTATAATTATAATTATAATTATAATTATAATTATAATTATAATTATAATTATAATTATAATTATAATTATAATTATAATTATAATTATAATTATAATTATAATTATAATTTATTCTATGGACGGCGCATGTCATATTCATCGCCAGGGGCAGTTGCCTCCCTGTTCTTAGGGAATCGAAAATTGTGAAATAAATCATACTAATTATAAATGTGAAAGTTTAGATGAATGGATGGATGTTTGTTAGAGTTTATAGCCTAAACGTCTGAACGGATTGCGATGAAATTTGGTATAGATGTAGATGATAGTCTGGAAGAACACATAGGTTACTTGCTTTTGATTTTTTAATTCCACGCGGACGGAGTCGCGGACGAAAGCTAGTAAACTACATATAAAAGACCATATTGGTACCAATGGTGTATGTTTGAACTCTATTCATACTGATAGCATAATACATTTTAAGTCCACGTTGATTATCCGAGCCTCGATCGTACAGATCTTTTCTGGCACAATAAAACTGAGTTAGAACTTTAGTAGGAAATTGACTAGTACCAAAAGCGTTGGCTTAGCTTTCCAATAAACTACGCACTAGAAATATCTCTCCAGGAATTATTCCGATTCTTTTTTAAAACCACACTCATGGGAAAATGTGATGTGCCAAAAATATATGAGGTCAGGGCAATTTTATATTGGAATACTTGTGAATGGAAACCTTGGACGACATTTTTAGATTGAATCATCGTAGTTACGAGATAGTAATATACTGAAGAAAATATAACACGCATATAATTGAAGTGGTAAAACTAAAATGTGCTCGTTAGATAAAACTAAAGAATAGGAATAAAGGTAAAGTAAAGTAGTCGTAAAACTTTAAACTAAAATGAATTCATAGATATTCTCTATAAGAAGCAAGCGTGTCTGCGATAAAAGACGTCTGCATGAACTTATATTGACGACACATTTTCTCTTTACATTAAGATTTACGACTTATAGCTTTTACCCAAGAAAGCTTCCAGGCGAAATTAAAAAAAAAAACAAAATCAAGTAATCTCTGTGTTCTTCTCTGTACTAAATTTCATCCAGATTCGTCAGCCGTTCCGGAGATCTTCTGACAAACATCCATCCATATAAACTTTCGCATTTACAGTAAAGTATACTATGATGGAGTAAAGTATGATTCACATATCACGTTACTATATATTTGCACTCAGTCACAAGGTGACGGTCTCGTGATTTCTATGAATTTTTGGGACAATTACAAATGCAAACACAGATAATGTCCAGTCCAGTGTCAAGATGTCAACTCTCTTATCTTTGACGGTGAAAATAAATAAATATATAGAAACACAAAAGTTGAAAAAATGTAAACTAAACCTATATTGATTAGTCTTAGACAATTTTTACCGAAGATAAAACAGAAATCGAATATATTTTAAAGAAAACACAAACTGTAATAATCGTTTTGGTACTCTCTGGTAGCATTTCAGATCAGTTTAATGTTTAGACAGCTGTACGAAGGTGCATTACTGGGTCTTTTTGAGTTTAAGAACCTCACATATGATTTTGTCTGTCTTTAGTTAACTTTCCATTTAGTTTTAAAAACAAAAGTTCACACGTCTAGAAGATGTTTAGATTGATATTTGACACTGAAGTTAAACCCCACTTTTTGTGTCTGAAGATCAACATTAAACCTCTCAACATTTACATGTAAAAATTGAAAAAAAAAACTACAAAGGAGATTTCGAAACGTGCACAATAAATCTCCGACATGCTAATGAAAATGTTATCTTAACGCGCGTGAAAATAGACGATCGGATCTCCATGAAGGTTGGACGAATGACTTTTTACAATTTTACTGGCTGGAAAAATATATCAACTATATTTTGTATAAATTAAAAAAGTAACTTTTTAACGTAATAGCAAGCAGAGACATGCAGTTGTATTCTTTCTATTTTTTATTGCTAGCTATTATTTTTTCAAAAGCTATTATTTTTAATTCTCTTCCGACAATTTTTATTGCCACTACAAACACTAACAAATGTAAAACAATTTAATGGTCGCATGCAAATTAAATAGACGAAGTGGCCTATGACGTAAGAAGGCGTGGCAAACTATAACAACATACGGTTGAAAACAAAACCACTTGTATTTAGGGTTGCCAATACTTCAGTCTTACAATCTTGAAGCCACAGGTAAGTTTATAGAATGTGTGGTGTTAAGTTACTTCGTCACATTTTTTTGTTCTTTCATCACCTTAAGACAGCATTTGGTAAATCACTGGGTCAATGCTTTGCAGCCAGTGTTCGTGTATTTATTATAAGTTGACAGCCCTAGTGGGCTACTAGTCCGTTGGCGGGAAACCGCGATCTAGAATAACCGGTTACAACTAGATACGACACAGGAAGTCATTGCGACCTTGACACAATGAAATCGCGTACTACCGTTAATAGGTTTGTTACAAACAGAGCAATCGAATTAATCAGACACTGATCAGTATAAATGGAGATCAGTGATCACCGATTTTTAGAGAACGTTGTATTTTTTTTGTCTTAATAGGAAATCATTCTCATTTCATATTTCATTCTTGCCCACGGTAATGTACTTGGTTTTTTCCTCTCTTAATTCCAAGAAAGTCGCTGCATTTGTCATATTGCTAAAAGGCAATTAGTTAGTTGTTAATTCACAATTTTCCCGCCCTTTTCCTTACGGAGAGTCGGCACAGTATGTATTACTCTTCCATACATAAATCAGATCTGAAATCACTGTTTTACGTATATGTTCTTTCTCAATTCATACATACTTTCTTCAGTCTTCCTCTACCTTTGTTGCCATCAACATTCCATCTTATTGAGGAGAGTAAATGATATAAATACACTAGCTTTTCCCTTGACTCCGTCCGCGTTAAATTAAATGTAAGTAGCCTATGTATTCTTCCCAACTATCATCTACATCTATGCCAAATTTCTTCAAGATCCGTTCAACCGTTTAGGCTACAAACTCTAACGAACATCCATCTAAACTTTCGCTTTTCTAATATTAGTAAGATATGCATATAGCTAGTCAAATTAAAGATAGGTTTACACGTGTTCAATGATTATAATTTCAATTGCCGATGCGTTCACAAGTGGGTCGTATATAAAACGGTATATCGGAATATTTAAGTCTTCAATCGAACGCAATAACCTTGATTCCTCAAGGAGTTATTTCAGGCATGTGATACGACGTTATACAGGTTGTTCTTTGCCAACTGTGTTAATATTACGTCGAAATATAAAAAAAATGTTCGTATTTTTTTAGTGACAATAAATTTATATTGTCATCGTAAATTTTACTTAAGGTCGTGTCATTTATAACAATGTTTTAGCAAAGGCACAATTAAATTAATTAGAAAGTATCGAATATACATAAGTGTAGGTACCGATTTAGTTGTTAAAAACATGTCTAAAATAATCTCCTTATAATGAAATTCTTTTTTGTATTTAAAATTATACTTTGCAGAAATAATAGCGTATGTTTCGTGCAAAATAAATATTATATTATCAACATAATATGCATATCAAATTTAGTGGTTTCAACATATACAATACCTACTTGATAAGAGTAATAATATTTTCGTATACTCGGTATGAGTTTACCAGTAACTGGTTTAGAAATAATAATATAACGCACTAGATGTTGTTCGAGACTTCGTCCACGTGGTATTAAAAATACTACAAAAGCATAGCCTATGTTACTCACTGATAATGTAGCTTTTCAATGGTGTAAGAATGTTTGAAAACGGCCCAGAAGTTTTTGAGTTATTTCAATACATAGAAATATATATATCCTTCTTTGTAATATTAGTATAGATAACAAAGTCGTTTCGTAAATTCATTTTGTATTGAAACAGTAATTATTTCAGTTAAATTCGTTGATGTACAATCGAGTCCAAGGTTATACTTTCAGTATCATTTACATTTGCGTACATTATAAAATTTATTACTAAAATTACTTGGTTACTTATTTACATCTATATAACAATTAAATAGAAAACCAAATATTATTTCCTTTCTTAGGAATTCATCACTGAAATAGATTATTCTATGAAATACACATTACAGACGAGGTCGCGGGCAAAAGTATGTTTATGGATGTTTGTTAGAATTTGTAGCCTAAACGGCTGATTGACTTCAATTGGCACAGATGTAGAGGATAGTCTGGAAGACATAGACTATTCGCTTTTGTTTTTTAAATTCCACGCGCACGGAGTCGAGGGCGAACGCTAGTATCTAATAACTAAAACAACAAGGGGCAAAATCACAAATACAAGAATCAACATGAAACCGCAAAGTCTAAGATAACCAAAGCGACTTACATCCTTCCTTAATAGCTCACGTAATATCATTGCAACTATTATGTCATTGGTACTGAAGCAAACTTGACTACAAACAGGATAAATGCCGCCAAACAGTTCAGGGTTAATCCAGAAAATGAAACCGGTAAATAAAATAACAATTAAAGTATTAGTATTAAAACCTACTGTAATATGTTGTTTCCGAGCTTCGGATTACTTGTTAAGACGATATCCTTTGACGTAACGTTTTTTTAATTAATTTAGTATAGAACAATTTTAGGTTTTTAAGTCTCTTCAACCATAGTTATGAGCTTATTTATTAGTTTTCTGTAAACAATCAATCCAGATTCTAGAATATTCTGAACAACATCTGAATCACGCACTTTTCCATTTATAACATAAATAATATGACGAAAACAAATTATAAATTTTCCATCTCATGTGTTTACTTCGTATTAAATCAATTAAAGTCGATTCAGTGTGAGCCAAATGTAATGAAAATAAATATTTGACAAAACCTGTGACGTTCCATTTCGAGATATAATCCATAGCCTATTTTGTGAATTGAAAAACCTTTATAGGAAACATTATTTTAAAACCATGTGTTAAAACCATATTCAATCATTTCAGATCTCTAAATTAAACTGACTATCGTGGATCAGCACTCTATCCTATTGTTTTTACCCGACCTAGGCGGGTAATATTACCACGTAAGCATGTTTGTATGTATGTTAATTCCATTGACCGCTTAGGGTCTAATCGATTTTCTTCCCCTGAATGTCAAAGAACAGTGTGGTTTTCTATTATTTATGTAACAAATAATGTTACCACATTTCTTATAAGCATTCATTCGAAATTCTAACCTACCTGTTCTGTAAATAAAAATGTGCTTTTCAACTACTCATTCTATCTCCATACATATCTGACTGTCGTCGTATGAAAATGTTTACTTTTTTTTTATAATATAAGCTGGCAAACGAGCAAGCGGCCACCTGAATCCACCGAAATGGAAAGCTAACGCTGCCCATAAATATCTGCAATTGCAGATGCGTTGCCTACCCTTAATTGACGGAGGAGACGCACATAAAGAGGACATTTCCCCATCCTATACGTCTCCTCCACCGTCAAATCCAATTTTCCTTCCCATCCTTTCCTCTTAAGAAAAGGGTCGAAAGGGAAAGGGACTAAAATTAGGCCTCCGGGATATTTCTAAAACCGTACAGGGTATTTCTAAAACGTCGAATTCCTTCATTATTGGCAGCTATCGTTTCAGATTGAATTAGTTTGTGTACGTTCAATTTGATTTCTGACGCAAGCGCGGCGCGCCCCCTGCTTTATTTAAATGACCCCTATGGATTTGCGTCATTTTTACGTAACCCATCAACATATGTGGGTGTTCCAAATCTTTATACTTCGCCTTGGACTTCATACCTAAGAAAAAGTTTATTGCTTCCCGGTCGGCATTTTCGTCTGGAATATGCGTCGAAAATATTTTTATTTACGACTTTGTTATATTTGTCTAAATTTATATAGCAATACATTGATTCAAACAAAGTTACTATTTGTATTTATGATGCGATAGACATCACTAGCCTTCCGACCTCACCTGTCATATAAAATCGTCAATTACCTAGGGACAGTTATATTTGAATACGGCCACCGAAGGAACTTTAAAACGTAGTTATGTTCTCTATCATCCATACCCTTCCCGTTGTCGTAAAATATATCTTATGTTAACCTTAATGTAGCTTTTAGTGGGGAATATTTTTTTTATATTAGTGCTGTAGTTTCGGAACTGAATTCGAACTCTATCTGAACGGATCTGGATGAAATTTGGCATAGTTGTAGAGGATAGTCTGATAGAACACATAGGAAGTTCACTTTTTGTAATTCCATACGGTCAGAGTCGAGAGTGAAAGCTAGTATTAGTGTATATTACGATATTGAATGTCCCTTATTTCGATTCCTAGACAAGTGTATCAATTCATGTGTTCTATTGAACTGAAACAATTGACAATAACAAAGGGTCAAGTACTCGTATTGTAGTATTACAAAGGCAATGAATGAACTAAATATTTCTCTGTTAAAAGGACAATGAACCTCGTAACATTTCCGAGTCGATTAGTACGACTTTAAATACAAACTGAGATTTAGTGCATGTTAATTCTCATTAGCATAAAGAATACTGTAATTATATATTACTTTTGTTTGCGTATTTAAAGTTTTTAAAACTTGATACATTCTATAGGACATTTTAAAGGTAATATAGTTAAATTATTTATACTTTCGTGAGACATTTTATAACTAATTATTTTACGGCTCTTACTCACGTATACTTTTTTCGGTGACGGCACCGACAGCTTCAGACCCTGCGGGGGTCCCTCTGAAATTTTAAATTTTAAAATCCGTAAAGTTTCAGAGCCGTAAAATAATTGGTAATATAGTTGTCATATATCTTGATTCTTAACTTCAAGTGCGCAGAACACAATTTTCAGTGCCTGGGCATAGTTGTATGTGAAGGAAGGATTTTGCTCAGTTATACCAAAGACCGGCAAGACATTTGAAAAGCGTAATACTTATTAAAACATCGTGATGCAACCTGTACAACGGCGAAGAAATTCAAAGATATGTGTGAAGTCAACCGACCCGCAATGCAGCGTGGTTGACTATGGCCTACCCCTTAGGGTAGGCTCCGAGACCCCTTCAGGTCGGGGTTGCGGACGAAAGCGAAAGCGTCCCCGTGACCCCGACCAGATGCGTTGGAGGAACCGAGGGGTTTAGTGGGTATGCCTCACGAGAGGAGAATCCCACATAACTGCCGCGCCCCCCCGGGGGACGGTAGTATGCATAAAGCATTCCACTTGAAAAAAAAAAGGCTCCGAGACCCTCAGTGGGTACGTATTGAGAGCGTGATGATGTATACTTATTGAATATTTTTTTCCGTCGTTTTGATTTGCTACCTTGCGTTAAATTCTATATCAACATTTTATATTTGTTACATTTTTATATCGTGACTAGACGATTATTGTAGATACTATAAAAATTGTATCAACATACAATTTCATTAGTAGTTGGTAGTTAATAATGCCTACTAGACATGTATAATCATGATGTTACGAAAAAGACGAAAAGCTAGTTTTTTTTTTATAATTAATCAATTTTTTTTATACCTTCTCAAGTTCACGTTATTTTTCGTAACGTTAAAAAGTAGTGATGTTTTTCTTTTGTTTTTAAGGGCAATGTAATTTGTTTTTATGCCAGGAAATCTGGTTTCAAGGCATCGAGGCTGCAGACTGCTACTATCAGTTAAAGAAGATGGATTTGTTTATTAAAATTTCTTAAGTAATAAAACTTAGATGTTAGAAAGATTACCATGTTTTTATTAATAAAGAAAAAATTGCTCAGGCGTCAGTTCTAGCTCTGTATTATTATTAATTATAAGAGGAATCCATTATCAAAAATGTTAAAACAATTAAGATGTTTCCATTAGTGTCGCTAGAAGCAAAAGCAGTTGCACTTCCCAAGAATCGAATAAGATATACATATAAACTTCTCTGAAATACTAAGATACAATACAATTCTTATAAATATACATGTCAGTTATTTTCATTTACAGTATCAATCTTTAAAAAAAATAACTATGTTCAATACATATTGAACATGTACTCTTTATTGTCTGTGAAATCTTGGTAATTCAAGATTTTTGTATCATGGCAACACTTTTATATTAATTCACTTTCTTTTCCAACATGTTGCCTTCTTGCCTAAACTAAATGTGACTGTATCTAACTTTTGTGGTATTTAATTTCATTATTATAAATAAATATCTAAAATATAAAACTCTGCTTTCATTTAATGAACAAAGTCTGTGGTCCTTCGAGCCGGATCTGAACCAGCGACCTATGGATCTTGTGTACAGTCCTTAAGTCTAGATTAGATCATAATCTATCGACGCTCACGAATGATATACATTGCGATGTAATGCAAGTGTAACAAAAACAATTATAAACAGTAGTCCCTTTGCAGAGTTGTAATTATCCTTTATGTTCTCATGAGAACATCAATTTGTAGTGACGACAGTTATGAATGAACAATTCTACCACATTCACGTAAAGATAATAAAACAAAGCTTTGTAGTTTAATGAGTTATTGAAAATCGAGCGAAAACGAACCGTAATAATAAGGTTTTAGAAATCAATTTACAATGTTACATGAAAATTTTACTTACATAAATGGGAAAATTTCAATGTTTGTTACTATGTTACTCCAGAACAACTAAATGAATCACGCTGAAATGTACAGATGTAGTGTATATAATTTCAAAGAACACAGATTACTAATTCGTTTTTTTTATTTGTTTGGAAATGGAGTCTACTGTCAACTATTCTATGTCCCAACTGAATGTCTCTAATTTACCTGTTAATTAAGAGACAAGCATTAGTCAACAATACTGGACCAATATATTAACATTGAAATAGACCTAGAAAGAGATGGATGGATTGCGTGAACGGTGACATGATCAAGAAGGGAGTGATGACTGAGATGACGGATGATAGAATAATTTGGATGACGAAAACCCGTTGCGCCGACTCTACGGGAATAGAAGGTAGGGGAGATGATATTAGCATTGAAATACTAAATTCAAATTGATGAGTGATTTATTCTAGCTTAACAATCATATCAATGAATAAATATAGTACTAAATCTAGAAGACAGTCACATTAATTTCACTATAACATTAAAAAAATAATTAAAAACCCAATATGGCCGCCTGACCTTGTTGACACAAATCAGTTTTCCTGCTTGCATTATTATTCTATACTTATTGTATGCATATTACTTTTAGATTATACTTTATTAAGTCTTTAAATATGTAAAGAAATTCTAGTTTAATTAAATAAAACCAACTAACTGTTAACCCAAAACTTTATCTGCAAGGAGTTGTTAAAGTTCAAATCTATCTTTCTCCCCTTATTTAAAGACTAAATCATCTAGTAGTTATACATGTGTCTAAAAACAGTTGATTTATTTTTCGGATTCTCATTCTATTTATGAATAAACAGAGATAAAAATTGCTTTTTTTTTTAATATAAGGTGGCAAACAAGCAAGCGGCCACCTGAATCCACCGAAATGGCGAAGCAACCGCTGCCCATAGACATCCGCAATAACAGATGCATTGCCTATCCTTAATTGACGGAGGAGGAGACGAACATAAAGAGAACATTTCCCCTTCTTATGCATCTCCTCCACCGTTAAATCCACTGTGCTTTGTATATCTATTTTATTAAACAATATTTAAAACAGATACAATGTTAGTTTAATGTAAAGTAATAGCAGAGAATAACAATTGTATGGTTTCTAAACACGATAACAGGTGTAATGCATTGTTAGATTATAGAGGTGAGTTTGTACTTCCTCTTTAAGCCTATATAAAAACAGTATCACTAACCTGATGTTCATTAAAACATTTCAATGCTACAAAATATAAGGGGTAACATATATGGGATAAATAAATTTATTAGGACACTAAAAAAGTACCGGCATAACTTATCAATTAAACTTTGAACATTATTGATAGAAGGTATCGCTTATAATTTTAGGTTAAGTAATTTTGGAGTGCAATCGGAATTTATATTAAAATGCAATACAGGTTAATAAAATTACCTATTTTAACATTTAATATGACTAAAGAATTATCTTTAAATGTGTAAAATGAAACAAAACAATCGGAAATTGACTCACCCTCTGGCTCCGGTTTAGAGTCTTTGTTAGTCATTTTTACAACACAGATGCACTTGGTTTGTAAAATACACTTTAATTGGAAACTTTATACACAATATTAGCAATATTAGCAATATTAGCAATATTAGCAATATTAGCAATATTAGCAATATTAGCAATATTAGCAATATTAGCAATATTAGCAATATTAGCAATATTAGCAATATTAGCAATATTAGCAATATTAGCAATATTAGCAATATTAGCAATATTAGCAATATTAGCAATATTAGCAATATTAGCAATATTAGCAATATTAGCAATATTAGCAATATTAGCAATATTAGCAATATTAGCAATATTAGCAATATTAGCAATATTAGCAATATTAGCAATATTAGCAATATTAGCAATATTAGCAATATTAGCAATATTAGCAATATTAGCAATATTAGCAATATTAGCAATATTAGCAATATTAGCAATATTAGCAATATTAGCAATATTAGCAATATTAGCAATATTAGCAATATTAGCAATATTAGCAATATTAGCAATATTAGCAATATTAGCAATATTAGCAATATTAGCAATATTAGCAATATTAGCAATATTAGCAATATTAGCAATATTAGCAATATTAGCAATAAGAATGGTTTTTATTCATTTTTACAACACAGATGCACTTGGTTTGTAAAATACACTTTAATTGGAAACTTTATACACAATATTAGCAATATTAGCAATAAGAATGGTTTTTATTCATTTGTTATTGTTTTCAATATTTAAATGAATTTGACATCGATCACTTGTCACTTTATTTCTGACATTAGCGGCAAAGATTAAAAAGTAGAAAAATATATATTTGTAAACGTCAAACTAGAAAATAAAAAGATTTTTAACACAAATTAATATAATGAATATGATTTACGGTGAATGAGCAGTTTTAAGATAACTGTAATATTATTAATTTCTTTGGACAATGTGCCAAAATCCGTAAAAAAGGAAAAATACACACCAAATGTAATTCTTTTGGTTGTGCATTCTTTGACGTTAACCTGTTGTGACATGGATGTCAATAAAATGAGATGAGAAAAGAGATGTTTCTGTCATTGTCATTTTACGAACGTTTTGTTTGAATTTTAAAAAAGCACAAACAAAAATAAACACCTTTATAGAATCATATTATTTCTAAAAAGCTTATTTACCGGTTTGTTTTTCTCTATTTCAGATATAAATGATAATGTGAAGAGGACATAAGCCAAGATCAAAATAATAACTTGAATCAAAGGGGTGAAAAATTAGATCAAAATGTCTACCTTAAATCCAGCCCCGATAGAAAATGGTGTTGGTGATGATGCTCGGTAATATTTTAATATTTTTATTGTAAACCAAAAATAATTATAGAAGCAAACAATATTTCTTAATTATTTTGAACTCGAATAGTTTTCGCAAAAAGGCAAAAACATCAAGCAAGAAGTTTTGCTCGAATATTTTTCTATGTAGAACTTTCTTTATAAAAATAAATATACTTGAGTTCATTGAATTTTTATGATGAAAGTGGTCAAAGCAAAATGGGCGCATCTGAGGTTAAATGACTGCTAAGGTCTCACCAATCAGATCTTGCAGTTTTAAGAGTAAACCTTTATGTAGGAAAAAATTGGGAGAAGAAAAATCACTTATTAGTCTCTTATTTTTTTCAATATTAGATCCACTGGTATAGTTGCCATGTAATTGTTGCTTAAGGTTTTTTTGTAATCTATGGGTCATAAAATATTTAAGGATATTAACTGTGATGTTCTTATTTATTCTGTATTCTCTTAATCTTTTTTATTTTAATGGAGGAGTCGGGTTCAAAATTTTGCCTGCCAGTGGGAATTAACAGGTTACCAAATTTTTTAATGCACACCGCATTTATGATTGGCTTGAAGAATGTGATGCACTTTTAGTATATATTTTTTGTATGTTTGTTGTTAATTATATGCTAGTGGTTGTAGTCAGGGGCAGCTGCCAGAGGTCCGTCTGCCCCCTCCACTAATCCTAGTGAATCAATAATAAAAATAATATAATTACTGTGAATAAGACAATATTAATGGTGTTCCCTTCTAGATCTAGTCTAGGTCATCAGTTAGCAATGCCTATGCTATTTATAAATATGTGTCTGCTTTTAACAATTAAATTTACCTTCACATATTGCATTTGTATTTATTTTAAGTTATAAACAGCAGTAATTTTAAATTAAATTATACATATGATGTCTAGCCAATTATAAGTTATTTTAGCTTAATATTTAAGTTATTCTTACCATGTGAATGTAGCATGTTGTCACTTGATTACTTGCATCTTGTTACTTTGCACTTATCTTTCATATAATTATAAAACAAGTTATTTTAATAAAATGTTAAGACAATAATAATTACTTTCCTTAAATTGATTTTGCTTTCTAACATTCTGTTTAAAATAATTATATTTATAAGTTTCTAGTAGGCCACATTCTGTAGTTAATTACTTTTAAAAGTTAATGCAATAATGAGGTTGAATGTTTTTATAAATCTCTTGTCATGAAAAAAATGTTAAGCTTTTATTAATTTAATATGAAGAATTATATATCAATATATTATTCATTATAGTTTAATCAGAAATGAGAATTAATGAATAACTAAGGTTGTAATAAGAAATAATTCTAGAAACTTCAACAATATATTGTAGTCTTAGGTTCGAATCCCATTAAAAAAATGTTTATACACAGATTATGTTGACTAATTTATTTTCTTTTCTCTTCCAGCGGCACCACATATTTCTTTTCCAGGGGTAGATCAAGCGCGTCGTTATGGCAACGGATAAGTCTATTCGTATCCATATATTGGAAATCTTTAATAGTAGTATTAACACCACTGATATTGTTACCAATTCCTATCTTAAATGCTGGATCAGACAATGCAAGGGTGAGTAGTTGTAAATTTTTAAGGTAGTTGTAAAACATCGCTCAGTTGTTTCTGAGCCGCCGTCGAGAGCGGACGTATATCATGTTAAAGATAATAAATAACTACTTGATTTAGAGAAAAAAAGCGAAAAGAATCGAAAATAGACATACTTAAAGTCGCAGTTTCATTATTTACTTTTTTTTACCGCATTATAGGATATACAGTAGTCGTTAGTTCTGCGGGTACTCCATCAAATTTTAATGAAATTGCGCTCTAAAAAAGTTTTCCTTTCCAGGCATATAAATGCATGTATGTAGTGCTTATAATGGCTATGTACTGGGTGTTGGAGTTACTACCGCTACCCGTGACGTCAATGCTACCGATAGTGTTGTTCCCTACCATGGGGATCTTGGACTCTGATAAGACGTGTGCAGCGTATATGAAGGAGACTAACATGATGTTTATGGGTGGGCTGATGATAGCTGCTGGGGTACAGCATTCGAAGTTGCCAAAGCGAGTGGCCCTTTGGACTGTTCAAGTGGTCGGATGTTCGCATAGGAGGTTTGTTTGGTTTTTTTTATAGACTCAGTCTTCGAGTCTATGTATGGAAATGCATTGAATGTGTAAAAAATGTAATATTCTTGTACTTATTAGTTTTCTAGGAAGTTATTGTAAGAAAACTTACGAGGTTTACAAACCAAAATAGAAAAGGACATTTTTATATTTTCGATTCGATGTTTTTAAAAGAATTCTTGTATAATTTCAGGTTAAACTTTGGTCTAACATTCGTGACTATGTTCATATCGATGTGGGTGTCAAACGCGGCTGCCACAACTATGATGGTGCCGATTGTTGAAGCCATACTCGAAGTGTTGGAACAGGTAAATAATCTCATAATCAACTTGCCCTTGTACCTACGGAGGGTCACAGTATGTGCTGCTGTTCCATTTATCTCTATCAGCCGTCATATTTGAATCCACTCCTTTCTTAAGCATATGCTATTTCACACAATCCAAACATATTTTCTTCGGTCTTCCTCTACCTTTGTCGCCATCCACGTAAATAAACTATTTAATTAATTTCTGTGTTATAATAAAATAAATTAAATGCATTTCCACTGCAATTATAAAATTTGCAAATTATAATTATTACAATACTAGCTTTCGCCCGCGACTCCTTCCGCGCGGAATGAAAAAAAACAAAAGCAAGTAGCCTATATGTTCTTCCAAACTATCCTCTACATCTATGCCAAATTTCATCGAGATCCCTTCAGCCGTTTAGGCTACAAACTCTAACAACCATCCATCCATCCATCCATCCATCTATCCATCCATCCATCCATCCATCCATCCATCCATCCATCCATCCATCCATCCATCCATCCATCCATCCATCCATCCATCCATCCATCCATCCATCCATCCATCCATCCATCCATCCATCCATCCATCCATCCATCCATCCATCCATCCATCCATCCATCCATCCATCCATCCATCCATCCATCCATCCATCCATCCATCCATCCATCCATCCATCCATCCATCCATCCATCCATCCATCCATCCATCCATCCATCCATCCATCCATCCATCCATCCATCCATCCATCCATCCATCCATCCATCCATCCATCCATCCATCCATCCATCCATCCATCCATCCATCCATCCATCCATCCATCCATCCATCCATCCATCCATCCATCCATCCATCCATCCATCCATCCATCCATCCATCCATCCATCCATCCATCCATCCATCCATCCATCCATCCATCCATCCATCCATCCATCCATCCATCCATCCATCCATCCATCCATCCATCCATCCATCCATCCATCCATCCATCCATCCATCCATCCATCCATCCATCCATCCATCCATCCATCCATCCATCCATCCATCCATCCATCCATCCATCCATCCATCCATCCATCCATCCATCCATCCATCCATCCATCCATCCATCCATCCATCCATCCATCCATCCATCCATCCATCCATCCATCCATCCATCCATCCATCCATCCATCCATCCATCCATCCATCCATCCATCCATCCATCCATCCATCCATCCATCCATCCATCCATCCATCCATCCATCCATCCATCCATCCATCCATCCATCCATCCATCCATCCATCCATCCATCCATCCATCCATCCATCCATCCATCCATCCATCCATCCATCCATCCATCCATCCATCCATCCATCCATCCATCCATCCATCCATCCATCCATCCATCCATCCATCCATCCATCCATCCATCCATCCATCCATCCATCCATCCATCCATCCATCCATCCATCCATCCATCCATCCATCCATCCATCCATCCATCCATCCATCCATCCATCCATCCATCCATCCATCCATCCATCCATCCATCCATCCATCCATCCATCCATCCATCCATCCATCCATCCATCCATCCATCCATCCATCCATCCATCCATCCATCCATCCATCCATCCATCCATCCATCCATCCATCCATCCATCCATCCATCCATCCATCCATCCATCCATCCATCCATCCATCCATCCATCCATCCATCCATCCATCCATCCATCCATCCATCCATCCATCCATCCATCCATCCATCCATCCATCCATCCATCCATCCATCCATCCATCCATCCATCCATCCATCCATCCATCCATCCATCCATCCATCCATCCATCCATCCATCCATCCATCCATCCATCCATCCATCCATCCATCCATCCATCCATCCATCCATCCATCCATCCATCCATCCATCCATCCATCCATCCATCCATCCATCCATCCATCCATCCATCCATCCATCCATCCATCCATCCATCCATCCATCCATCCATCCATCCATCCATCCATCCATCCATCCATCCATCCATCCATCCATCCATCCATCCATCCATCCATCCATCCATCCATCCATTCATAAAAAGTACAGTCAGGGAATCTGTTGGTGTTCGACCATAGATGAACCAATAACCAATATGAGGCTTTTAAATGTGTCTGTACAGAAAAAAAAGTTTGATCAGTAGTACATTTTTTTTACAATATAAGGTGGCAAATGAGAAAGCGGCCACTTGAATCCACTGTAATGAAAAGCGACCGTTGCCCATAGACATCCGCATTTACAAATGCGTTGCCTACCCTTAATTGACGGAGGAGACGCACAGAAAGAGGACATTTCCCCTTCCTATGCGTCTCCTCCACCGTCAAATCCATTTTTCCTTCCCATCCTTTCCTCTCAAAAAAAGGGTGTAAAGGGAAACGGACTAAACTTAGGCCTATTTATCTTGTTATTTGTGCAACTTGCTACCTAATTGGTTATTTGTACGAAAGCGAAGTTTCGTTGCAAGAAAGGTAGAAGAATAAATCCATTGATTAGAGTGCAATCTGCTGCAGTTATGATTTTTACCATAATTTCTTTAATGTAGTGGTCCCTAAAGTTGCATTTAGGGAGACATTACAGTTTCGTTTTCACCAACTTTTAAGTGTCAACAAAATTCATTATTTTTCTTTGGATTTCAAAGATTTTGGAGAGTCATAACCAGACATCTAATTCTAAGAACATAAGGCTGTTATAAAACATATGTCAGACTTTCAATGGTTTTGACATCTGCTTATAGTTTCTTACTTAAATCACGCACAGATAAACCTTGACTAAATATCTCTCTTTCATAGTTTCTCACTTTAATGCTCTCTTAGTGAGTTTATAGTTTTAGTGTAGTTAAAAGTTGTGTGTCAGGGCGCCGTTGCCGAGTGATATAACGGTGTGTTACTACCTGAGCATCGCGTACGCCTCCACGCTGGGCGGCTGCGGCACGCTCGTCGGCACCGCCACTAACTCCGCCTTCAAAGGAATATTTGACTCGTATGTATACTATTGTTACTCAATAAAGACTATTTTCCCTTGAACACTTACTATCTATATCTATACTAATACAATAAAGCGTAAACACACTACTTCGTGGCGTAGGATGTCAGGAATCACAGCATATTTTTGAATAATTCTTTCTTTAATGAAAAGGCCTACACTTACGACATGCTTTAGGCTATACATTTTCACGCTTTTAAACTTAGGGGGCAAGTAAATTGGGAAAAAACCCTCATGTGGGAAAGGGACCATAAACTACAAGCAACAACATCAAGGAAGCAAGGTTGCCATAATATAACGATAATTGTTATCTAATGTCTAAGGCCTTCGTTGTCATTTATGGATTTGAATTTTGACATTTGTAATTGAGAATTTGACAAATGTAAACAACAAAATAAAGCTTTTATAATTTCATGCGGATGAAACCACACGGGAATAGCTAGTCTTGCTATAAATGCGAAAGTTTAAATAGACCTCTATCTCTCTCTTGAACATTGGCATTTGGCACAGATGTAGTCATCTGGAAGTAGTCTGTAGTCTGGAAGAACACGGCCACTTACTAAGTATTTTTTATTCTGTGCAATCGAAAGCTAGTGTACACATAAAGGGAAAAGATTCGTGTTTTTGTATGTAACGAATGAACTTTAAAATTGTCGGTTTAATAAAAAAAAATTACCATTAGATAGCTAATATATCACTGGGTTACATAGGGTATATGTATTACGATTTCGGTTTAAAAATTATGTAATAATAGTTACTTTTATAGCCGAGCACAGATTCAAAGAGCAAGAGAGGGTAGTTAAAGAAAGAGCGAGACAGATACATTAGAAAGAAACGTTCAGAAATGAGTTTGATATCTCACAGTTACTAACAAACTGTCACAAAAACACAAATCATAGTTTCATCTCTCTCATACTCATTAAAGACAGAGACGACAAATGTCGCAACAAAGGCGACACCATCGATTACAGAATAAGTAAGAGAGAGACAGGTATATGTGTGTTGCAGCGAGTTCCCCGAGATCTCAGGGTCGGTGAACTTCTTCTGGTTCATGGCGTACAGCACGCCGCCCATGCTGCTGATGCAGCTCCTCGTGTGGCTCTCCCTGCAGGTCACCTTCATGGGGCTGTTCAGGTAAACTAAATAAACAATCTCATTTTGCTTATCTAAGGATGGAAAACAGGAAGGAGCCCTGGAATTTAGTATTAACTTCAAATGAAAATAAATTTCTAATATAAAAAGGGTAAAATAATGTAAAGCCTAGCAACGTCTAAAGGTTGAATATATTTTACAAAAATAATACATTTCAAACTTATATTCTTAGTAATAAAAAATTATAAAAATGAAAAAATATACCAAAAGGAGGCTAATTTATCGCCAACAGTGCTTTTGGGGTATTTGCCAAGGATACCTTAAAATTACAGTCTTTTTTGTACACATTGAGTCTATGATTAATCAATAGAAAAATAGCTATTGTGCTGAGTGGTGAGTGAATAAAAAATAAATATTTTTTACATATGTCTACTTACAAAAAAATTTTTTTGTAAGTGGAACACCGCGAAAGACTCTGATTGTACATTTACCCGACTGACAAAGTTCATAACATATGCAGATTCCGTTGTGTTGGTTTTGTTTTTTAATTAACTTTTTTTATAGACCAAAAAGCGAGGCTGCAAAGAACGTGAACAAGGCGTCTTCTGGTTCCTTCACCACGATGAAGGTGATCAAGGAGCAGTACAGGAACCTCGGACCTATCACCTTCCATGAAAAGGTAGGAAAACATATTTATAGAATATGTTAATTATTTTTCTTTATTATTCCAACAAAAGAATGAAAATATATTCATCTATACTAATATTTATAAATAGATTTTTATTTTTGGGTTTTCTATGTATTGATATAACTCAAAAATTACTGGGCCGATTTTAAAAATTCTTTCACTATTAGAAAGCTACGTTATAACTGAGTAACATTGGCTATGTCTTTTTTTTTTAATTCTTTAATTTAGACGAAGTCGCAAGCAACAGCTAGTACTTTATACTTAAAGTGTCAATATACTTGTGTTCATATCTAAGAGTTATTTAGACATTTGAGTGTAAGTTTTTTATTATATACAAGCTGTTGTTCGCGACTGTGCCCGCGTGAAATTAAAAAATATAGCCTATGTTACTCACATATAAATTACCTTTCTAATAGCAAAAGAATTTTTAAAATTGGCACAGTAGTTTTTGAGTTATTTCCACACATACAAAAATACAAATCTTTCCTCTTTATAATATTAGTATAGATTTAAAATAGTTTCGACATGTTTTTGTAATTATCATGTTTCCAGGCATCTGGTTTCCTGTTCATCCTGGCGGTGTTCCTATACATCTTCCGCAAGCCTGGCTTCATGCCGGGCTGGGCTGACGTCATCACCACCATGTAAGTAACAGTGGGCTTACACTGCACTAACTATACTTAAATACATAGCATAGTAATAAACGTAACGTAAACAGATACGAAGTGGAATCACAGAAAACGGAGTGTACAGGGGAGGGGACGCTTAGAAAGGGTAAATTTCCTCTTTCTGTGCGTCCTCTCCGTCAATTAAATGTCAATAAAGCATCGGTTTTTGTAATTGTCTATGGGGAGTGATCGCTTCGCTGTTATGGCGAATTGTAGTGGCTGGTTTTTTTGTCACTATGATATAACACTTCATAAAATTTGAAGAGACAATTCTCTGCTTAGTAATATAGGATAAGCGAATGTTTTAGGAGTATTATATCGGTTATATCGACTAAATGTTTCGGTTACAACCGGGTATAACCGGTTACAGGAAGGTGAAGGACGGCGTGACGTCGATGTTTATAGTGGTGCTGATGTTCATACTGCCCATGTCTATGGACTTTGTTAAATTCTTCACTGCATCCGCTTCATGTAAGTATTTGCACTCATAATTGTTAATTAAACACTAAGGGCTTCTCCCACAACTGGCTGATAGAGGCTCAGATAGTTTGAAAATGACGTCACTGTCAGGGAACAAAATCCGATATCTCCATCACATATTTTACACGTTGGATTGTTATCAGACAATTTACAATTTGGTGGAGAGGTCCTAAATGTAGCTTTTGCCCGTGACTGAATAAAATCTCAGTAAGTAATCTGTGTTCTAGACTGATCTAAAGCTTTAGGTCGTTTTAGAGATGAGTTGTGACAAATATCCATCCATCCAAACATTTGCATATTAATATTAATTATCTATACTAATAGTATAAAGTGGAAAGATTTTTATTTTTGTATGTATTTAAATATATCAAAAACTATTTGACCGATATCAAAAATTCTTTCACCATTAGAAAGTTACCTTATTATTCAGTAACATCTTACTTATTAATATTATAAATGCGAAAGTTTAGATGGATGGAAGGTTGTTTGTTAGAGTTTGTAGTCTAAACTGCTAAACGGATCTCTATGAAATTTGGCATAGATGTAGAGGAAAGTCTGGAAGAACATATAGCTTACTTTTGTTTTTTAATTCCTCGCGAACAGTGTCGCGGGCGAAAGCTAGTATACTATATTTATTGTCCAAATTTTTTTTCGCACGAATCGTGAGGAAATGCTAGTACTAAATATATAGTAAAAAATGTATTTCTGACTTTCAGATGAAGAATTAGCAGCATCAAAGCCGTCTTCTGGTGTGGTGACGTGGGGCATCCTGAAGGAGAAAATACCCTGGGGTCTACTCTTCTTGTTGGGTATGTATTCAAGATTTTGTAATACTAGCTGTTCCCGTACGGCTTCATCCGTATGAAATTATAATTACTTTATTTTATTTTTTACATTTGTGAAATTTGATTTTCCACAAATGACAACAGTCAGACAGTTGTCAGATTGTAGTTTATGGTCCCTTTCCCACATTAAGGATTTTTCCAATTTATTTAACCCCTAAGTTTAATACCCTGAAAATATATGTATAGCCTAAAGCTTGTCGTAAGTCTAGAGCTTTTTATTAAAAAAATAATTATTCCAAAATATGCTGTGATTGCTGACATCCTACGTAAGTTGTGTGTAGTGTAGATATAGATGTAGCTAGAAAATGAGTTTTTATATTACTAGCTTACGCCCGCGACTACATCCGCGTGGAATTAAAAAAAAAACAAAACAAGTATCGTATTTGTTCTTTTAGACTATCATTTACTTTTATGTCAAATTTCATTGAAATCCGAAGCAGTTACAAACAAAAAAACATCCGTTCAAACTTACGCATTTATAATATTAGTACGTGTATTCCAGGCGGAGGTTTCGCGTTAGCTGAAGGCAGCAAGGCGACCGGCCTGTCCTCGATGATCGGCTCCTCGCTGAACGGCCTGCACGGGCTGCACCCCGCGCTGGTGCTGCTGGTGGTGGTGCTCGTCACGCAGTTCATCACCGAGTTCACCTCCAACGTGGCCATCGCCAACCTCATACTGCCAGTCCTCGCTAACATGGTATGTGGATACCTAGAGGCCTTATTTTACTCCCTTTCTAGCCTTTTGGACCATTTGGTCCACTTATTACCATTTAGACCACTTTGGAACATTTGGACCACTTTGGACCATTTAGACCACTTTGGAATATTTGGACCACTTTGAGAAGGACTGACATAGAGATATCTCTATATGTTCATATCAGTAGAGCTCTTATACTATACTTTTGCCCTACTTGACCACTTCTTTTTTTAATCTGTTACATATAAATGTAGGGCAGGGGGGCTCGTTGGCTCATATAATTAAATTTTGTCTCCTAACTTCTTTAGTACTTTGTTACTTTCTAAAGCTTATCAATCGTTTTCCATCTTCTTATTTCCGATTTTCAATCCTTATTCTGATAAAAAAAAAGTTAGAAACCGAAAAATGCAAAAAAACACAGAAACCTCTTGGTCTTCTATTTTTCCTTCTTTCATCGTGGTTTTGTATCTATATGTATTTGATATACTAAATGATAATATTTTGCAGGCTCGTACACTGCGCATGGACCCTCGCTACCTGATGGTGCCAGCGACACTGGCTTGCTCGATGGCCTTCCACATGCCAGTGGGCACGCCGCCCAACGCTATCGTCGCTGGCGTCGCTCACATACCCACCTCTAAGATGGTATGTAACTATTGCAGCTAATTTCTTTGGAAATATACTATAAAACTATTCTATAACATTTATAAGATTTATACAGTATTTTTTTAACATTTCTCTTATTAGTTATTTTGGTTTTATCATAATTCATATACTAATATAAATGGGAGAGTTTAGATGGGTGGGATGGATGGATGTTGTTTGTTAGAGTTTGTAGCCTATACGGCTCAGCGGATTTCGGTGAAATTTGGTATAGATGTAGAGGATAATCTGGAAGAACACATAGGCAATTCACTTTTGTTTTTTTTTTTATTCCACGCGGACGGAGATTCTCTACATCTGTCAAATTACATGAAAATCTGTTCAGCAGTTTTTGACAAACTCTAACAAACATCCATCCATCCAAACTTTCTCATTTATAATAATAGTAAGATCTTATTTTAGTAACATTTTTTATAATATTTTGACATATATTTGTAAAGTTTTGATAATTTTTACAGGCCGTCGGTGGTATTGGACCTAAAATAATAACCACCCTAATAGTATGGGGTGCCTACCCCACGTGGGGTTCTCTCATCTTCAAGGCCAAGGACATCATAGGTCTGCAGAGTGGCATTGACACCGCGCCACTCGACAATCTGACACTCAGTTGCAATGCCACCATCGCCGGCTTGGCTACGACACCGCACTTCAGCTGCTCCACTGCAACTAATGTCACAGGAGCGTTTAACTGCAGTTATTCACCGTTTAAGAGTTAACTGGTTTTAAATAACTGGTTCTAGACGAAATAGCGGTTTTGTAATCACTATATTTGTAATCGAGGAAAACGGTTTTAGGGTGTTTCAGTAATTTTTAGAGAAGTTGAATTTTAAATACCGAAAATTGTAATTTAGTATTGAAAATGATGATTTTAAACCATTTTTTTGATACACAAATAACATGACACCTAAAATTATCAAGGAATTTTGTGTAGAAACTTAAGTTGTAGGATGACGTCATCAGTGTCAAGTTATTGTTCACGTGTAATGACACCACTGGACCATTGCATTGCCAAAAGTGTCATTTATATAACAAATATTATAGTGTGTCTAAATAATTTAGATTAGTTTGACAATTCATTTGAAATTTAGTAGGGATGGGTTGTGTAAAATCAGTCATGAATATTATCGATTTTCGATTTTTATTCTTATAGAAGTTGGAATCGATAGATTTATTGTTATAACTAATGAAATAAAAAAACACTGTTTTGTCAAATTAATAATAACCATAACAATTAGTGAGAGTAAATAAATATTTATTTTTATCTCGTGACTGTTACCATTTATATGTATTTTACCAATTTTACTAAATGACTCGTTTTCGCTTTGTATTTAATTGTGGTATTGTGATAGAAATCTTGTTACGCAACTTGGAATTTAAGTGCTTTTACTTATATAATAATTTTTTTAGCAATAAATTTTCTAGGTGAAGTCAATATTTAGAAAATCTTTTTTAATGTATACATTTTCGAAGTACTTTTATTTAAACCGAATATCGATAGTTCAAAATTGTTCGCTGTGTAAGTTTGTTTCGTCACTACGATACCTGTCTATTAAGTATGGCATTTGCCTTCATACAAATTGAATTCGATACTTCATATGCGTCATTTATCAAACTAATCTATCTTATTTAGACAAACTATAGAATGATAGCGGAAAAAGCGGGTGCTGACTTAATTTATTTTATCCATAGACCAATCTTGTAATTTATTAGATCTGTGGTCGTGTCGGCCATTTTGTGATATGTCAACTTGACTAATGCATTTTAGAGCAATTATTTGTTTTTTTTTAATATTTATTTTTATCTCATGACTGTTACCATTTATATGTATTTTACCAATTTTACTAAATGACTCGTTTTCGCTTTGTATTTGATTGTGGTATTGTGATAGAAATCTTGTTACGCAACTTGGAATTTAAGTGCTTTTACTTATATAATAATTTTTTTAGCAATAAATTTTCTAGGTGAAGTCAATATTTAGAAAATCTTTTTTAACGTATACATTTTCGAACGAAAATATAGAATTAAATATTTTCAGAGTGGTCTTTTTAATGCTTCAATGCGTCAATCAAAGATACTAATCGTTTCTTAATTTGCTTTGAAAATTAATTATTTTTGTATCTTTTTCGGCTGTGGGAATAATTACCGTGTTCCTATAAAATTATATATTTCGAATATTAAAAAATATCTTGTAATGAATGTTGACTTTGTCAAATAGTGCAAATTAGTTTTAATTCAAAAGAATATATTTTTATATCTCAATCTATATGTATTGGATTTTTGTAAAAATATTAATCATTTTGAGCAATATATAAAAATCATAGTTCAAATATTTTATTCTATTTAAAGTATAGATAAATTATTGTAAGGAATTTTAATTTAATATAGTTGTAGACAAAATTAATATTTTGTACCGTACTTGAGATGATATTAAGATCTGTGGTTGGAATTTAAAGTAAAATTATTTTATTTCGCTTATAAACGATATATTGTCGAATTTTTAATGTAAAAGAACAAAAAATATTGTTAAATTTTGGTTTTGTAAATGTATGGTATGGTTGGTAATTGGAAATTGATTTGATATGGTTTTCTAAAAATAAAAAGTGAGCCACATAATTGGAATCGAAACGAAAGAATTTAATTTTGAATCCTAAAATTACCAAATTAATTAACGGACCCTCCTGATGGTGCCAGCGACACTGGCTTGCTCGATGGCCTTCCACATGCCAGTGGGCACGCCGCCCAATGATATCGTCGCTTATGCTCTTAAGTTTGTAAATATGATTTCCAAAGATTTAATTACTATAATTTCTCGTAATTTTCTCACTATAATTAGTGTTTCAATATCTCTATTTAAAGCTAACAATTTAGTTTGAACAGTTTATGAAAATATTTAAAATTGATCGCTTTCGTTTCGCTTTTATGTTTTGTGGCGCGCGCTTTATCGGTGTGGTTCATTCATGTTTGCATTTTGCGATACAAATTATTCTGTCATCAAATCTCATTAATTTAATTATATACTGTAAATATTTGTGCTCTGAATGTTGTTACGAAATAAAATATTAAGAAATTATCATTCTTTTATTTATTATCACAGAGTTTTACATTTTCGAAGTACTTTTATTATAATTTTTATGAAAAGTAAGTTTTTTCTAGTATTGGTTGATACCTGTTCTAAACTAAAGAAATTTAAACATTATTTCGGTAGTACTTTTATTTAACAAGAAAAATAATGCGGGTTACAGAAATTGGCTGACAATATTTTTTATTCAAGCAAATTAACTTCTGCCCATTTCGGGAAGAGAAGTATGTCAGGCCATATTGCTTTAGACCACATGGTGACAGTGAACCACACTGAGAGGACTGCTATCACTGAAGGTCCGAAACCTGCAAGCAACTGAAAAATATCGGTTTTTAATTCACTTTTAATTTTTTTTGTGGTTAGAGTAAATTAAAGATTTATTTTTCGGTAACTAGATGGCGCTGTTCTAAAACGCAGTTGAAAATATAAAAAAATTGAAAAAGGCCCCAAAATGAGTAATGTTCTATGTAAAAGCGAATAAGGTATTTCTAATATAATTTTATAACCTTATCTTATTTAGTGTGCGTAGTGTTTTATAAGAGTATCTTACCATAACTTTTGGCGGGAGATGGACGTAGGCGAGTACCATAGCATTGGCGGGCGTGCCGGTCATAAGATGGAAGGGCAGAGCACACGCTAGTGTCGCGGACAACATTAAATATTGAGGATTCACTTTTGAGATTACACACTGCAATTTTAATAAGCCATGTTTTAAAAATCAATACGGGTATTCTATGGACGAAATAATAAACGCGCCAAAAGTAGTTTTTCTGTGTCTTAATTATTCCGCATGGCGCTAGTGCTGCTTATTATTTTAATTGTATTATCTTAAAGGGGGTTTTTCACGTAATGTTGCCACTTTCTAAAATTAAAAAATACCAACACCAAAATTATTTACAGATTTTAACAAACCACTCTAGCGATATGAGGTAACAACGCGTGCGCTACGCTAGAGTTGCAGGCGAATTCAGTTAGCGTCTTGCAAAGAACTATTACGAGCAGCGCTGCTGCTGGTGCTGACCAACTGGTAAAAAGTAAGAGAAACTTTTCCAGTTCTTGCGTCATCTTCGACTGTTCCAGTGCTTCGAATACTGTGTTACTGCTGCCTATAACATTTAACAAGATACGATTTTAAGAGTGGGCGCACAACTTTGTCTAAACTATTGTACAACAGTTTTGCGATTGTCAATTGTTTCGCATCCCATTAAACTGTTTAGTTGCACAACTAAAAATCGAGTAGTGTGTGCACCTCTATATAAGTTCATAGGAATCCAAACGCGATTAAACAGTTGTGCGATAGTTTAGTCAAAGGTGTGCGCACACTCTAATAGTTCAAATTAGCATACCTTGGTATTGGCAAGTGATGATTTAATTAAACAAATAAGGTGAAATAAGTAGTTCTAAAATTTAAGTTGTGTAGCAAAATTAATTTAGTTTACCAATTACGAATAACACGCTCCAGGGCACGCTGTCTTTCACAAGGCTCCAATTGAGACAAGTTTTACTCGGTTCTGTCTGTAGAAGCTCCAAATTGCCTTAAAACATATCAGCCGTAATTTAAAAAATCGTAATTTCGTAATTTCTTCTAAATTGAAAGGTTCCAAGTTCTAATTACCTGACCGTTTCTTGAAGAATTTTATGAAATCCAGATTTATTGGTGTGATGAACAACAGCACGACGCAAACCATCGATGGTGCAGAAAGCTTGATGTGGCTGAAATTATGACATACCAAGAAATCGTTATATTTCAGTGCATCTATTCATTGGTTTGAATCATTGAAAGTCTTTACCTCATAACTGACTCGTGGTATGAATACGCCGTGAACAATGTATTACTTGTTACTTGTAATGCTGCAGCCAGAACTATGACTGCAGATACGACCTGAAATAAAATAATATACAGAATGTAATTTGCGAACTATGTAATCAAATTATGAACTTTTCAGTAACAAACCCCTTCATGAAATGTTATTTTGCCCAATTGCTGATATCTGGTGGACAATAAAGTGTTCATATATTGAATTTCTTCATCAGTCATACTCATTTGTAATGAGGCGTCGCGGTAGGACCTGAAAAAATTTACATCGAAATTTTAACATATAGAAACCGTTTTAGTATGAAAATATGTTCGATTTGTTATGCAGAGTTTAAAATATTCAGTTTTTGGCACCTGAACATTCCCAAGAAGTAAAAGTTCAACCACAAGTAGATAAGAGTCTCTAGCAGTAATGCAGCGGGCAGGTTGAGCAGCATAAAGTGAGGGAACTCGATCTTTGGTGCTGTAGGAAACGTCCTTAAAAATACCAAAAGAAAAAGGCTGTAGGCCGATTTAAAAAATAACTGATACTCTAACTAACTGGTAATCTAAACAATTCTAGGTGTAAAATCAAAGTTTAAAAGATAAAAAATTCGATAAGGTTGGAATAGTAGTGAGAAAAGTGGATTTTAATGACTTATAAAACCATGGATATTGACTATAGATAATTTCTTTATAGTAATTGGTGTTGGCAAGACACACTCTACATGTTAAACATATATAAATACACGTTATAAATAGAATAGTTACATCGTCATATAACAGTAGGTTAATAGGTCGCCAGTCAATACAATGTAACAGACATACTTACTCGAAATACCAAAGTATACTTTACGTTTCGAAAATAGTCTTGAATATTTGATTTGTACGACTCCCGAAAAGTGTTGCCATACCACCTGAGAAAAAACGAAAGATAGATTTATACAGTACAGTTTGATAAAGATCTTTGCATGAATTCTAAAATAAAAAACCGGTTTCTTACCAATTGAAGAAGAATACGCGATACCTAAAAAGTAAAATGAAGTGAACAATGTAGGTTTGTATATCTGCGTTGATCTTCTGTCCTTGTCTATAACTTCATACACTTCGATAATGCCGAGCTGAAAAATAGTTACAAATGCAACTTCAATAGGAATAAGGAAATGCCAAAACTATAGGGTGGTTCTAACTTTCTTGTTAACTAGCTGTTACACGCAACTTCGTCCTCGTGAAATTAAAAATATAACCTATGTTACTCAGCGATAACGTAGCTTTTTATTGATGAAAGGATTTTTGGATTTGCCTTAGTAGTTCTTGAATTATTTCAATACATCCAAAATACAATTTTTTCCTTTTCATAATAATAGTACTGACAAGTGAGGATTGAGAAAGAGCAAAGCTTAATGCATGTATTTTGTATAATTGATGTAACCTTTTCCAGTTCCATGAGGATAGATCTAACGAGGGGAATCATTACGCCACATGTGATCACGTTAGATATCCACATGGAGAGCACCAACGTTGTAAAGAATAGAATAAAGCTGAGCCTGAAACAAATAAATCATTTACAACCTTAGAAACATCGTAGACAAAGCAATTGTAATTCGCCTTGATAGTGAATTACAACTTAATAATTTGTAATAGATAGAGGTGTTTTCTTTAAACTCCGAATTTAAATTAACCTGTAATGTGAGCAACCAAACATGAGGATAATTTTCAAAGCGGCTCTCTTGTGAACGTTGCAGTATTCGATTGCGACGTTTATCATCATAACTCCTAAGCAGTCCAGCAATGCTCGAGTTACGTAGATCTGTTACATACAAATAAATTATGACACCATAGGTGTCCCCAGATGATAATTTAATCTAGGACTAGGGGAGGAGAACTGCCATTAACTTAATCGTATTTGAAGTAATTTTAATATCATTTTTTTTATTATCTAAGAGGGAGACAGCTACCCCCTTATTCTCCCTGGTGATACCCTGAATGAGACAAATAAATCTGCTATAAGAATTACTACAAACTTATTAGTAATTTTTTTAATTGTTTTAATAACCGATGTTATTATTTCAACATCGAAAAATGCGAAGATTGAAGATAAAGCCAACGACGATAAGGATATTATAGTTGGATGAGCCGCGTCTGTAGTCCAGTACACCGCAGTTACGAGAAAGACGTATAAACATGGATATGCCTGTAATAAATACAATAGATGAAACTGTACCTTTGGTAGGATATTACACCAGTTAATAGCTAAATGGTTCTTTATATGGCAATTTTATTGTAAGTCGAAAAGGAAATACTTCTGGCATATTATTTAAATTTACAGTTGCTCGGAATTAGGATATAACAAAATATTATGTATTATTTATAGTATGAAACAAATATGCGACAGAAGGACTGTAAATAAAAAATTGATTGAAAATGATAATACTTACATTATTATCACCAATGAAATATATTGGTAATAACAAAAATGGTGTTGCCAGAAATAAGATTATTTTCCAGTAGATTTTGTAAAATATTAGGATTTTAGTTTTATTTGTTATAAGAACTAAATTAGGTTCTCTGAAACAAAAAATCATTAGTAGCTATCGGTAAAACATGTTGGTGAACTTTGTTGGCGGTAATTAACTAATTACTATCTTGTCTCTATTCCTATCTTATACTACGGTGAACAATACTTACGAAGAAATTGATTCCATTATTTCATTTAAGTGCTTCGTTATTAATATTAAAGTTGACGTTGAAATAAATCTCGTAGGCTTTGGCCAGCTTTGGCAAACTCAAGGTTGTTTTTGTACAATCCATTACTGAAATCAGAATTTATAAAATAATGTGGTTTATTTTTTAATAAACACTTGTCAAGTGATTTCCGAGGAATGGCGAAAACCTCGTATCTATACATACAAAATCTCAGAATTCGATCAAGCAAAATCTTCTTTTTCTTTCCGTCAACCGTCAGTTGTCAAATTGTTTTTACATCGAGTGGTAGTGTCATTTCGATCGATTTTTCATAAATAAAATTACGACGCGATAATATTTTAAAATTAAAAGCGATGCCTGTGGAATTGGAATTTGATTATAATGCCTCTACCGCTGCCATGGACATATTCTCACAAGATGACATAAACTTTTTAAAACAGTGGACTCAAAAATTAGATAAATCAAAATATGTGCCTAAAGATTTATCGGATAAACAACTTGTGTTGTTTTATAACGCATGTTATGGAGATCTAGACAAGACGAAAACATGTATAGAAAAATATTATTCATTCAGGAAAAATGCACCAGAATTTTTTGATAGTCGTATCTTAAATTCCGAAGAATTGTGGCCAAGCACCGAAGCATTGTAAGTAATTTTTTTTTAGCTTTTAATTATTAAAAACTGATTTTTTATTAAATTGAAATTCAAAAATAAATGTTTACAATTTTGGTAAAACTTTACAATAGAGAAACTTGCCGAAATAACATAAAATTTATTTTAAATCTTAAGAAATTATCTCGTTCACATCACGTAGAAGATTTTTTAATATCTATTCGCGTAATAGAGGGTAATTTCCGTGTTTTATGTGTACGGATTCGTATTATAGGGGAACATGTTATAGAGGGGATTTACTGTAATTTGCAACTATAAAAATGTTTTGTTGTATGAACATTTGATGGAAGATTACAAAAATAATTCAACTTTTATTAATTATAATAAAGCATTTAAAAATCTTGGCTCTTTTGAGTTTAACTGTTAATTACCATATTTATAATATCCTTCACTGTAAGCAATTAAAGTTTTTTCTGTTAAACATATTTATAATTAAACATATATTTTTAAAAGGACTTCTAGTGTAGTTTTTCCTAAAGTTACAAAAGAAACATGAATATACATTTTAAAAGAGTAATTTTATTTTATTTTATTTTTTATTTTATTTATTTTCATGGAAGACCAACAGCTATTACAACAAAGTAGGTATAGTGGTAGTTACAGTGTACAGCCAATAACAGGTCTCCACTAATAGAAGTATTTTACAAAAGTGTTAATGCGCGGATAAACAATAGAAAACCAGAAAGTTAAACAATACAGAAAATAAAAATATGAAATACAAAAAAAAAAAAAACGAATTACAATAAAAAGAAAAAGAACTTAATGTAGAATAGTTCAATACATTATAATTTATTTTTAATGAAGAAGTTTCTATAGAAAACCTGCCTTACAGAATTAGGTGTTTACTTATTGTTAGGAATTTAAAACATTGTTCAGAAATATTTTTTATAGGTAAGGGAGATACTTATCCATTTTCTTTATATCCTTTCCTGTGTTATCTTATTGCAGTGCTGGTGAAAACTAGTTTGTATAACATACTTCTTACTAATAACTGAAAGTTTAGATAAATGAATGTTTGTTATTAGATGTCTAGAAGTACTCAACAGACCTTTGAAATTTGCCATAAATGTAGTCTACTATTAGTCAACAGAGGAGTGACACATAAAAGGATATTTCCCCTTCCTATGCATCTCCATCTCTCTGAAATCCAATCATATAGATCTCTCTTGTATGTTTCCTAACCTTGTAATATATACAAAATATACTAAATAATTAACATTCTTTTTTAATATTACCTGTTAAACATTATCTGCAGTGTTTTTCAGTAATTTAGTGCTATTAACATATTAAATTGGTCTAATCATTTTACCATCTTCTTACAAATGGAAAAAACTTAGACTTGATTTTTTGCTTAAATGAAATAATTAAGGAAGTTTAGAATATGAATTACTAGTTTTGTACAACATTATTATATTAAGTCTTTGTGTAGAACTCTGATATTTATTTAAAGGTCATACACAAAATATGTACAAAATATTCTGTAATATATGCACTTGTATCGTTTCTCTTGCATCTATTTTTCATATTATAAATATTGAAGAATGTCAAATTTACATTGTGCGGTATAGATTAAAGCATGATTGTTCATAGCGCCTTCATTTTATGCAATTTTCAATGTCCATGTAGCCGATACCACCTCACCAGATCAACTATTAACTAATATTCTAAATGCGAAAGTTTAGAATATGGATTACTAGTTTTGTACAACATTATTAATGAGTAAACTACACAAAGATTAAAAAATAACTATTTAAAAACTTATTCTCATATAAATTAACTTGGTGTCAGTATATTGTATAATATGAAAGAGGATATGTGTAAAAAAATGAATTATTATATATGGACATTCTGTAGACAGGGGGAATAATCGATAGGGTAAAAGCACCAAGTATTGACATCACTTTTTACCATCGGCTAAACATCCAAAATTAGGTAAACATCCCTGTATCTGGTTATTCAAACATTACTTGTTTAGTGAATTTATCCTGACCTCATCGAGGTGAATTTGACCTTCAGGTCACTATGATAAATTCTTCTTAATGAGCCAACAGGAAAAACTGCACTCAAAATTATTTTTAATTATTATATTAAGTCTTTGTGCAGAACTTTGATATTTATATAAAGGTCATACACAAAATATATACAAAGTATTCTGTAATATATGCACTTGTATCGTTTCTCTTGCATCTATTTTTCATATTATAAATATTGAAGAATGTCAAATTTAAATTGCGCGGTATAGATTAATGCATGATTGTTCATAGCGCCTTCATTTTATGCAATTTTCAATGTCCATGTAGCCGATACCACCTCTAACTGATCAACTATCAACTAATATTATAAATGCGAAAGGTTAGATGGATCATCCATCCATCTAAACTTTCGCATTGTTGTTTGTTTTGTTAGTTTGTAGCCTAAACGGCTGAATGGATTTTGTTGAATTTTGATACAGATGTAAAGGATAGTCTTGAAGAACACATAAGCTATTTACTTTTGTTTTTTTTAATGCCATGGTGATAGAGTCGAATTCGAAAGCTTATTGAAATAAAAACAAAATCTTCTCAAAAAAACAGTACACTAAAAAGTAACGAAATAATTTCTTGAAAATAGTAAACCTCCCTTATTGTAGCTGTTATGTCTATATTGTACAATTATTATCACTTTGATGTCGGTGTCAGCCGAGGTATATGCAGTGATATTTCTACGTAAGGTTTTCTACATTTTTACCATAACAATTGACAATTGAAAGTATAGTAACGTTTTTAGTAATGACTGACACCGACTTCAAAGTAATAATAATTGTACAATATAGACATAACAGCTACAATAAGGGAGGTTTTACTATTTTCAAGAAATTATTTCGTTACTTTTTAGTGTACTGTTTTTTTGAGAAGATTTTGTTTTTAGTGTATTTTGTTTGGAAGTCGGTTTTGTTTTTTATTAAAAAGTTTATTTATTCTCGATTTTTAGTGAATCTAGACATCGCAGTATGATAATCACTAGCTTTCAAACAAATAATGAGTTATCTAAATCGATTATCTAAGAAATTAAGTAAACAACTAATACATCGTTGCGATCATTCACTCATAATTCGGTGCGGCCGCGCGCCGTTGTTGCCCGTGAGTTTTAATATTTTGATAACTTCTAGAATCTTGCACAGAATTACATACTGTAAAAGGCAATTACGATCTACATATAATACTCTATCGTGAAAACATATTTATTTGGATAAGGATTCATACCAAATAAGAATAAAAGCGTTTTAAATAAAGTCGATTGCACTTATTTGACGGTTTTCTCGAAACAAACGGTTATTGTGCGACAACCTTAAGAGATAGATATATGCTATCGCTGACTTTTATTTAGCAAATTTAAAGGGCTACAATTCTTCCATACATAATTTTTGTGTAAGTCTTATAGTTTAGGCTACGTAAGCCAAGAAAGCAAACTTTGTTACAAGTTGGTATTTTTTTCTGCGACTCGTAATTTGCTATTTATGATATCTCCTAAACTATTTATCGGAATTACACAGTTCCAAGGGTATTTATAATCTACATTAAATTCTCTTGATGATGGACACATTTATTTTGATAAGGATTCATATCGAACACGAGTAATAGCGTTGAAAGTGGGGTATAGATTTTGATCGAAATTTTAATGAAAAAGTGGTTATTGTGCGACAACCTTAATAGATAGATATATGCTATCGCTGACTTTTATTTAGCAAATTTAAAGGGCTACAATTCTTCCATACATAATTTTTGTGTAAGTCTTATAGTTTAGGCTACGGAAGCATAGAAAGCAAAAAAGACACCAAATTTCGTCACGCAATTTTGAGCTAAACTATTTAACTACGCCGTAGTCTTTGACTCCAAAAATCAAACAAAAAAATGGGACCCACCTGCAAGCACTACCTATCGGATAAAAAAAGAATTTTCAAAATCGGTCTACCAGGGGCGGAGTTATGCCGTAACACACATAAAAAAAAAATAAAAAAATAAAAAAAAATAAAAAAAAATATATGGACGAATTGAGTACCTCCTTCTTTTGGGAAGTCGGTCAAAAATTAACACAAATTGAGAATTTCCCTTTTGAAGTTGGTAAACTCTAAATTAATGGCTATTTCTTAAATATATCAATATTTTGCCATTTGCACAACGTTTAAAACTTAATAAAAACTATTATCTATGTTAATTTGAGAAATAAAATAAAAATAATAAACTTCGTCTATTGTATAATTGAATTCAATGGAAATGAGAAATTATAACAAATCTAAGTAAACAATTTTATCTTTATAAGGATGTAATCCCAGATTTATTGAAAACAGACATGTTTGTATTAATTTAAACACTGAAACATTACAAAACTAAATCTATCATATTTCATACTTTTCATCTATATACTAGCGTTTGCCCGCGACTCCGTTCGCGTGGAATTAAAAAAAACAAAAGTGAGTAGCCTATGTGTTCCTCCAGACTATCCTCTACATCTGTATCAAATTTCAACTAAATCCGTTCAGCAGTTTAGGCTACAAACTCTAACAAACATCCATCCATCTAAACTTTTTCATTCATAATATTAGTGAGATGATTATAAAGAGGAATGATTTGTATTTTTGGATTTTTTGTATGTATTGAAATAACTCATAAACTAATGGACCGATTTCAAAAATTCTTTCACCATTAGAAAGCTATGTTATCCCCGAGTAATATAGGCTATATTTTTTAATCACGTGGACGAAGTCTTGAGCAACGTCTAGTTTAATGTAAAATTTGAGTTTAAAATATATGGTCACTTTACATCTTTCGCTATAAGTTGCAAGTTACTTAATATTTTTAAACATGGCTATTGAATACAAGGTTAGAATAGATTGGTGGATGTCGCTTCGCAATATGTCATTGATGACTGTCTCTAATATGTAAACATTTTAATAAAAATCTTACTAATGCATAAACTAGCTGTTGCCCGCAATTTTGTACGCAAAATCTAGAAAAAAAAATGTTAGCCCACCAAATATCAACTACTTTCCACAAAAAAAATAGTTTAAAGTTTAAATTATTACAAACATATACTCCAAAGTTTGTATGGTACAGTCTGGAATAGACTAACAGTTTTTTTTTTAAAATTTCAAGCCGATTTCATTAATAGTATGTAAGAGCGGATGCACACCTTTGTCTAAACTATCGCACAACTGTTGTGCGATTGTCGATTGTTTCGCAGTCAACTGTTTAGTTGCACAACTAAACATCGAGTAGTGTACCTCTATATAAGCTCATAGGAATCAAAGCGAGACTAAACAGTTGTGTGATAGTACTAAAGGTGTGCGCACACTAAAGCAACATTATAACTCTGCTCACGTCATTAATGCGCGGCAAAATGGTGTTTTTAAATGTCAATGTTTTCAATTATAAATGCAAATAAGTTGCCAACATAAACGATGCATGTATAAAACTGACATTTGATTGCGCGCGCAGATCTGATGAAACTGACAAAATCCATATAAATTAAAATGGTAAAATAAAAAAATCCGTTAATGGATCTGTTGATACATATCAATACGAGTACTAATATTATAACAGTGGTAGTGCCCGCTTTAACATCTTAGCACGAATGGGCCGGCACGCCCGGTGTAATACCACGACCACACAGAAGACAGGCGTGAAATAGAAGCAATTCCGTGTTTCGTCTGATGAGTGTGGTGCCGGAGGCCTAATTTAAGTCCCTTTCTCTTTACCACACTTTTCGTATAAGGAGAGGATGGGAAGGGGAAGTGGATTTGACGGTGGAGGAGATGCATAGGACGGGGAAATATTCTCTTTATTTGCGTCTCCTCCTCCGTCGAATAAGGGTAGGCAACGCATCTGTATTGGCGGATGTCTATGGGCAGCGGTCGCTTCGCCATTTTGGCGGATTCAGGTGGCCGCTTGCTCGTTTGCCACCTTATATTATAAAAAAATAAAGAGAAAAGATTTGTATTTTGGGATTTTTGTATACGATTCACATAAAAACTACTGGGCCGATTTTAAAAATTCTTTCACCATTAGAAAGGTATTTTATCTGTAGTTTAATTTCACACGGACGAAGTCGCGAACAACAGCTAGTAGTAGATAATTATGGACAAATTCTGAATACATATAAACGATATTGTTTTTTCTTTCATTCTCCTTTAGAAAGCTAAGAGAAAAATATGTTTTTGTAATATTGGAATTCATTGAAAGAGATTGATAGTAGTTTTAGTCAAAGGATTGAACATATCAAAGGAAGTATGTTATATTTATCTCTCTGTTTACGACAGATGTAGTCGTTTAGCGTGTATTGTATACAGAGATTCACGCTGTTCCAAAGCAAGGTCTACACTCTGTACATCACCTTTTATAAAATCTTTTATTTTCGTTACCAATTGCATAGCTTTTACCCGGGATTCTAGTTATACCCTTTTCACCTTTTTCAAGGATAGGATGGGAAGGGAAGTGGATTTGGCGGGACGCATAGTTGATATATCCCCTTTCTGTACGTCCCCTCTTCTGTTTATTAAAGGTAGGCAACATATGCAAATACGCATATCTAAGGAAGTCGCTTCGCAATTTTGGCGAATGAAAATTTTTAGTTCCGCAGTTTCGTGTAAAATATTGTTCATCGTTCCAGTTAACAGTTTATAGCATTGAACTTACAAGTATTTATAAATGTCATACAAGAATCATTTTAATGAAGATAATTCCGGTTTGCGGCATTTTAACATGTTTCAATTGCAGTGACATATTGCCATCGTTTACATCCTGTTTAATCAAATAAAAACAGCAATATGTGTATAAGAATCCATTCGCACGGGCGTTTTTTTAACGCCTGCGACTAGGACGACGAACGCATTAAGATAACTCTTGTTTCATTCGCCCAGGGCTCAAAATACAAACCAAAAAAGCCGCTCCCGTATGAACATTGAAATTTTTTTTTTTTCAACGCGTTATAAAACGCCCGTGCGACTGAAGGTTAAGACATTGCGTCGAAGTCCACAGTAATAAAATTATCATTGAAACAAAACAGGTTTCTGATTGTCTTGTGCCTTCGCAAACATCGGAACACGGTAATTCAAGGGCAAGGTTCATATTTAGAGTTCCGCAGTTGAACCCTTATGTGTTTAACTCAGTGTTTACTCTTTAACCTTTAGGGCACCATTATTTCCGTATTAAAGTTAACGCTAAGCGACTGCCCTAGACAACTACACGAGTCCGAGATGGGCCGATTTTAGTGTTACCGGCGCCCTGGGCGACAATTTACGGCGCCCCCTAACAGCATATAAAAAGGCGCCCATTTTTGCGCTTGTGGCGCCCCTTCATGTCCAACGCCCTTGAAGATCGCATCACCTCGTCCTATATTAACTCTAAATCGTATATTACCGTGACCTGAAATATAAAACCCTTGCTATATTGCGGTCAAATATAGAACTTTATGGAAAAAGTAATGTAATAATTCAGCTGATTGAGGCGCTCTCAAGTCAGGATTTTTAAATTTTTTGGTTTGGGTCTATTGTAGAAAATTCTTTTAATTAAAATTATCCGTAGTTTGTTAATTAACAGTAGTTTGTTAATTAACAGTTTAACATAAAGATATTTTTATGGAATACTAGCTTTTGCCCGCGGCTCCGTCCGCGTGGAATTAAAAAACAAACGTGAGTAGCCTATTTGTTCTTCCAGACTATCCTCTACGCCTATGCCAAATTTCATCGAGATCCGTTCAGCCATTTAGGCTACAAACTCTAACAAACATCCATCTATCCATCTAATCTTTTGCATTTATAATATTAGTAAGATTGTGTACTGAACCCTTCTCATTTAAACAAACCAAGCTTAGTTTGCTCGGTTCACATTGATGTCATACTAACGTAAATCCATTTACTTTACAGTCTACTTGAATCGTAATTATAAAATAAATTATAATGTAATTGTAATAAAACTATTTTTATTGAAAATATTACTTCGTCCACGTGGATATTTTGCTATATATTTTTATGTATTTCATATATGTGACTTACCAGTAATAATTATATACTAATATTATAAAGAGGAAATATTTGTATTTTTTTTGATTTTTGTATGTATTGAAATTACTCAAAAACTAGAGAATTCATTGCAAAAATTCTTGCACCATTAAAAAGTATGTTATCACAGCAATAAAAAAAAAAAAAAAATAAAAACCTCTTTATTTATTGCCATACACACAGAGTTGTACAAAATAAATAAAAAAAAAACATACATGAAAAAATTATAACAGATGGCAAAAGGGAGAGGCTCAGCTTAACCGATCGATTTCGAGCTGGTTTTCAGCCACCCCCCCTCCCAAGATGTGAAAGGGAGCGTAGATAGTCGGAGGTCGCTGTACACTAGTAATAAAATAAAACTTAATAACCATAACATAAAAGCTTAATAACCATAACAGATTTATTAATCTAGAGAGAAAAATAAAAAAAACTAAATAGCGGTAAAGGGCAACTCCGATAAAAAAAAAAACAACTAATTCCAAAGTAAAAACTGAAATAAAACTCCTCAACTTTCTATGTGCGTATGTGTGTATGTGTGTTGTGTGTACGGTGTGTGTGTAAGTGTACATGTGGGAGAGTGTATTTGTATTTGAGTGAATGGAATTACGTAGTGCCAAGTGTGTGATGAGTATAATGACATATTATAGATTTCGTCCGTGTCGAAAAACAGAGGTAAGTTAGTAGACCACGTCGTCTTCTAAGCTCCACTCCCCATCTATGCCAAATTTCGTCGAGATCCATTCAGCCATTTAGGCGATAAGTCCCATCCATCCATCTACCAAAACCTCCGCATTTATGATATTTGTAAGTTTACAGATACCCCTTTAAACTTAAGTGTTTCCAGTAGGAATGTTTAATGTTTTCGGTATCAAGTTGTCGTTTCAATAGTGCTCGCTTATATTGACGTTTAAAGCTATCGGTGCTCATTTCTTCCTAAGGGGGGGAGGGAGATCATTCCAGATTCTTGCCGCAGCAAACTTAAAACACCCCTCATATCTAGTTGATTTATGCTTGGGAATTTTTATCAAATTCGACATTACATGGCGGCTCGTGTGCGGAAAATCCCTTTTCCACGCTAGTTTTTCGAATAAATATTCTGGATTCTTGCTCCAGATCACTCTATGTACAGTGCAGGCATACTGAAGCTCTCTTCTAGCCTCCATGTTGAGTATGCCTTTCCTGTTTAGATATGGGGTGATACATTCTCTTTTGGGCACGTGAAAGCAGAACCGAACACTCGCATTTTGCACCCTTTGTATAGCCCGCACTGTTGAGTGGTTGAGACGTGGGCCGTAGACTGTACTGCAATAATTTAGTGGAGACAGAACGAGAGATTCACAAAGTAGTATCCGTAATTCTTCTTTAATGTATGGTCTGATTTTATATAGGGTTTTTAACTTAAAAAGGGCTGTTTTAATTTATTACCAACATGTTCAGTATACTTCTGTTCCTCATCCATCATAAGGCCTAAGTTACGCGCACATGTCACTCTTTCAATTGCTACATCATTAATGCTTATTTGATTTTCCAGATCTGTTGCACTTCTGACTTGTTTTTTGGTCCCAAAAAATACCATCTGAGACTTATTTGGATTTAAAAGTAAAGAGTTTTTTGGGACCAAGTGTAGACGTTAAACAGGTCCTCATTAATTCTGGCAGCAGCTTCGTGTGTATTTTTGCTGTCAAAAGAGTAGTACAGCTGCGTGTCGTCCGCGTAAAGATGGTATTTGCAGTGTTTTATTTGCCCTGGTAAATCAGCTGTGAAGATTGTAAAAAGCGTTGGACTTAGCAAAGAACCTTGAGGCACGCCCCGCTGGAGGGGTTTGGCAGTGGAGCTTCTTTTTAGGCCGTCCCCCCGTTCGGTTAAAACGGACTGTTCTCTGTCGTTTAGGAATGAATGAAACCAGTCACATGTGTTTTTTGAGAAACGGTAATGCTCTAGTTTGGCAAGAAGCAATTTTGGTTCCAGGCAATCAAAGGCTCGGGAATAGTCTAGGAGCACCATAATGGTACTAAGCCCCATATCCGACGCCTCCGTCAGATCGTCTGTAACTTGTAGGAGTGCGGTTTCGGTGCCATGCGCTTTTCGAAAGCCCGATTGAAATTTAGGTATGATGTTTATATTCTCCAGGTATTTAAGTACTTGCACTAATACCACTTTTTCTAAAACCTTCGACAAAACCGGTAAGATTGAAATCGGACGTAGATCTTTTAATTCAAGCACTGTATTTTTTTTAGGGATTGGTTTAACTAGCGCTTTCTTCCAACTAGAGGGAAAAGTGTTTGTTTCAATAGACTTATTCACCATCTTTGTTATTATAGGTAGCGTAACTTCTAATGTTAGTTTTATCATATCAATGCTTAAATCATCATGTCCCGCTGCCTTAGTTTTTATATTGTAGATAATATTTTTGACTTCCTCTTCTGAGACTGGCTTTAAATTTAGTTCATCATGTTCCGGTATATCAACCAAGTTCATACTCTTTGTATTAAGATTTGTTTCAGGGCAAGGTGGTAAGTTCAGGAAATGATCGTTTATTCTGTCTGGGTCGTTGAGGTGATCAGGAATTGCGCTTGGCTTTATCTTGTTAACGTTAGTGGTATTTTTAATGTTCCTCCACAGTACAGTAGGATTCTTTAAGTTGGCGTTAATAAAACTATTAAAATAGGCTCTTCGCTCGCGTTCTATAGTAGCGGTCACTAGGTTCCTAAGGTTACGGTAGTATTCTTTGGCGCTCTCTTTTTTCGTCTTTAGTGCTTTCTGTAATGCTTCGTCTCGCAGTCTCATCATGAATCTTAACATATTTGTAATCCACGGTTTTGGCTTGTCCCTGCAAATTACTTTACGAATTGGCGCGTGTGTGTCAAACAATAATAGGATATACTTATTAAATGTTTCAACCATTTGATTGACATCTTGTAGTTCACCAATAGAATTCCAGGGTAGGCGGTTTAAATCTGCATTGAAATAGTCAAAATTTATGTTATGTAAAGTGCGTTTATATTTGAGTTCTTTTTAATCTTGTTCTTTCTTACGTCAAAGTCTACAATAACAAGAGCATGGTCGCTAAGGCAATAGTTATGAATTATCTCCACGTTTCGGCACTTTGAAGTGTTATCGGTAAGGACGAGGTCTAGAATGGTCTCCGAGTGTTGCGTAATGCGAGTGGGTTCTGTGACCAATTGTTCGAGGTTGTGTTGGTGGCAGAAGTGATTTAGTTCTTGTGCTTTTAGAGTGTTCGGGCTGGCCATATCTATGTTGAAGTCGCCTAGAACACAAGTAAGGTCACACCGTGCCATGGAGTTAATGGACTCGCTTAAGGCGTCTAGGGCCTCTTGAACTCCCACCGACTCCGGTCTATAGGCAGTGCCCACAGCCAAACTGGTACTCTGAAATTGAACTTCAAGCCATAGTTGTTCAAGTGAGGACGTAGGATCTTAGTAGAACTTAGTAATGATTCCCTGTCTAACATAAAAACCCACCCCTCCACCTTTTTTACCCTCTCTGGCCTTGTGTAAGAATTTGTAACTGGGAATCACAGGTGCCGCGTCCTCTTCCCCAGGTTTGAGCCAGGTTTCATTGAGGGCTACAATATCAGGTGAGTAGTTAAGAAGCGTTGCCAACAGTTCATCTTGCCCAGTGTTAATAGACCTAATATTTAAAAGACCTAATCTCAAACAAGTTTTCTTTGCGCTAGCCATTAATAAACTTTAAAAGTACCACGTAATGAAATCCATAGTTAGATGTTTGTTTGAGTGTGCGATATGGTAGTGTGGTTGTTTGTAATGAAAGAGTCTTGTATGTCATTTTTAAATTTGATTTCTTAATTAGGTCTTTGAAAAGGAACGTACAGTAAGTAGCAAGTAATGTATTTTTTGATCGAATTATACAAAACATAAGTAAAAAAAATTCAAGAAGTCTTAAGTATAATTTTACAGTTATATTTTTGGGTTGAAGTATACAAAACACATCCATTAAATAATATTCTGATTTTCTTAGATTAAGCTTATAACTTAAGTTTTTAATTGGAGCTAAGTGAGGAAGGATAACAGAATTATGGTTCAACTTTTTTAAACTCAATATCACATTTACATTTTTAGGTTTACATACAGGCGGGATAACTGTGACATTATTTAAAATAATTTTCAATTTCCGTTCTTTGTAAATGTTTTCAGAGTGAAATAAGCAATTAAGTACAGTAACATTATAATTAACCAACTCAAGTGATGAATACTTTAGTTGACATGGCTTGTAGTGAATTAAGAAACATAACAATAAGTAGTTGCGAGGCAAAACAGTAAAGGAACATAGTGTACAGAATAAAGTTAGAACCTTATTTTTATTAGTTAAATCGGTTAATGACGTCTTATGTCTTAATACAAAATGTGTATCATAAAATAATATAACGTCAATGTTATCATAAAGATAATGTAAATATAACAATATTATAACATGTGGCAAAATTGTTGGGCGTATAATACACACATAATACACCTTTGATAAGTTAGAAATTAGTACTATGTCGCCACTGGCCTTCGTATCTAGAATGAAAATAAATAAATAACATGACAAACTTAATGCATTTATCTGGGAAGAGAATAAGTACAGTACTATATAGCCTATATTTTTAATATTTTCTTTATTTCCAAGCGCACGAAGTCGCGAGTAACGCTAGTCTATAGTTTAATATTATGAAGAGGAAAGATTTGGATTTTTGTATGTATTGAAATAACTCAAAAACTATTAGACCGATTTCAATAATTCTTTCACCGTTAATAACCTACGTGGTCACTTAGTAACATAGGGTTTCTACTATTTTCAAATTTCTTCGCCTCAGTACCGTCAAATAAAGCGTGACGTCATAAGCATCGGCGAACACGAGTACATGGTAACATTAACTAATCTTAAGATGTAAATTTGAAGCGAATTCTGGAAATCTTACTTCTTACTAATATTATAAATGTGAAAGTTTAGATGGATGGATGGATGGATGGATGGATGTTTGTTAGAGTTTGTAGCCTAAACGGCTGAAGGGATCTCGATGAAATTTGGCATAGATGTAGAGGATAGTTTGGAAGAACACATAGGCTACTTGCTTTTTATTTTTTTTAATCCGCTCGGACGGAGTCGCGGGCGAAAGCTAGTACTAGAATAATTAAATTAAAACTTTATGATAAAGTATTGACAAATGCTAATAAAATAACTGACGCATAGTTGACCTTCGTAGATATTGTACATTTTCTTTTTTATAGCCTCGACGTGTTCAAGAGTTAATCGCACATTTATAAAACGAAATGTTGAATGTTTTTATGGTTAAAGGAAGGAAAATATATCCTCCTTCTCTTATTTATAATATACTTGAAACATGGTCAAGATAGCGGAATTAAAAGTCACTTAGAACTATACGCATTTTAGAATTACATAGTGACCCTATCTGAACTGTTTCACAGTAGGGTAGTAGACAATGCAGTACTGCTATTGTAAAAACTACAGTAAACCCCTTTATAACGCGGTCTCGGCTTTATAGTATTTCACGTTGTAGGTTTCCCCCGTGCAGGCAGAGCTATAAATGACGTTATAGAGGAGTTCTTTTTTACAAACTGCTGGGAATATCCGATTTATAGGGGATTATTTACGCGTTATATAGGGGGTACGGTATTCACGTTGTAGGGGAGCGTGTTTTACGGGGTATTTAACAGTACTGGCCTTAAAACTACTAACAGTTGAGCTTTTATGAATTATTAGCCGCTAAGTATTATTTTGTGACGTTACAGAGAGTTCTCGTACCTGCCGGAGAAGTCGTGTGAGGGCTTCGACCTCATCTACCACCGGCTGCATTACACGGAACCCTCAAAGTACCATCTTGAATCTGGAGTCAAGCTGCTGTTCATGACTGTGGGTAAGTAATATGAGTTCCAATATTAAGTATTGTCTCACTCAATTTATTAAAAAAAATAAAGATGGTTCTTCCTAGTTGCCCACGAGAGTAGAACTTTGAGTAGCAGTAGAGAGTGCATTTCTGTTTCGTTCAACGCAAACAAATGTGAAAGAACAGTATTGCTGGTACAAAGTGTGCCCTTTCTGTTCTACCCTCGTGTGAAACTATTTAATGCAGAGATGTAGGCAACGACTTAGGATTTTCATGTGTCGCTTATTTTTATGTGCCCTTTTCATAAAATTTAGACTGAATTTTTTATTGCAAAATAGTTTCGTAAAAACATGTTTGAAATACTAATAAACCATTAACATAAAGTTATGGAAAAAACCTAGTAGCGACAAGAAATCAAGGTTTTTTTCCACAATTAATTAATGTAATTTCGACTACGAAAACATTTGTATTAAAATATTGTTATCGGTTTTTTAAAGAGAATAGAACATGTTTTTAAACACGTGTTGCAATGAAAGCCTACCATTATTATTCTAATACGTGGGAATGTTTATTTAAAAGTGGTATAGAGTTTAATACTATAGAGCCTGCTTTAACACCTTCGCACGAATGGGCCAGCTCTCTCCAATACAAAGACCACACAGAAGGCAGACAAGTGAAAGCAATTCTGTGTTTCGTCTGATGAGTGTTTGCCGGAGGCCTAATTTTAGTCCCTTTCACTTCCCACCCTTTTCTTATAAGGAAAAGATGGGACAGGAAGGTAGACTAGAAAGTGGAGAAATCTCCGTCGATGAAGGGTTGACGTTGCTTCAGCAATTGCGGATGTCTATGGGCGGAGGTCAAAGTTACATTATCTACGTATACAGTTACTAGCTTTCGCCCGCGACTCCGTCCGCGTGGAATTAAAGAACAAAAGTAAGTAGCCTATGTGATCTTCCAGACTATCCTCTACATCTATGCCAAATTTCATCGAGATCCGTTCAGCTGTTTAGGCTACAAACTCTAACAAACATCATTCCATCCATCCAGCCATCCGTCTACCATAAACTTTCGCATTTATAATATTAGTTTGAAGTTAGATGTAATTTGTAAACTATCGATTGGCAAGACACAATGCAATTCTTGCATAATTTATTGTACATTTTTGTCCTCTAATCACATAGATTGCTCTAACTTTGACATCACAATGGGTAAATGAATAATTAAATTTGTATTAGCATTTACAATTGCAACTAAGTTTTTAATAATTGTTTCCTTTATTATACTTGAACATGCAATCGATAAACTCACTCTAGTACCTAGAGGGGTAGGCAGAGCACGGATTTTTGCGTGGTGTTACACTTTTCTCGTTTTGTAAATCAAATTATTAACGCAAAACTTTAGATGGATGGATGTTTGTTAGAGTTTGTAGCCTAAACTTCTAAACGGATCTCAATGCAATTTGACATAAATGCAGAGGATAGTCTGAAGAACACATAGGCTACTTTTGTTCGAACTCCACGCAGACGGAGTCGCGGGCGACAGCTAGTTAATATTAGATAATTATAATATAATGATATTGTAATATTTACACTGCCGACCTTCACATCGCGATTGCTACATGATTTTAGTAAAAAATTAGTATAGTACTAATGCTTAGGAAATATTATAACATACTAATATGTGTTTTTATATTTTTACACCTTGAAGTATCTAATTTATAGGAAGTAATTAAAATGGAAGCAAAAAGATATTAACTTATGTATATTTATTATTTACAAAAATTAAATTTTAAAATTTACATATTTTTTGGTTGAACAAAAAAATTTTTTTTCTGCACAACTTTTTCAATATCTCACCCTTATTAGAAAAGGATAGGAAAAGAAAGAGACAAAACGCAGAATTACTTCCACTTGACGCCTATCTTCTCTGTGTTTGTGGTATTTGCACGTCTAACAGGACATTTGTGGAATTGTAAATATTAACTAACTTTGCCAGCAAGTCCGACCGAATGGAATTTAAAAAAACAAAAGCAAGTAGCCTATGTGTTCTTCCAGACTATCTACATCTATGACTGTGATCAAGATTGTGCGGATCTTAGCAGTTTAGGCTACAAACTCTAACATACATCTAAACTTTTGCATTTATAATATTGGTAAGATCTAGGGCTTGTCCCACTACTAGCTGATAGAGGGTCAGATAGCTTGAAAATGATGTCAGATAAGGGAACAATATTCGATATTTCCATCACATATTTTACACGTTGGATTGTTATCAGACAATTTACAATTGGGTGGGACAGCCCCTTAATAAACGCTTCTCTTGTAAAGTCGTTGTCTCATAGCAACTTTCATCAGGATGGATTTTATAGAAATTTTAATTAATAGCATTATCATTTAAAATGCGTTCTTATCGAACTGATAATAAGGAATTACATTGATAAGAAATGCATAATATTTTTTTAAGTACAGTGTAAACTCTATATAACGACACTGATGGGACTGTTTATTTTATGGCGTTATAGAGAGTCGTTAAAGGGAGATAAGAAAAATCAGAATTAGAAAAAGAAATGTTTATTTCAAAATAATCTAGTTACGTATATAAAAAATAATCTTATTTGAAAGCTAATGCATATACAGTTTTTACTAATTTTAGCAACTTAAAATGTACTTTTATTACTCAATTGTGGTCGTTATGAAGAGTGGATGTAATGCTATGTAGAGTGTATTATTGTATGGAAGACAAGCTAAACTAACCTAAGCCAATTGATTTCGACGCTTTAGGGAGTTTGTCGGTAAATCGAGGGACGTTACGTGGAGTTTATACTGTGTAAAAAAAATGTTTTTCCTACTTTACTTTACCCTAAATTTCGGTCGAGTTTTCATTACTTCAGAAAGGTAAACCTTTGTTTCCTATACCTCTTAGCCCTTGATTTTTTAAGAGTTAAAAGTCAAGTATATTTACGATGTCAGTATTCTATAATTATTTTCTTTATAAAAAGCATATAAACTTCCTTGTTTTCCTTCGTTATCTTTAAAAAATTGTCTGAATAAATGTGAAGGTAAACTTTGCTAGGTAATTTTATGGCTGTCGACTTTTTTCCTTAATATTGAATTAATGAATACATAATCGAACTTAAGCATAATTTAACTGTATTATATCAGTAAGTTAATTTACGCCATCTCTTTCTATCTCTTTTACAAGACAGAGAACACTATATCTTTCTATACTAACTAGCTGTTCGCGTGCGGATTCATCCGCTTGAAATTATAAAAACTTTATTTTATTGTTTACATTTGACAAATTATCAATAGCAAATGTCAAAATGACATGACATGACATGACAAACCTTAGCAATCTTTCTTTCTTCATATTGGTAGCAACTTTATTTTTTTATATTATAAGGTGGCAAACGAGCAAGCGGCCACCTAAAACCGCCAATGGCGAACGAACCGCCTGCCCATAGACATCCGCAATAGCGGATGCGTTACCTACCTTTAATCGACATGAGGAGGATACGCACATAAAGGAGATATTTCCTCTTCCTATGCGTCTCCTCCACCGTCAAATCCACGTTCCCTTATGAGAAATAGGGTGGGACGGAAAATGGGCTAAAGTTGGGCCTCCGGCACCACACTCATCAGACGAAACGCGGAATTGCTCCCACTTCACGCCTGTCTTCTGTGTGGTCGTGGTATTGCACCGGACGAGCCGACCCATTCGTGCGAAGATGTTAAAGCGGGCTCTACCACTGTTAACCACTTATGGTCTCTTTCCCTCATTAGGGTTTTTATCCAAAATATTTACCCCCTAAGTTTAATGGCGTGAAAATATACATATAGCCTAAAGCGTGACGTAAGTGTAGGGCTTTTTATTAAAAAACGATTTATTCAAAAATATGCTGTAATTGCTGACATCTTAGGCAACAAAGAAGTGTGTGTTTACGCTTTATTATAATAGTATAGAAGTATAGATGTAATTAAAACGTAACACAGTTTTGTTATATAGAATCTCGGCAATAACAACATTTTTTTGAATAATTCCTTATGTATAAGTCTAACACCTACGACATGCTTTAGGCTATATGTTTACACTATTAAACTTAAGGGGTGAGTAAACCGGAAATACAGATCTGCGAGAAAGGGACGAAAACTGTAATTGTTAGCCAATGACAAAGGACACGTTAGTTATGAATGTGGAAGGGTACATCGGTAGAGGTAGACCTAGAAAGAGATGGATGGTTTGTGTCAAAGGTGACATGATCAAAAAGGGAGTGATGACTGAGATGACGTATGATAGAGTTATGTGGAGGACAAAAACCTGCTGAGCCAACCCTACGGGAGTTGGATAAGGAGATGATGATGATGATGATGATGATGATGATGATGATGATGATGATGATGATGATGATGATGATGATGATGATGATGATGATGATGATGATGATGATGATGATGATGATGATGATGATGATGATGATGATGATGATGATGATGATGATGATGATGATGATGATGATGATGATGATGATGATGATGATGATGATGATGATGATGATGATGATGATGATGATGATGATGATGATGATGATGATGATGATGATGATGATGATGATGATGATGATGATGATGATGATGATGATGATGATGATGATGATGATGATGATGATGATGATGATGATGATGATGATGATGATGATGATGATGATGATGATGATGATGATGATGATGATGATGATGATGATGATGATGATGATGATGATGATGATGATGATGATGATGATGATGATGATGATGATGATGATGATGATGATGATGATGATGATGATGATGATGATGATGATGATGATGATGATGATGATGATGATGATGATGATGATGATGATGATGATGATGATGATGATGATGATGATGATGATGATGATGATGATGATGATGATGATGATGATGATGATGATGATGATGATGATGATGATGATGATGATGATGATGATGATGATGATGATGATGATGATGATGATGATGATGATGATGATGATGATGATGATGATGATGATGATGATGATGATGATGATGATGATGATGATGATGATGATGATGATGATGATGATGATGATGATGATGATGATGATGATGATGATGATGATGATGATGATGATGATGATGATGATGATGATGATGATGATGATGATGATGATGATGATGATGATGATGATGATGATGATGATGATGATGATGATGATGATGATGATGATGATGATGATGATGATGATGATGATGATGATGATGATGATGATGATGATGATGATGATGATGATGATGATGATGATGATGATGATGATGATGATGATGATGATGATGATGATGATGATGATGATGATGATGATGATGATGATGATGATGATGATGATGATGATGATGATGATGATGATGATGATGATGATGATGATGATGATGATGATGATGATGATGATGATGATGATGATGATGATGATGATGATGATGATGATGATGATGATGATGATGATGATGATGATGATGATGATGATGATGATGATGATGATGATGATGATGATGATGATGATGATGATGATGATGATGATGATGATGATGATGATGATGATGATGATGATGATGATGATGATGATGATGATGATGATGATGATGATGATGATGATGATGATGATGATGATGATGATGATGATGATGATGATGATGATGATGATGATGATGATGATGATGATGATGATGATGATGATGATGATGATGATGATGATGATGATGATGATGATGATGATGATGATGATGATGATGATGATGATGATGATGATGATGATGATGATGATGATGATGATGATGATGATGATGATGATGATGATGATGATGATGATGATGATGATGATGATGATGATGATGATGATGATGATATTGAAGAATTAAATCTGAAAGGCAGTAGTTGTGCCCTAGGCGGATTCTACGCCCCCTTTTTTTATCAGCTGTGGGGGGTTTGCTTGAGGGTTAATAGGCTTTTGTGACACTAATTCGCAAACAAAACTACGGCTGTCGCCAATTGATCGAAATGCGACATCATACTAACATTATAAAAGCGAAAGTTGAGATGGATGGATGTTTGTGAGAGTTTGTAGCCTAAACGGCTGAACGGATCTCGGTGAAATTTGGCAAAGACGTAGAGAATAGTTTGGACGAACACATAGACTACTCACTTTTGTTTTTTGTTTAATTCCATGCGGACGGAGCTGCGGGCGAAAGCTAGTTAATTCATAATCAAAGATTTTGGGCCTGTCCCACCAAATTGTAAAGTATCTGATAACAATCCAACGTGTAAAATAAGTGGTGGAAATATCGGATTTTGTTCCCTTATCTGATAGTGATGTCATTTTTAAGCTATCTGAACCTCTATCAGCTAGTGGTGGGACAGGCCCTTTATTTGTTAAAAAAAAAAACTTTCCTACATTACTTGTAAATCCTTGAAAATAGCTATAATTTTTTTCAAATATGTTGGCAACCCAAGATAAGCATGGTGTACATTACACTCCCCATATCCTTTCATACGTAAAATTGTGTTCTCCGATTTTTTCATACAAACGTTTCTTCTCTTATTAATATATTTTTTCATATATTTTCAGATGCATGTCTATGCAAACGGGGTCCCCAGCCTGGATACATATTCTTGTTCGATATGCGAGGTGTTAAACTGGGACATCTCACTAGAGTTGGTTTGTCGTAAGTATTCTGTTAATAGTTTTATTACTTTTAGGCAATAAATATAATTGTAACTTGCGTAATTAACTTAAACACTAAGTGGTACTGATCCCGCCAAAATGGTGAATATTCCAATACGTCTAATGACATTGACAACTGTCAGATAGAGACGGGACGTCTATGTCGATAATCTAATGTTGCCCGATTTTCTTAACGCTACTGAAGGTAAGTCTGGAGTTGTGCCACTTATGGCCGCTTTCCCAGCTACGGTTAATCGTTCGTTAGTGTTATTGGTTCGATAACTTTATGAAATCCGTTTCGGAACTATTTAACTTGAGTTTTATTCTGTTGAAACTTAGATCAACTTTATATTCGAATTTAGTATCATTTTTAAGACTATTTTGTTTGTAATTTTAAATCGAGTTTTTAATATAAATGTTTATGCCTTCTTATATTTTTTAAATAAAAATATTAGTAGATTTTTGTTAATTCACTAATATTTCCTTTAACCATACCAACTAAGCTCTAGACTTCTGATAGGATATGGTTTACAATAGTCGAATGGGATTCGAACCCTCGACCGCAAGGTCGGTTCCGTACCCCAAACCATTAGGCTATTGGCGCTTACTAATATTAATTAATAAAGCTTAAATTAATATATGAAAATAGTATATGCATATATGATTATGTGTTTTAGCTTTCAAAAGGACAAGCAAAGGTATGGAGAAAAAATATGTATAGATCATATTTTTTTTAATTTAATGTCGAATTTGCTTGGTAACTGAAGCTATGATAAATTTATTTATTACTACCTTTTGCCAGCGACTCTGTCCGCGTGAAATTTAAAAATAATAATAAAGAAATAAAAAATATAGCCTATGTTACTCACAGATAAATTACCTTTCTAACGGTGAAAGAATTTTTAAAATCGGCCTAGTAGTTTTTCACACAAAGTTTTCCTCTTTTTTTTTTCTTTTTTTATTATAAAAATATTAGTAGAGTTTTGTTAATTTACTAATATTTCCTTTAACCATTCCAACTAAGCTCTAGGCTTGTGCTAGGATATGGTTCACGACAATAGTCGAATGCCCGGATTCGAACTCTCGACCTCAATATTACCTTTTTATAATATTAGTATAGATAAATGTTATTATTTTATTAATAGTTGTGAATTTCTGTTAAATTTATGCATTTAATTAATTTATGTATTTATTCCCATTTATACTTGTTAATTTCTCATGAAAATAAAAATGTTGAATGACCGCGAGAAGACATTTTATATTATAATAATTTAAAGCAAGTTTTAATATGTGGTAATTGTAAATTATATTATAATTATGCAAATATGCAAATTGTCGCAATGTACATTTTATATTAAAATTTTCCGTATATTTTTTAATGTGTTGAATTTTGAATATTTTTCAATAAAACAATGTACTCGTAAATGTTTATTTTTGTGGCCAATATTACTACAAACATATTTTTTTTTTTAATATCAACTTCTACAGACTCTTGGTCCGTACTCTTTTTCGCACAGTTTGTTTTACTATTCTTTTTCATTTTTTTGTTGTGTAATCCTTATGACACTTGTTGTGGATTTAAAAGAAGGTTTAATTATAACAAATATACACTGGCTGTAATATTTAGTGAGTTCTTTTTTTTTTTTACTACCAACATTTGACCAGTTTGAGTTTAAATATGGAGTGGCCATGACCTTGGCACGGGCATATGGATATGTGCAATGTCAGTTTTTATGAATAAAACTTAACTGTGTGTTTTCACTGCTATTGAAACATGCTACTATCTTTTTTATTTTTTAATAATGAAGGTATTGTAGGGCTAGCTGTTGCTCGCGACTTCGGGCGCGTTAAAAAAAACATAGCCTATGTTACTGAGAACGTAGCTTTTTAATGGTGATTTTTTGCAATCGGCCTAGTAGTTTTTGTGTTATTTCAATACATATATATATAAATCTTTGCTCTTTATTATATTAGTATAATATTATAAATGCGAAAGTTTAGATGGATGGATGTTTGTTAGAGTTTGTAGCCTAAACGGCTGAACGGATATCGATGAAATTTAGCGTAGATGTAGAGGATAGTCTGGAAGAACACATAGGCTACTCACTTTTGTTTTTTTTAATTCCACGCGGACGGAGTCGCGGGCGAAAGCTAGTTAGTATATAAAACCAAATTTAATTTCATGTAACATATTTTATTTTTAACTCATATGTTAAATGCCAAAAAAACGTCTCGCACGTAATATATTTTTTACAATAGTCAAATGTTAATATTTAACCAGTTTTTATATATAGGTAATTACACTAGGCAGCAAATAAAAGGCCACTGTATTTACAAGCATATTAAAACGAATAAAGTTTTGTTATATTTGTGGTGAATAAAGTCAAAAACTATTGATTCGATTGCAAAAAATCTTTCACCATTAAAATGCCGCACACCTTTAGGCTTACTTAGGGTTACTAACTTTCGCCAGAAACTAAATTAGCGTTAAAGTGAAATAAGTAGCCTATGTGTGTCCAGACTATCCTCTATGTGTATGTTCAGCAGTTAGGTTACAAACTCTAACAAATATCCATCTAACTTTCGCATTTATAATATAAGTAAGATAACATTCAACAAAAACAATACTTTTGTGTAAATTCATGCACGTTTTAATATGCCACGTAATTACAGGTCTTTGCGCAAGTTCTTTCAATACGTGCAGGAGGCGCTGCCCGTGCGTATGAAGGCCATCCACGTGTTCAATACTGAGCCAGTTTTGGACAAACTATTGCTTCTCATACGGCCTTTTATGGATAAAAAGTTCTTCGATATGGTGAGAATAAAGTTTTGTTATATTTGTGGTGAATAAAGTCAAAAACTATTGATTCGATTTCAAAAATTCTTTCACCATTAAAATGCCACACCCTTACTTAGGGTTACTAGCTTTCCCCAGAAACTAAATTAGCGTTAAAGTGAAATAAGTAGCCTATGTGTGTCCAGACTATCCTCTATGTGTATGTTCAGCAGTTAGGATACAAACTCTAACAAATATCCATCTAACTTTCGCATTTATAGTATAAGTAAGATAACATTCAACAAAAACAATACTTTTGTGTAAATTCATGCACGTTTTAATATGCCACGTAATTACAGGTCTTTGCGCAAGTTCTTTCAATACGTGCAGGAGGCGCTGCCCGTGCGTATGAAGGCCATCCACGTGTTCAATACTGAGCCAGTTTTGGACAAACTATTGCTTCTCATACGGCCTTTTATGGATAAAAAGTTCTTCGATATGGTGAGAATAAAGTTTTGTTTACCAGGTCCCCACCAAATCTACCCTAATGGCTTTAGTTCTCGCCCTGGCAGGTTGTAAAGCTACCCTAATGGCTATAGTTCTCGCCCTGGCAGGTTGTAAAGCTACCCTAATGGCTATAGTTTTCGCCCTGGCAGGTTGTAAAGCTACCCTAATGGCTATAGTTCTCGCCCTGGCAGGTTGTAAAGCTACCCTAATGGCTATAGTTTTCGCCCTGGCAGGTTGTAAAGCTACCCTAATGGCTATAGTTTTCGCCCTGGCAGTTGTAAAGCTACCCTATGGCTATAGTTCTCGCCCTGGCAGGTTGTAAAGCTACCCTAATGGCTATAGTTCTCGCCCTGGCAGGTTGTAAAGCTACCCTAATGGCTATAGTTCTCGCCCTGGCAGGTTGTAAAGCTACCCTAATGGCTATAGTTTTCGCCCTGGCAGGTTTTAAAGCTACCCTAATGGCTATAGTTTTCGCCCTGGCAGGTTGTAAGCTACCCTAATGGCTATAGTTTTCGCCCTGGCAGGTTGTAAAGCTACCCTAATGGCTATAGTTCTCGCCCTGGCAGTTGTAAAGCTACCCTAATGGCTATAGTTTTCGCCCTGGCAGGTTGTAAAGCTACCCTAATGGCTATAGTTTTCGCCCTGGCAGTTGTAAAGCTACCCTAATGGCTATAGTTTTCGCCCTGGCAGTTGTAAAGCTACCCTAATGGCTATAGTTCTCGCCCTGGCAGGTTTTAAAGCTACCCTAATGGCTATAGTTCTCGCCTGGCAGGTTGTAAAGCTACCCTAATGGCTATAGTTTTCGCCCTGGCAGGTTGTAAGCTACCCTAATGGCTATAGTTTTCGCCCTGGCAGGTTGTAAGCTACCCTAATGGCTATAGTTTTCGCCCTGGCAGGTTGTAAGCTACCCTAATGGCTATAGTTCTCGCCCTGGCAGGTTGTAAAGCTACCCTAATGGCTATAGTTTTCGCCCTGGCAGGGTGTAAAGCTACCCTAATGGCTATAGTTCTCGCCCTGGCAGTTGTAAAGCTACCCTAATGGCTATAGTTCTCGCCCTGGCAGGTTGTAAAGCTACCCTAATGGCTATAGTTCTCGCCCTGGCAGGTTTTAAAGCTACCCTAATGGCTATAGTTCTCGCCTGGCAGGTTGTAAAGCTACCCTAATGGCTATAGTTTTTCGCCCTGGCAGGTTGTAAGCTACCCTAATGGCTATAGTTTTTCGCCCTGGCAGGTTGTAAGCTACCCTAATGGCTATAGTTTTTCGCCCTGGCAGGTTGTAAGCTACCCTAATGGCTATAGTTTTCGCCCTGGCAGGTTTTAAAGCTACCCTAATGGCTATAGTTTTTCGCCCTGGCAGGTTGTAAAGCTACCCTAATGGCTATAGTTCTCGCCCTGGCAGGTTGTAAGCTACCCTAATGGCTATAGTTTTCGCCCTGGCAGGTTGTAAGCTACCCTAATGGCTATAGTTTTTCGCCCTGGCAGGTTGTAAGCTACCCTAATGGCTATAGTTTTCGCCCTGGCAGGTTTTAAAGCTACCCTAATGGCTATAGTTTTCGCCCTGGCAGGTTGTAAGCTACCCTAATGGCTATAGTTTTTCGCCCTGGCAGGTTGTAAAGCTAACCCTAATGGCTATAGTTTTTCGCCCTGGCAGGTTGTAAGCTACCCTAATGGCTATAGTTCTCGCCCTGGCAGGTTGTAAGCTACCCTAATGGCTATAGTTTTTCGCCCTGGCAGGTTGTAAAGCTACCCTAATGGCTATAGTTCTCGCCCTGGCAGGTTGTAAAGCTACCCTAATGGCTATAGTTCTCGCCCTGGCAGGTTGTAAAGCTACCCTAATGGCTATAGTTTTTCGCCCTGGCAGGTTGTAAGCTACCCTAATGGCTATAGTTTTTCGCCCTGGCAGGTTGTAAAGCTACCCTAATGGCTATAGTTTTCGCCCTGGCAGGTTTTAAAGCTACCCTAATGGCTATAGTTTTTCGCCCTGGCAGGTTGTAAGCTACCCTAATGGCTATAGTTTTTCGCCCTGGCAGGTTGTAAAGCTACCCTAATGGCTATAGTTTTCGCCCTGGCAGGTTGTAAAGCTACCCTAATGGCTATAGTTCTCGCCCTGGCAGGTTGTAAGCTACCCTAATGGCTATAGTTTTCGCCCTGGCAGGTTGTAAGCTACCCTAATGGCTATAGTTCTCGCCCTGGCAGGTTGTAAAGCTACCCTAATGGCTATAGTTCTCGCCCTGGCAGGTTGTAAGCTACCCTAATGGCTATAGTTTTCGCCCTGGCAGGTTGTAAGCTACCCTAATGGCTATAGTTCTCGCCCTGGCAGGTTGTAAAGCTACCCTAATGGCTATAGTTCTCGCCCTGGCAGGTTGTAAAGCTACTCTAATGGCTATAGTTTTCGCCCTGGCAGGTTGTAAGCTACCCTAATGGCTATAGTTTTCGCCCTGGCAGGTTTTAAAGCTACCCTAATGGCTATAGTTTTCGCCCTGGCAGGTTGTAAAGCTACCCTAATGGCTATAGTTTTCGCCCTGGCAGGTTTTAAAGCTACCCTATGGCTATAGTTTTCGCCCTGGCAGGTTGTAAGCTACCCTAATGGCTATAGTTCTCGCCCTGGCAGGTTTTAAAGCTACCCTAATGGCTATAGTTTTTCGCCCTGGCAGGTTGTAAGCTACCCTAATGGCTATAGTTTTTCGCCCTGGCAGGTTTTAAAGCTACCCTAATGGCTATAGTTTTTCGCCCTGGCAGGTTTTAAAGCTACCCTAATGGCTATAGTTTTCGCCCTGGCAGGTTGTAAGCTACCCTAATGGCTATAGTTTTTCGCCCTGGCAGGTTGTAAAGCTACCCTAATGGCTATAGTTTTCGCCCTGGCAGGTTTTAAAGCTACCCTAATGGCTATAGTTTTCGCCCTGGCAGGTTGTAAGCTACCCTAATGGCTATAGTTTTTCGCCCTGGCAGGTTTTAAAGCTACCCTAATAGCTATAGTTCTCGCCCTGGCAGGTTTTAAAGCTACCCTAATGGCTTTAGTTCTCGCCCTGGCAGGTTGTAAAGCTACCCTAATGGCTATAGTTTTTCGCCCTGGCAGGTTGTAAGCTACCCTAATGGCTATAGTTTTCGCCCTGGCAGGTTTTAAAGCTACCCTAATGGCTATAGTTCTCGCCCTGGCAGGTTGTAAGCTACCCTAATGGCTATAGTTTTCGCCCTGGCAGGTTGTAAAGCTACCCTAATGGCTATAGTTTTCGCCCTGGCAGGTTTTAAAGCTACCCTAATGGCTATAGTTTTTCGCCCTGGCAGGTTGTAAAGCTACCCTAATGGCTATAGTTTTCGCCCTGGCAGGTTGTAAAGCTACCCTAATGGCTATAGTTCTCGCCCTGGCAGGTTGTAAGCTACCCTAATGGCTATAGTTTTCGCCCTGGCAGGTTTTAAAGCTACCCTAATGGCTATAGTTTTTCGCCCTGGCAGGTTGTAAGCTACCCTAATGGCTATAGTTCTCGCCCTGGCAGGTTTTAAAGCTACCCTAATGGCTATAGTTTTTCGCCCTGGCAGGTTGTAAAGCTACCCTAATGGCTATAGTTTTTCGCCCTGGCAGGTTGTAAGCTACCCTAATGGCTATAGTTTTTCGCCCTGGCAGGTTGTAAAGCTACCCTATGGCTATAGTTTTCGCCCTGGCAGGTTTTAAAGCTACCCTAATGGCTATAGTTTTCGCCCTGGCAGGTTGTAAGCTACCCTAATGGCTATAGTTTTTCGCCCTGGCAGGTTTTAAAGCTACCCTAATGGCTATAGTTTTTCGCCCTGGCAGGTTTTAAAGCTACCCTAATGGCTATAGTTTTTCGCCCTGGCAGGTTGTAAAGCTCCAAGATCTGGAGACGTACTTCAAAGCCGAAGAGCATCAGAGGATCGAGGCGTTGCCAGATAAGAAAAGAGATAAAGCGATGGAGAAAGCCTTTAAAAATTTAGATATAGATTAAATGTTAATTTTGTATGTAAAAATCATTCCATCCTTTTAAGTACTTAGAATGCTTTTTAATTATCAAATTTAGTAAACAATAGATATTAGATGCACTTTTTTATCTCGATTTTTATGTGAAACGGTGGTTTTTTAATTGTATTTTTAGTGTGATTTTTTCACATATTAGTTTGGAGCAAGTAATATTTTTTGGTATACTAATTTAAAAAGAAATTATTTGATTGTTTTGTTCGGGATATAATAATTAAATTAATTTTCAAATACTTTTAACCCTTAATTCGAAAGAGTCCAGTTTGACGAACATTAATTTATAAAAATCTTCTGAAGTATGTAGTTTATTTAATGAAAAAAATGTGACTTTACTAAAAAAAAAAAAATTTTTTCTACAAAAAACTCCGTCGAATTAAGGGTTAAACAACTTTTAAAAATATAGTACTGTGTTAAATGTTTTTGTAGAGTAGAATTGGGGCTTTTTTTCTAATTGTTTGTTTTTAATATATAATATAATATAATTCTGGTAGATTTGTTAAAAATCATAATCCCTGATAATAGTATTTATCAAATGATTTTATTGATATAAATGTTTTTAATTATATTCCATTATCTATTGCAAATTTTGATACGATATTTTAATTCAGGTCAATCTTACTGTTATACTCAGAGTTGTTAAATAATCTTCTTGAAAACTTAAGGAAGGGATTCTTTAAGTTGCGAGTGTAAGGAAGTTAGAATTTCATAAACTTTTTTTTTTATTTTTTTTTTTCAAAAAGATATTTTTGCTGAATTTAAAGTTCTAGATAAATTGTATAATATTTATATTCATTGAAAAAAAGCCTTAAAATGAGTATAATTTTAATACACAGAATTATATTGTATATGCTCCTAAGCCCTTTTGGACCAGTAATTGGACCACATTATTTTTTATTGTAATTTAGATATAAGTCAATTGTTATATAAATATTTAGAATTTCATTAATAGTAACAAATTCGTCAATTAAATTTATTCTCGTTACTTAATATTATGTAACGCTTTGATAAAAAAAACCATTCCTAATGTTTAGAAAATTGTTTATAATGTTTATTTAGAAAAACAATTGGCAACACTTTTAAATGGACGAAAGGCTGTTATCATGAATATCCGTGAGAACTTTTTCGTAATGTCATAGACAACACGATAGACAAACAAAATGTACAGTTCATTGTGATGTTACTTTCAAATTTACATAGATATTAGCATTTTTTTAAGTTAAATAAACATAAAATAAGGTGTACAAAAGTTGAGGCTTACATACTGTGCATAATGTATCGAATACGTTCTCGCAATTGTTACACAAATATTCGTGATAGACCCTAAGTTAAAGTTTATTTAGAGTGTACACCTTTGACTAAACTATCTCACAACTGTTTAGTCTCTCTTTGATTCCTATGAGGTTATATGAGGTACACTACTCGATGTTTAGTTGTGCTAAACAGGTGAATTGGCGAGACAATCGACAATCACAACAGTTGTGCGATAGTTTAGTCAAATCGCTCGCTTTTAGTATGAGAAAAAACTCTTAATACACACTGCCATGATAAATAACGAGTTATTTTAGCAATTCTTATCTTGACCATGACATTTATCAGATCTGATAAATTTGACAATTTATATTAAAAACATTGAACAAACGTTCATTTGAAAATGTAAAAAAAAAGCACGCTAAATTGTTATAAAAGTATTTATTAATTTCAAAATATAATTTACCTACTTATATTTAAAATATAGAGCAGTTATGTAATTTTAGATAATGCATTGACACTTGTATACATATACATTTCTTTCATTGTCTTAACAACAGCAAATATACATGTACAATGCTTTCTAATTCTATAGTATAAACACGATATTTTTGTCATGGACTATTTTAAATTCTATTGTTATACAGATAAGGCTTAATTTCAAATAAATGTAGAATATCGTATAAACACGATATTTCTGTCATCGACTATTTTAAATGCTATTGCTCTACGAATAAAGCTTAGTTTCAAATAAATGTAGAATATCGTATAAACACGATATTTCTGTCATCGACTATTTTAAATGCTATTGCTCTACGAATAAAGCTTAGTTTCAAATAACTGTAAAATATCGTGTTTTAGTTTTCTGGCATCTTACTAGCAGATTTAAACACGGTATTTTTGTCATGGACTATTTTAAATGCTATTGCTCTACGAATAAAGCTTAGTTTCAAATAACTGTAAAATATCGTGTTTTAGTTTTCTGGCATCTTACTAGCAGATTTAAACACGGTATTTTTGTCATGGACTATTTTAAATTCTATTGTTATACAGATAAGGCTTAATTTCAAATAAATGTAGAATATCGTATAAACACGATATTTCTGTCATCGACTATTTTAAATGCTATTGCTCTACGAATAAAGCTTAGTTTCAAATAACTGTAAAATATCGTATAAACACGATATTTCTGTCATCGACTATTTTAAATTCTATTGTTATACAGATAAGGCTTAATTTCAAATAAATGTAGAATATCGTATAAACACGATATTTTTGTCATGGACTATTTTAAATGCTATTGCTCTACGAATAAAGCTTAGTTTCAAATAACTGTAAAATATCGTGTTTTAGTTTTCTGGCATCTTACTAGCAGATTTAAACACGGTATTTTTGTCATGGACTATTTTAAATTCTATTGTTATACAGATAAGGCTTAATTTCAAATAAATGTAGAATATCGTATAAACACGATATTTCTGTCATCGACTATTTTAAATTCTATTGTTATACAGATAAGGCTTAATTTCAAATAAATGTAGAATATCGTATAAACACGATATTTTTGTCATGGACTATTTTAAATGCTATTGCTCTACGAATAAAGCTTAGTTTCAAATAACTGTAAAATATCGTGTTTTAGTTTTCTGGCATCTTACTAGCAGATTTAAACACGGTATTTTTGTCATGGACTATTTTAAATGCTATTGCTCTACGAATAAAGCTTAGTTTCAAATAACTGTAAAATATCGTGTTTTAGTTTTCTGGCATCTTACTAGCAGATTTAAACACGGTATTTTTGTCATGGACTATTTTAAATTCTATTGTTATACAGATAAGGCTTAATTTCAAATAAATGTAGAATATCGTATAAACACGATATTTTTGTCATGGACTATTTTAAATGCTATTGCTCTACGAATAAAGCTTAGTTTCAAATAACTGTAAAATATCGTGTTTTAGTTTTCTGGCATCTTACTAGCAGATTTAAACACGGTATTTTTGTCATGGACTATTTTAAATTCTATTGTTATACAGATAAGGCTTAATTTCAAATAAATGTAGAATATCGTATAAACACGATATTTCTGTCATCGACTATTTTAAATTCTATTGTTATACAGATAAGGCTTAATTTCAAATAAATGTAGAATATCGTATAAACACGATATTTCTGTCATCGACTATTTTAAATTCTATTGTTATACAGATAAGGCTTAATTTCAAATAAATGTAGAATATCGTATAAACACGATATTTTTGTCATGGACTATTTTAAATTCTATTGTTATACAGATAAGGCTTAATTTCAAATAAATGTAGAATATCGTATAAACACGATATTTTTGTCATGGACTATTTTAAATTCTATTGTTATACAGATAAGGCTTAATTTCAAATAAATGTAGAATATCGTATAAACACGATATTTTTGTCATGGACTATTTTAAATGCTATTGCTCTACGAATAAAGCTTAGTTTCAAATAACTGTAAAATATCGTATAAACACGATATTTCTGTCATCGACTATTTTAAATTCTATTGTTATACAGATAAGGCTTAATTTCAAATAAATGTAGAATATCGTATAAACACGATATTTCTGTCATCGACTATTTTAAATTCTATTGTTATACAGATAAGGCTTAATTTCAAATAAATGTAGAATATCGTATAAACACGATATTTTTGTCATGGACTATTTTAAATGCTATTGCTCTACGAATAAAGCTTAGTTTCAAATAACTGTAAAATATCGTATAAACACGATATTTCTGTCATCGACTATTTTAAATGCTATTGCTCTACGAATAAAGCTTAGTTTCAAATAACTGTAAAATATCGTGTTTTAGTTTTCTGGCATCTTACTAGCAGATTTAAACACGGTATTTTTGTTATGGACTATTTTAAATTCTATTGTTATACGAATAAAGCTTAGTTTCAAATAAATGTAGAATATCGTATAAACACGATATTTCTGTCATCGACTATTTTAAATGCTATTGCTCTACGAATAAAGCTTAGTTTCAAATAACTGTAAAATATCGTGTTTTAGTTTTCTGGCATCTTACTAGCAGATTTAAACACGGTATTTTTGTTATGGACTATTTTAAATTCTATTGTTATACAGATAAGGCTTAATTTCAAATAAATGTAGAATATCGTATAAACACGATATTTTTGTCATAGACTATTTTAAATGCTATTGCTCTACGAATAAAGCTTAGTTTCAAATAACTGTAAAATATCGTGTTTTAGTTTTCTGGCATCTTACTAGCAGATTTAAACACGGTATTTTTGTTATGGACTATTTTAAATTCTATGGTTATACAGATAAGGCTTAATTTCAAATAAATGTAGAATATCGTATAAACACGATATTTTTGTCATGGACTATTTTAAATGCTATTGCTCTACGAATAAAGCTTAGTTTCAAATAACTGTAAAATATCGTATATTATCAGTATAGTTTTCTGATATTTTACTAGGAGATTTAAACACGGTATTTTTGTCATGGATTATTTTAAAGTCTATTGCTATACGAATAAAGCTTAGTTTCAAATAACTGTAAAATATCGTGTTTTAGTTTTCTGGCATCTTACTAGCAGATTTAAACACGGTATTTTTGTCATGGACTATTTTAAATGCTATTGCTCTACGAATAAAGCTTAGTTTCAAATAACTGTAAAATATCGTGTTTTAGTTTTCTGGCATCTTACTAGCAGATTTAAACACGGTATTTTTGTCATGGACTATTTTAAAGTCTATTGCTATACGAATAAAGCTTAGTTTCAAATAAATGTAGAATATCGTATAAACACGATATTTTTGTCATGGACTATTTTAAAGTCTATTGCTATACGAATAAAGCTTAGTTTCAAATAACTGTAAAATATCGTGTTTTAGTTTTCTGGCATCTTACTAGCAGATTTAAACACGGTATTTTTGTCATGGACTATTTTAAAGTCTATTGCTATACGAATAAAGCTTAGTTTCAAATAAATTTAAATTGTTATGTTTTAAATTTTGTTTATTTAACCTTGAACTCGACCTCTTCGCATCGTTTTAATTAAATTGTTTCGAAATCTGTAATTGCGGTAGAAAGTTTGCCTTATTTTCTACGCGTTTTAAAATTTAGAAATACGATTTTTGAAGACCTTGTGATTTGTTCGAATTTATTAGACTTTCTAATTAATAGTTCCAATTTAAAATAATAACGGACAAAATTATATTCGTGTTCATTACAATAAAAATAAATATATTAGTGGAACTTTAATGATTAATTTCAACCGTGTTATGATTTATGACTCTAAAATGGTTACGCGAGCCAAAAATCTTACTAATATTATAAATGCGAAAGTTTAGATGGATGGATGGATGGATGGATGGATGGATGGATGGATGGATGGATGGATGGATGGATGGATGGATGGATGGATGGATGGATGGATGGATGGATGGATGGATGGATGGATGGATGGATGGATGGATGGATGGATGGATGGATGGATGGATGGATGGATGGATGGATGGATGGATGGATGGATGGATGGATGGATGGATGGATGGATGGATGGATGGATGGATGGATGGATGGATGGATGGATGGATGGATGGATGGATGGATGGATGGATGGATGGATGGATGGATGGATGGATGGATGGATGGATGGATGGATGGATGGATGGATGGATGGATGGATGGATGGATGGATGGATGGATGGATGGATGGATGGATGGATGGATGGATGGATGGATGGATGGATGGATGGATGGATGGATGGATGGATGGATGGATGGATGGATGGATGGATGGATGGATGGATGGATGGATGGATGGATGGATGGATGGATGGATGGATGGATGGATGGATGGATGGATGGATGGATGGATGGATGGATGGATGGATGGATGGATGGATGGATGGATGGATGGATGGATGGATGGATGGATGGATGGATGGATGGATGGATGGATGGATGGATGGATGGATGGATGGATGGATGGATGGATGGATGGATGGATGGATGGATGGATGGATGGATGGATGGATGGATGGATGGATGGATGGATGGATGGATGGATGGATGGATGGATGGATGGATGGATGGATGGATGGATGGATGGATGGATGGATGGATGGATGGATGGATGGATGGATGGATGGATGGATGGATGGATGGATGGATGGATGGATGGATGGATGGATGGATGGATGGATGGATGGATGGATGGATGGATGGATGGATGGATGGATGGATGGATGGATGGATGGATGGATGGATGGATGGATGGATGGATGGATGGATGGATGGATGGATGGATGGATGGATGGATGGATGGATGGATGGATGGATGGATGGATGGATGGATGGATGGATGGATGGATGGATGGATGGATGGATGGATGGATGGATGGATGGATGGATGGATGGATGGATGGATGGATGGATGGATGGATGGATGGATGGATGGATGGATGGATGGATGGATGGATGGATGGATGGATGGATGGATGGATGGATGGATGGATGGATGGATGGATGGATGGATGGATGGATGGATGGATGGATGGATGGATGGATGGATGGATGGATGGATGGATGGATGGATGGATGGATGGATGGATGGATGGATGGATGGATGGATGGATGGATGGATGGATGGATGGATGGATGGATGGATGGATGGATGGATGGATGGATGGATGGATGGATGGATGGATGGATGGATGGATGGATGGATGGATGGATGGATGGATGGATGGATGGATGGATGGATGGATGGATGGATGGATGGATGGATGGATGGATGGATGGATGGATGGATGGATGGATGGATGGATGGATGGATGGATGGATGGATGGATGGATGGATGGATGGATGGATGGATGGATGGATGGATGGATGGATGGATGGATGGATGGATGGATGGATGGATGGATGGATGGATGGATGGATGGATGGATGGATGGATGGATGGATGGATGGATGGATGGATGGATGGATGGATGGATGGATGGATGGATGGATGGATGGATGGATGGATGGATGGATGGATGGATGGATGGATGGATGGATGGATGGATGGATGGATGGATGGATGGATGGATGGATGGATGGATGGATGGATGGATGGATGGATGGATGGATGGATGGATGGATGGATGGATGGATGGATGGATGGATGGATGGATGGATGGATGGATGGATGTTTGATTCAATTTAAAACAGCGCCATCTAGTTTTCTAACTGGAATTTTTAAAGTAATACTAAACCATAGATTTTATTTTTTGTCACGCACAGCATATTAAATATTCGAAAACCAAGTATTTTGCTTATTCCCTACTTAGAACATTTTCTTTTTAGTATTTTTAAGCTCTTAACTTAAAGTTTTGTCTACCCAACTAAAATCATTTATTTAGAAATGAAGGTGTCCCAAATTAATTTTTAGTAATGGCAACATTCGTCTTTAACTGTCAAAAGTGTAACCGTCCTCGAACACCTGCCGTTGATTAATTAAAGCATTTGTTTTGGAAATTACAAAAGGAGAATTATAAACGAAAAATGTAATAAGAGCATATATCATTACTGAAAGTTTGCATTATTTGATACTGTGATCTTAGTTGTATAGTTTTGTCCAAACAAATTCGAGTTGTCGTTGAATTAAATGGGTAAGTTATATTCAAAACGTTTAAATTAAAAAAAAAAACTTTTAAAGACTCCAAAACTGTCCAATTTTATCCGACAGTACATTCTTTATATTAAACTAGTTTTTGAAGATCTAACAATTTCCTTTGTTAGCAACATCCATAACAAAAGACTTATGACAAACTATTGAATTACTAAGTTTAAATGTTGTTTTTTTTATGTAATATTTTATGTACATTATACCATGGTAATAATGCTTTTTAAGAACATACACAATTTTTCTAAATCTAATATAGTAGACCTAATTAACTTAGTGGCATATAACATAGCAATGCATATGAATCGCTCAAATCAGAAAAAAAAACATTACAAGGCAAATCACCAGCCAGTTGTTGCATATTGCTTAACTGGTTAACAGATATAACTGTATAGAAATTGAATCTTTGCTTCCAGTTTACCATGGAACCTGTGGACAACAACATATTCGAAGTGAAATCCAATTTAAAGAGTAAAAGAAAAAGGGTCCCCAACTCCAACGTTTTTCTGAACCCTGCATTAGATCTACTCGCTAACGAAGACCCTATGTGCAACAACGCAATGGAAATTACACCAGGAAAACGCCGGAAAAGGACTAAAAGCTGTGATATTATTGCATTTGAAAATACTGCCTTGGATTTAGGTATTAGTAGATCTGCTGTCAACGAATTTTTGATAAGAGAGTTAGATAATGTACGCAAAAATGTCAGGAAATATGATAGTCCAGTAGGTAGTGAAAATCCTACACAATGTAGTGAACCTTTATATGCTAATTTGACTGATACACAAACAGATGCAGCAAATTCTATAAATAATGTATTTGATTTACAAAATGCAGCGGATACCAGTATAAGTACAGGAGAATCTGATTCTGGGATCTCAATAATAGAACAGAGATCTTTAAATGCAATTACAACTGATCTAGACGCAGATATAATCAACAATGTAACAAACATACAAAGCAATGTAACTAATCAAATATTTGTTAATAATACAAGCAATTTGAATTTAAGTTTCATTGATAGACTTGCATTAAACTCACCATCAGATAACCAATCACTCTATCTTGATGATGATTTAAACGAAAGTAATATAATGGAAATAAAAACTATAACTATAGTTACAAAAAAGAAACGATTACCAAAGAAATGTACAAATCCATTCTTAGATCCCAATTTAAATACAGAAATCGAAACTACTACAGAAAATCCTTTTACATTCAATGACGAAACTAAATCTGAAATGGAATATAATATAGAAGCTATCACAAGACCGGTAACAAATATTGTACCAGTAAGAAATATAATACCTCGTACATTATTCACTGGTGATACAAACAGTACGATATCAACTGTAAACGAATCAATTATGAATACAGAAAACGTATACGAGAATATCGACAGTTACAGAGCAGAAAGTCCTATTTACGAAAATATAGAAGAAACCAATAGTACAAATTATAACAAACAAAGCAAAATCTTAGGCCATGATGTATCAAGGTTTAGTGCAGTAGATATTTTAAATTTAAACAAAAACAACGATAATAACGTCACAACCGATTCAAATGATAGTAAAATTTGAAAAACATATTCAAAATCAATAAACTATCGAAAAAGGTGATGAAAACGCTAAAAAAGACATTCAAAGGTGATAAAGTCGAACATAATGTTACTTTAAATCCTTACGAAGTGCCGAGAAAACCGATTAAATTAAAAACTCCCGTTAAAGAATCTGGAATAGAAAATCCTGGTTTAAATTTAGATAATTCTGATGAAATTGAAGTAGAAGAGATGGAGGAAGAAAATGAATATGAAACTATAAAAACTATTAGAAATACACGACTAAATATGAACGTAACTCCACTTAAGGAACGAAACAATGAGGTCGATTTGTCCAACACCAAACCAAATACACCAGGAAAGAAAGTTAGATTCGATTCAACATTGAACAGGGAGAAAATAATAACAGGCGATAGCTTCGAAGTGCAAAGTCCAGGGTTGGATGCGAAAATTGATAATTATCACGATGAATTAGAAAATTGCATTAATGAGAAAAAGTTTTTGCAACAAAACATGTCAGAAAAATGACAGAAAGTCTAAAGGCCTGTTCCACCAAATTGTAAATTGTCTGATAACAATCCAACGTGTAAAATATGTGATGGAAATATAGGATTTTGTTACCTTATCTGACTGACGTCAATTTTAAGCTATCTGAGCCTCTATCCAGTGGTGGAACAGGCTCTAATACTTTAAAAACAGTAATGTTTTTGTAAAAATACCAGATATCAAGATAACAAAGAAAAAGACGTTAAACAAATTCTTAAAGACAAGTCGAAACTCAATCCAGAAGTCAGAAAATTGTTATGTTGTATTTGAAAAGCATCTTGTAAAGTAAAATAAGCTAGGAAGGAGAATTTTTATAGGAGTTTATAAAAAATCACGTTTTTAATACATAGGGTACAGTTTATACTGCCAAATGAACCCAAAGTATGGATAAAATAACATTTTTTACAATGTTAGAAGATATACAAGTTTATGATATAAGTATTTATTTGCACTTTTTTAATTAGTGTTAACATTTTTGATCTTCAGATAAGATCTATGTTTAATGTTCATAATAATTTTGTGAAATTAAGTCAAATTATTTGAAATTCTGAAAGCAATTTTTTGTAACGATATTTTTTTCTTGATAATTAATCTAGTTTTATATAAGAATTTAATTTATTCGTTTTTAGTTTAAAGTTAGTTTTAACTTTTATTTGGACTATTGTCTAATATTTTTTACAAAATCCAACATAATAAGCCCATGTACTTAAATATGCCGTATTTCTAAAGCTCTCTGTATAACTAAGTCATTTTTTTCTAATTGTATTAAAGACTGGATCTTGCCAAATAAAAACTTTTTACAGAATCTCATTTTTTTAATAATAAGCCTTGGTAGGTTTAAAAAGAAAAGATAGCAAATGAACTATCGCAAAATCTCAAATTAAATCAATCTGAGATCTAATCATACGAATCTCTACAAAGTATAGAAATAAAATTTTCTCACTTCGTAAATGTCAATAAGCAATTTAGCGATAACAATTTGCCTAGGCAAAACACAAACTGACAGAATTCACGATCGATTTGCGACATAGATTAAAACGACCTTAGATGTGTCCTTCATTTAATTTTCTTTATTCACTTGTCATTGCCGCGCCCGTCTATTCCAGGATTCTGCACAATACTTAAAAGGCAATTGAGTTAATCTGCAACCTTGCATTGTGCAACCCGCTCATTGGATAATAGTCTAAAGCACGTGGCTCTTTAAATAGATATAAAAAACAAACTTGTCTTACTCAGTGAGAAAATTTTAAACTAAATTATAATAGCTCTTTTACTATTTTCTTACTGTAAAATCCCCATAAATGCAACAAAATCCTTGTTGGACTGTAGTTTTCTTGTTCGATGACTTATTTTCCGTACCTGAGTTAGTATTCTATATTTTCTAAGATAATTCCCCGCGATAATAGTCCAACTAACCGGGCCAGCTAAGTTAGTACTACTTCATTCTGCCCACGCCCACATTCAAGCCAATAGTTTAATGAGCGCATTAAATGGTTTATTTATTGACAGTAATAAGATCTGTTAAGTACTCTCTGGTTAGTATAATCGGTAACGAATCGTTATCTCGGGTTCTTGCTTATTTTCCGTTCTTGTTTATAACACTAGTTGCCAGTTAATAACGATTAACTAAATAACTTTCGTGATTGTTTTATTAGTAATAAGCCGGAATAAATGTTAGGTTATGTGTTAATTCGAACTTTTTGACAGATAAGAATTCCCGCCCAAACACTATTTTGTTAACCAGAGACAAATTGATTGATTTTTTTTTAGGTAACAGAATTATATGTTAATTATAAATTACGATGTAATATCTTGGAAAATATTGATCAGCGGCAAATAGATCATTCCGATTAGATTGATCAACCATTTTAAAATCTACAAAGCAATAGTCAATTTTTTGTATAAAATCTCATATTGTTTAAATAGTTAGTACACTGTGTGTGGTCTTCATTTTTTATTACTTCCAATCGTAAACGAAATACGACTTCAAAATAATATCAAGGCAAAGTTCAATTCAGACAATTGTTGTTTATATTTTACGATCGCTTCCTAGAACATTCGATGGGGATTTTATTGCCCGCGCCTGTTTCTATTGACCACTTGTTGTCAATTATTTTTTTCGTTTCAATCTTCATGCCACCGATCGATTGAGGACTCGAGAAATTTAGAATCCAACGAGAAATATGTATTGGTAATGACAGACGTTACTCGGTGTAATTTTACATAATACACGGCGAGCAGCACATATATGTAGGCAGTACATAGTTCACTAAGAAACCAGCGAGCAACGCGCCGCTCGATGCGAATGTTACGTTTCGTAACCTACTTTGTATCATACGACCAGTACTCACGCAAAAGTAATTAAAGGGATCTTGGATTTTGGTATAGATTTGTTTTTAATGTGTTGATAACTCTAAAATATACTTTACCCGTTAATTCTACACGGGCGAAGTTGCATGCTTTCGTCACTGGCAATTATTTGCTCGGCAAAGTTTGTAGCACTGGCTCCGCACCGCAATCGCGTCGTGTTTGCGAAGGTGATTGCGCGGAGGTAAACTGTGTCCGACAAACACGGCTCTGGACCTAATCAAATTATTTATGCACTCCCCTTGTTTGTTTTAATAACAAGCATGTGACCTATATTGTATTAAGAACGTAGGTTTGAATTGCAACTTCATTATTAGCAAATAAATGCCAATATTGTAAGAGCGAGCGCGCACCTTTGACTAAACTATCGAACAACTGTTGCGCGATAGTCGATTGTCTCGCAGCCTCAATTGTTTAGTTGTAAAACTAAAAATCGAGTAGTGTTCACCTCCATATAAGCTCATAAGAATCAAAGTGAGATTAAACTGTTATGCGATATTTTAGTCAAATGTGTGCGTAATATTAAAAGAAATAATATTTGCAGATTTAGCGCAACAATGTGCAAATGTAATTATCTTTCGTAAGATTATCTTGAAACATTTGCTCAGTGTTAGGAAAAACCGTTTTTTATTCTTGTCTACTATTTTTCTATCTAGATTTTATAGAACATATATTGGGTATTTAAGGTTTTAAAACACTAGATAAATATATAAGCACTAAATGCAGAATTTTACAATTCAAAATAAAATAAATGCTTTAAAATAACAATAATGAACAAGACCCAAAAAATTATAGCAATTATCGAACATCAATGTAAGCATGTTTTTATTAAACTCGAATTATAACCTAAAATAATATAAAACTGTTCAAATAGAACTGTTAATTCCTTTCAAAACAGCCATCCTTTTTGTTCTCTTTGTAAAGAAGGAGATAACAATATAGCAATTTAATGTATATTTCGGTGGAGTTGTAATACGATGTGAAGTTAGTAGCAGATTTACCGAGCTAACAAGATAAAGAATACGATCGATTAAATTAACTGTTCATTAAACTAATTGCTTGTAATTGGAGTATACAAGACTATTACTAAATGAGATATATTTGGTTTACTATCGATAACAATTTAAGACAACATTTGTATTTTTTTAAATAAAACAAAAGTAACATTTAAATTTTTTTTTAATCTGTTACAAAACATAAATCACACGATATTTTTGTATTTTTATTACATTCATTATTATGTTTAATCTGTTTTAAGCAATTACTTAAGAGTGTATATATTATTTTAATAAAACAATACAAATCTAGAAATAGGTTAGGTTAAGTGGTCGAGTACTGCATAGGTCGATGCATAGCCACACCCAAGAAAACAGGCGCCATTTAGCTGTAAAAGGACAGTAGACAATAAAGAAAACGTAGCTTTTACTATATTATCTGTGCTTCTAGTTACGTCCTGTAATGTCAAAGCTCGCGTATTTTCCGTGCTGTCATTTAAACAAGGGGTTTGCAACATTTTCTAGTAAAACATCTACATTTTAAATTATACTTGTCCAGACAAATTAAAAATAAATTGGGCATGTTAATCATATAACTATTTTCTTTGGATTACAAACGTTGTGATTTAATTTGTTTAAGATAACATTAAAATGTAATTAAGTAGTAATTGCAGTCATTTTTATTAATTGCGTCCCAACATAATATTAGTATAGATAACAATCCATGTTCGAATAAAGATATTAAAAAGTAACGAAACCAATCTTTATGGTAATTGTTTGCCACCCCTGATCTATGCGACATACCGAGTTTATAGCGAAGACGTTACCCCATTACCCTGTAGATACCCACCCTATTGACACCCTTTGCCGGTCGACGAACCCTATAATGGGTAGGGTAACTACATATTTATGAAAAAAGTGGAAATATTTGTATTTATGTAAGTATTAAACAACTCTAAAACTACTGGGATGATTTCAATAATTATATCACCATTAAAATGTAATTAAGTAGTAATTGCAGTCATTTTTAATAATTGCGTCCCAACATAATATTAGTATAGATAACAATCCATGTTCGAATAAAGATATTAAAAAAAAAAGATATTCGTTACAAGTTTCTTGGTTACCAAAAGCACTAAAAATACATAGTTTTAAACATATTTATTTCAAATGTGATCACTTCTATTAATTTGATAAAATTGCCAAAGCTAACAATAGCAAACTAAAATAAACGTGAGAGTATTAACTAATTTTAACTACTATCCTCAACATTTAAAATGTTGGACACCCTAAAAAATCAACAAAACACTATCACGTTACGTAATGCATTAGGTAACCACTTTGCACTAACTGGCGGTTACAGTACCCTGACCTATGGGGTTCAACAAGCAACGATGATAATTACAGTTGTTGCTTTCAAATGGGTCATTTATTACGGTTCAGTGAAGTCTACAAGTATTCATTAGAAAAAGAAAATAAAATCGTTAAATATTTAAAAGTCTTTGACAGCTGTCATTGTAATTCAATTAGGGATGTGCGACTACTTTAACGATTTTATCGGTTTCGGAAAGAATAGATGGAGTAATTATTTAAATTAAGAAATTATTATTTTTCCATTTGAGGTTATTGTCTCGTTAATAAAAAAGTATACAATATAAATTAGTCCGTGTTCGTTTCGCATCGCATCTACTTATGTAAGGGCAGTGACATTAAATAGGGCAATATTTTAATAAATACTGAACACGAATAATAGAAATGTATGATTTATCTACTGATTATATCTAGAAAGCGGTTTTTCTGTATGAAAAATACTAAGAAAATAATTGAACTGCTATATAAACAAGTGAATTGGAGCGAACAAATAGTATTTTAGTGTCAGTCTAACAATCAATGTTACAGACGGTCAAAGGTTTTTTCTCGATATATCATACCCGTATTTGTTCAAAGCCTACAATATCAATAGACTTTGATAAAAGTCTATTCGCCAGATCCAAATCGTACAAATAGAGTTCACTTATAATCCGATTGTGTTCAAATGTCCCAGTTTTTCTGTTTTTATTAAAGAACTTTGTTTAGAAAATGTTCTAGTTTAAAAAAAAAATGTTTAGTTCGTTCTTTTTAACGAGCAAGCCGCTAACTTAATCGCCGAAATAGCGAAACTATCGCTGCCTGAAGTATTTTCATTGGTTTTAGATTTTTTTTTTATTCTATGTACGTTTTTAATTGATTTTATTTTTGATCTTTTGCTAAATATATCTAGTTAAATCACCTAGACATTGAGTTAGCAAGGCTTTGTTTAACTATTTGCAAGTAGACAGTTAGACATCTCAAAGGTTATCTTTATTTGGTTAAAGATATGACTTTATTTGTAGTCTTGGAGGTTAAGAGTGAATCAATTTAATTTCTTTACGTTCCGTATATTCTTATTAATATATTTTAGTAACAAAAAATAATGGTAAGATATGATTAAGAGACTATGGATACTAGTATATTGTATTATCTGTGCGTGATGGTATGAAAAATCTTGGGAGGCCGCGAGATGAAAAGATTCTTGTACTTTCAGATTTTGAATTGTAATAAAGAGTTCAAATACATTCTTGAATAAAACATATATTTTAAATGTCCATAATATCGCATTTTCAGCCACAGAACACTAATAAAGCTAAACGTCATATTTCCCGCTCTTTTGCGTCACCGGGCGCATTCGTCGTCCGTTCTACGCATGCCCCGCACTCGCTCAGTATTGAATGAGTGTTCCAGTCCTCGCGACCCTCGTCCAGTCTTCTACCGAATGGCGACTTGATATTATCGATTTTTAGTATTAAAAATATTTTTTTTTCAATACTTAATCTCCGTCGCTTCGTGTTGTGGTAGTGTTATTTGTTAGTGCCTTTGCAAGTGAAAAACGTTCGCCCCATTGACTACCGGTAAGTAGGTCAAACGATTAAAATCGCTCTTTGTATTTGTATAAAGGATGTTTTGTATTTGTTTTGTTGTTGTATTTAAATGGTAAATCATGTATAAGGTTGTAAATCATTTTGGAGGTTGAATAGATTGTTGTTGTTTACCGGGACACGTTATTGATTCGCGCCGGGTTCTACTTGGCACGAAGGTACCTATTAGATAAGGCTGGCACTTTGTTTACTGGCCGCTTACATCTTCCTTTCTTATGTTTATTCCTTTGTTTTTTTCCATCTACATTAAACAAAACTACAAATTAACATACATTAGTATTTTGTAAAGTACTATTATTTTATGCGAAGGTTATCACGTAAACACATTGTTTTAAAATAATGAACATAATACACGAAAATTTGCAAATTAAATACTGTCTAAAAATGTTTCTTTTGTATTTTAAATTTTCCCAAACAAGTGTAGACTTTTTTGTTTGTAATGCTTTGATATTTTCAACAATTTTCTTGTGCAGTCCGAATTGTCAACTCTAGACTAACGAAAGTATTCTGTTTTTCCAAGCAAACAGTACTGTTATTAATCTTATTGACTTTAAGGCTGTTGAATTCAATTTTGAACGATATTTTAGGGATGTACCACTTTATTATTATATAATTACCGATTAATTCCATACCGATTTTTGAGTTATCTATTACCGGTTATAAATGAAAGAATCTGAAAAATGCACCACGGAATTTTAAGTACTTTTAATAGAATGTACTAAGCAGTAATAATAGTAGTAATATAGTAAACATATTGCGAAATAACAGACGAGGCCATTCACGTTTCCCGGATGGGAGTGCCCACTAATAAACATTAGGAATGGTATTTTCAGAAGTTTATACAAACAATGCATCCTTCCAACTACTGAATTAATACTTCGATATTAAATGAGATGGTTAATATATTTTTTTATACAAATTACAATATCCTATTACTTCTAAATTTTCTTCACTCATTTGAATCATTTTAAAGCATATCAAATGATACAACCCCTCTCATATGTATTTTTCCTATTTACCTATATTTTTAATTAATTATCGAGCCCATCAATGGTTTGCTGGCGACTGGTATGAAAGACTTAAAGACTACCTTCAGTAATTAGAATTGATTTCATTCATATTTCGCGAATTCGCAATTCTCTGTTCCATAGGAACAAACGACCCCGCGCCAAATTCTAAAAGAGTTTTATTGACATCGGTTTGGGAACGCACCGTCGGCGCCTACGAAAATATTTTACTGCATTTATTAATATCTGGAGATAGCGCGGAACTGCGCGTCGGGATTTACGACTTAGCCCCCGTTTACACTGGCGCTTTTATAAAAAAGCGTCGAAATAGGACAAATGCATTTCCATCTCGCTGGTCATACAGTAGCGCATATAATGCACATTGTTGCATTTTGAGCCCCAGGAAAACAAAACAAGATTGATTTTAAAACGTTTGTATGAGCCAAAACCGAGCGTTAAAAAGCACCCGTGAAAATGGGGTCTAGATCATATCTTGTGATCATATTTTTTTCGACAAGGACAACGGTAGTTTTGATAGATTTACGTGAATTCATTTGATTGTTCACGTGAAAATATCAAATGTTAATGAGCCAGATTTCCTTTTAGGAGCGACTAGTAGTTGCTATGACAACTTATTGATTGAGACAGAAAAAAGAGGAAACAGCAAGAAACAACGAGTACTTTAAAATAAAAGGATTATAATTCAAAATAGAACCCTCGAGTACGTCATATATGACGTCCATAATTTCCGCTACAAACAATCTCTTTGAGAATAACTGCGCAAAATCTTTGGTCGCAAATACTTAAATGATTATTATAAACAGGATATATCTGTTTTGGACAGTATTTTCTTTACAGAAACGATTATTACGCTGAATATTCTTAAACCTCTAACCATCAGTACCAAAGGTGAAGAACTTTGTAGAAAATTAAAAATGCTTTGATAATGAACACTAATGTCAATTTTGTAACGAAAATGCCAACCAGTTGTTTGTGTTAGCAGGTATTTACAGTTACAAATTCACAAATGGTAAGCTACGAAGTTATTTTACAAGAACTAACATAGTTAATTCTTATCGACCTTGACGTAAGTCGGAAAGAAGCCGACATGTCAAAGCCTACTTAGCGATACAAGTCTATATAACGTCTTATGGATTAGCTTGCACGTGTGTTTTACACGTTTTGTACCATGGCTTAGCAATGCAATAGGAACAATTGAAACTGTGTTAGTTATAGTAGTAGTATCATCGAGGAAAAGGACGTTGTTAATCGATAACTGCAAAAAATGCAAAACTTTACTCGATATAGCATGGAACAGCCCTAGTACCTCTTTGTCTTCTTCCGTATAGTATCGATTCATCTTCGCATTAGTTCAGTAGGGGGAACGCTAAAGTATGTCACTAATCAAATCGATAGACCGCATGAGTCCTGTTTATATCTCCATTCTGTCCTAAATTAATTTGTAACCGTTAACCGTTTTGTAATTTAGTGTTGTAAAAACCGGCAAAAAACGATAAATCGTACACTGAAAGTGCTCTAATTCCGTTAATACATTTGTATCACTCAAAAACATACACGAAAATATTTCAATGCTTCTTAAAATGTGTGAATATCAAAAATACACGGATGACCGCTCATATCATGAATGAGAGTTGACAGATTGGCGAGCGCCGCCTACGTCCGCCATTTTGATTTTGAAACAATCTAATGATATCACTCCACACTGAACATGTCCAGCGTTAATGCGTTTTATTAAATTACTCTACATTAACATTGTTTGAGATGTGGCCATGACAGTATGCAGCTGTTGGATAGGAGTTGATAGCAACCATAATATTTATTATTATATAAATTTATTTTGTACTAAATTCGCCCGCATAGAATAAAAAAAAACAATTAAATAGCCTATAAGTTCTTCCAGACTTTGCTCGACATCTATGCAAAATTTCATCGAGATTCGTTCAGCTGTCTAGGCGGCAAACTCTAAAAAATATCCATCCATCTATACTTTCGCATTTATAATACTAGTAAGATTTATAGGTTACAACTTTCCTTAAATTCGCAATATCGCCACTAACGCCTTTCAAGAATATTTCAGGAATGTAAAGCTTTATTACATTAGGATGAATTATTAATACTTTTCTATCAATGGATGTTTGTGGCTTAGCTCAAGATCTATTTTTTTATTTCCGTTTATATATAAAAATGTTGCTAAGCACAGTACGTTTTTCCTAATTGACCATTGACTAATCTACTGATTGGCTTCGGAGATACGACGATCGATTTCCGGTTATGTCATCGCTGACCCCCACCCGTCTATTACCCCCAACGCCAAGCCCCTGAGACCTAAAGCCCCTAAAGGGAAATTAATTGTAGCTATAAATTACCGTTTCTGAAGAAATAACACAATATCGGTGATTGTAAAAGTTTGTCTCTTAGAGATACTTTTATGTGAGACAATAATTTTATAGTAACTACGCCAGTTGTTTATAATACATAAAATGTTGAACAATAACACTATTATTTTCTTTACTTAATTCTAGGTAACGTTTTTAAAGTAAAAAAAAAAGAAAACAAAGTTACAATAATTTTTAAAAACCGATAAGAGTAAACGAATTTCATGTTTTCGACAAATCCCTCACTAGCAAATTATTTGACAATCTCTTGATCTTTGTCAATAGCTTTTGCCGCCTTTTCGTAAGTTGGCGCTACGCCAAGAAAAAAGAGCTAAATCACGCACAATAATTATTACGTTGTTTTCTACCCAGTATAAAATTCGATAGCAACCCCTGGTTGTTGGATGTCGATAAAATTATCTCTTCACTAGACTTAAATTGAACGTAATAAATGGTTTCAGTTTCATTCTGTCAGTTAACTTTTATAAATATTATTTTCTCCATGAAGCAAAAGCTTTATTATTTTTGTTTATTACTAATTAAGATTGAAATAACTGTATACGGATGTTTTAATATTTTCCAGTTCAAAATTATTTTTAGGTTATGTAACAATTTTGATAGTTGTTCCGAATAAATGTTGCCAGTTGCCAATATTTAATTTCAAATTACTACCAAGCTATAATTTTATTTTGAGTAATCAAACAATTTAATTGGCCGTTCTTGTAAACTAATTCAAAGAATTATAATATTTAGAGCTTCAAGCGCGACCTTTTCTGTTCGGAGGAAGCCGAACAAAATGCTAATTAAGATCTGTGTTTACGGGCCTTTGAATGGAATTAATTACTGTTTACATCATGCTTTTATAGTTTGATTGTGTCAACATTACTTACAATTGTTGATCTGAATTATTAAATGAAAGACTGAAAACGTCTTTGGTCGGTTTATGAGTTTTTGTTTTTCAAAATAAAAACAACGAGATGGACAAGTTATAAGGTTTTAAATACACTACCATAGAAAATGGATGAGAGCGTCGGTGGCTCAGTGGTTTAAGCACTTGACTTATAATCTACAGGTTCGAATCCCGCCATGTACCAATATAATTTTCAATTTTTTGTATTATCATATGTCCATAATCTACCCGACATTCTTACGTTGAAGGAAAACATCGTGATACACATATCGGCGAAGAAATTCAAAGATATATGTGAAGTCAACCATCCTGCAGTGGGCCAGCGTGGTTGACTACGGCCTAATCACTCTAATTTAGGGTAATTTTTTACTGAATTTGAATGAGGATGTTAAGAATTGATCCGGTAAAGATTGCAAAGTGTAAGAACCACAGCATCCGCGGACATATTATGGCACTGGCCGGCCGCCAAGAATGCGACTCTCATGGGATACACATCACAATTATTGGCCATAAATTTTTACAATTTCACGTAATCAAAATGTGTTTCAAAATTAAAAAAAAATCTTTGACGTAATCTACAAAATACCGTCTAGATAATATTTGTTAAAAGACTTATTGCTAAAAATTATAACTAAAAATCAATTGAAAAGTGACTTAGGTGTAGGTACACGTGTTTCCCAAAGGAATCGCGGTTAATTACCATGTATTATAAGATGAGATTAATAATGAAGGTCCATCCTGAAATGAAATGCTTAAGTTTAAGCTGTTAGAAACTTCTAACAGCTAAATACATAGTTACTAAACATATATATATGTATGTTCCATTTTCAACAATAATGATCTTTTGATAAATAATATTACTGTAATACAATTCAGTATCATTAAATAATAAATCACCGATGTTACAAATCTCAAAATAATAACAACAGTAGTGGGTAGCGTGCTATCGTGTACTTTACAAAGCAACCAAGAAACGATAAATTGTTCACTCGAAATTGGAAATTACTGCCCGATGATTTGATTTAAGTTAACGATACAACCTTTGAAAATACAAAGAATGAAAGTCTCGAAAAGAATCAATCTCGGTTACCTTGTAACGTCGTAAAAAGTCATGGGGCGGGTTCCGTGCATCGAACATTTGGCGAATTTTATGCGCATCTTTTATTTTGGGCAACCGCTCCGACAGAATCGATTGCCCCCGACACGCCACAACGATAAATTACTTTTTCCGCTCACTCCATACAATTCACGAATGAAGTAGACGGTGCATGGATCAGTCAGTCATTCGAGACCGCAGCCGCTCGGCGCCCGTGCCCGCCCCGAGCCACCCCGCGCAGTACCTCACGCCGCAAAGCTGGCTGACGCACCCGAGCGCAACCGACCGGACGCACCCCTGAGGGCTAAAAGCGTCAACCTAGCCGAGAGACCTCGCTGTCAATATGTTCGATCAGTTCGAAGCGCTGACTCGAAGCGTTCGCGGTTTTCCGACAAACAATTCTTTCCAAACCAACGCCCCGCCCCCAATAACAAAAGTGTCTCAAAACCTTGCGAGATCGTCGTCAAACAACAAAAGAGAAAAAAGATTGAGAAAATCCCGTTAGCGCTTTCCGTTCAAAATATTACCATACCAATGCGTTACGACCCAAATCGTTCAACCTCCAAACGTCCAGACGCTCACGAACACAACGATACTAAAACGAAATCTTTTAATCCCAAACAGGTCGGCGAGAACAAGAGACTGTGTCACACGATCGGCGGGAAAGAGACGGAGAACAAGCTGCTGGTGCAGATAAGTGAAGCCGAGCAAGTGACGGACTTTGAAAGGATTCTCAATAGTAATGCAGTGGTGTGGGAACGAGCGCGGGGCCACGTGTGGCGCGCCAGCGTAGCGCACGCCCCCGCCGCCGACGCCTCCGCCTCGCTGCTACCGCGCTCCTCGTACTTGCTGCACGCAGTCAGCGAGGCCTACCACCGGCTGTTCCAACAGCACGAGGAGTCGGTACGACCGCTCGTCGAGCAGTATCGACAACAAACCGTCGCTGAGCAGAAACGACGTCCCACGCCGAGCGTGTTGCAGAACGACTGGTATGATAACATTCACGACTTGGCCGAATTCTACGAGGACGATCAGTTGCTGCATAGGGAAATCGAAACTATTACCGATAACTTAATAGATGAGAAAGTAAAGGCGACAGAAGTCGTCCATCGAAATAAAAACTTCAAGGTTAATTTGGCCGGTCTAATCGGGCTGCACGTGAACGGAGGGGGGGTTTCTCCGACTGGACGGGACGACCGTGGCCCTTCACCGGAGGCGGAGTGCGGCGTCTCCGATGAAAAGGAATGGCTCGCACCGAGCATGAGCTCGAACCTCGATGATCGACCGACGAGCGAGCGCAGTGCAAACGTCGATAGTCTAGCTGAGAACTTGGATTCGATCCAATTGGGTTACGATGCTAAAGTTCCCACGATAACCTTTAGCAATTGTTGCGAGGGGCGCGTCAAGAGCGATTCGCCGGACAATACGGATGTCGTCATCCACCTCTCAGTGCCATCTATCGAGAGCATTGACGAGGCCAGGCCGCCGCTGTAAATCGTTGACATAAGTATCGATACAAAAAACCTAAAATGATCGCTATAGAAACGGAGCAGGCGATGCCGAAGGAGGAGCGAATGCCAAAAATAGAGGCCACAACTTCGCAAAGAATTTTGACTAGGTCGAGCGCCGTCAGTCAGAAGTCGGTCGATATAGTGGTGCAGCCCGACAGCTCGAACAACCCATTGCACAGGTCCAAACTGGCCCCCACCCGCTCTGCTTCGGAGACCCAGTCCTCCAGTAAGAAAATATTAAACTTGAGAAAAACGAAAAACTCATCAATAGAATCGACGATGAGTTTACCGAATCAGAAGTCGCTGGAGAAGAAACATGGCGGACTGAGGCACCAGAAAGCGATAGGTGCGCACTCCGACATCACATTGAGCACGCAGCCGTCCATGTCGGACGACAGGAAGGCGCTGAGGGAGGCATTGTATCAGGGTATATTTCATAGGCACAGGAGAACTATATTTGCCGTCGGTTCGTTCCTCAGAATGCTGAGAAGTAAAACGTCGAATTACGATTCGATACGTTCGGACTCTGACGAGATATAGCAGCCGCGGGACATGAGTGCTTGTGGACGTTAGTGGACGAACTAAGTGTGATCTGTTTGTGCTTTTGTAACGTTAATGGAACAAAGTTACCGTGTATAAGGGTAGTTAATAATTTGAGATAAGACTTGCATTGTATAATAATGTTCCTAAATAATTTGTTTTGACGTGTTTCACTTTGTCTTTGTCACACTTTTACTCTCAATTCTTTTCGTTGAAGATTTAAACGTAACGGCATTGTATTAAAAGTCAATAAAGTTGCCATATAATTGAAATATTACCTTTTAGTATAATTTGGGCGTAACACGAAGTTTTAGAGAGTAAAACAACGAAAACAATAATCCTAAAGGTTGTGACCTTAGGAGTGGTCTTTTTTTTATTATCACAAAACATGGCAACAATAATAGTGAGTTTACAATGAGCATTAACATCGCGTGACATTGGACTGTGTCAAGGGCGTCAGTTGACACGCTCCAACACCAGCTTGTCCCTGATCTGATATTAATTGTACTAATTTATTGCAAGTTTTATTAAGTACTTTTTAATTAATTATTATCAACGTTTCTTTAACACTTCCAGACCAGAAAATCTGTAACTCATTGATTTTAAGGTTATAAAAGTCTAAGTTTTTTTTCTAATTAGTTTTAAATAATACAAAATCGATACGAGTATATGAAGTTTTTAAATCACAAAAATATACCGGCAAATATTTTTAATGTTGAAAAAACTGCCGATGGTTGATATTATCATTTGGTAATATTAAAAAAATCCGTTATGAACCGAGTAATGAAATAAAAATGGAATAAGGTTAACGTATATGTAAGCTTGCTATACAACAAACACGTTGATTTTATTTGTACTTCAATGTAGTTGAATTTTTCGCCTATTTTACGTTTCCTTGCAACATTTGAACATAATGTAAAGTAAAATTTTAACGTTTTAGAGAAAATAGAGCTTAAAAATTCAAATGGGTACGTATAGTATGTAGATATGTATATATTAATACATAAATAGAATTTCGTTGATTTTTGTATTTGTTGCAAGGCTTTTGGAAATTAATTCGTAACGGAAGTGACCAATTACTGTGTTGCTATTGCATAAAAATTAAAAACGTTGGTAGTTTTTATTGATTTGCGATTTTATTTTAAAGTTTATACAAAAATATATTATATGTTAGCGAACGAAACAATGGATTGTGGATACACATTTTTGGAACAATTTATGCACTTTTTATATATTTGTACATCAGAAATTTTGTATGAAATGCTGTTGTGAATAGTATTTTATTAAGAATGTTGATTGTAATTCCGATAATTTCATAGGCGATATGAAGTTTCGTTCCTAAATATCTAATGCCAATGAAAAGGAGCTTATAATGTTAAAGTTATTTTTGGCTTGTTTATTTTAAGTCGTACAAATTATATTGTTCGCTTTCTTAAAATATTACTGTTTTCTATTTAAAAACTCCATTACCATAATTTGAGCTTTGCATTTAACTCCAACTGTCGCTTATATCATTTTTTTTGTCAAAACGAACTGTTTTAGGGAACATCAAATTATTTCAATTTACACATATAAATACGTAAAATGTTAGTGTAATTGTATACTTTATAATTTGTAATTAAAAATTGTTAAATGTGTAAGAAAGCACACGAAATGTTATAATTAATATAAATGTTAATTTTTCTATAATACTGTAAAATGGTAGAAATTGGTAGTTATTTTTGGTTTAAATGTGTCAACGGCAACATTCCTTCGTAACGAGCAAAATGTCTTTTGTATACTCTGTGTGGAAGCTAAAAATTAAGACTGCGTTAATTAAAGGAATGAAGACAGAATGTAATTTTGGTTTTGTATGTTATTGTTAAGTTAATACGTTATTAAAGTTGTTTTCACATTGACTTCTTTTATTATGGGTAAAAGTAGCTTTCTGATTAATAATTTATAGACTATGACTACGTACAGGTTATGAAAATTCTTATTTAGACCGTACGCACATCTTTGACTAAACTATCGCACAACTGTTGTGCGAATGTCGTTTGTTTCACAGCCAATTCAACTGTTTAGTGGCATAATTAAAAATCGCTTTAATGATTGCTCCTGGTCCCGTTAAAGTAGGCATTTGTATTTCTAAAAGTCTTTAATCGAGAGTTAAGTTTAAAAAAAAAACTTTATAAAAAAACTTTCATTTAAATAAACTGGAAAGACCCCGGTATAAAAATTACTAAATTAACGGGACCCTAAACGTTAAGGGAAGAGAGGATTTTTAATATAACCTGTTTTGTTGTGTAGAAAAAAAAAGCCCTCTAAATAACTTCATTAACTTGTATAGAATCGCGAAATTTAAACATAGAGTTTGTCATTAAATATGGCGATCCCACAATCATTGAGAGTGTTGTTAAATATATTAACAAGTTTTACGAGCAATTTGTACTGTAATATTGAAGAACGGGCTTGTTTGCATTAACTAATTGGTTGAAGCAACTAGTGGGCTATCTATAAATATGAACCTCACCACTTAAGGATATTAAACAAAATTAGTTGACGTCAATGTATGGGAATTAACTATTTAAACTCGAATCAAGATGTTTTACAGAATGACATCACAGTTTTATTGAATGAAAACAGCCAAAATATTTTTGGTTGGCAACACTTGACTAAATTATTGTACAACTGTTGTGGGTTTGTCAATTGTTTCGAAATAATTCAACTGTTTAGTTGCACGACTAAAAATCGAGTAGTGTGTAAATCCATATAAGCTCATAGTACCAGTAAATTTGAATAAAGCTCGCTGTGTGTAAATTTTTGTATTAATAAAAACAGGGCAACAAAAGCCGTTAAAAGAAAATTGTAATTTACGGACATGGTGAAATAATACAAAAGTAATATTGAATAAGTGATTTTAATTTTATGTAACTTCGTTTTCTATTTCCAAGCATTATTGGCGTTAAAATAATAATATATTGAATAATTACACAACAAAATTATATTTATATATAGCTATTCTATCAGCCGATGATACAAAACTTTGGTTCCTAGCTCTTCGAAGTCACAAACCGGTGTTACATTCCACATTGTCGTATAATATAACACGACTAAATAAAATGGCGCGCGAAATGTCAAATGTCAAATTACGACAAAGTGACAAGAAATAAATTCTGCTATTTAAAGAAATGTGTATATTTTATTAAGGTAATTATGGATTGGATATTAACATATACATGGTAAGTAAAGAAAAAACTGCTAAATAAGTAAATTTTACAAATGTTTCCGCGCCATTTTGCTCAATCGTGTTGAACGATATCCCTTACACAGTTGATAATGTCCATTTTATAACGATAAGGACTAGACCGTCACGTGCATGCATTTTCATTACAAAAAAAAAGAAATATAAACAAAATTCACAAACAACTATCATATCACATAACCTCATTTATCATCTATGATGAATATTTACAAAATCAAATTTATATTAAGGCACATAAAGCCGGCTTAGAGCCTAAAATAGGATGCTTCTATTTACAATGTTGGCCCCGGAGAATGCTGTAGGGGAAACTAGGATCTTGCGTGGCGCATAAACTATAAAACTACAAGAAAACTACTCAGTTATAACAATAGACTATTAAACCTTCCGCAGTCTTGATAACTGACCAATCACACCATTTTATTAACTGTCATACAATTTTGAAGCACATTTTAGAGAGAATCATTTATAGAAATTACAACAGTTAAAAAAACATATTATATATTGTGGCTTAATGTTAGAGAATTAAAAAAATTTAAACATTTGCAATTCTATTAAACATTTTTTTTCTATTGATTGATCACAGTGGTTACATAAAATATGTTTCAAACAAGACAAGCTGAAGTTTGTCCACAGAAAGTTGATTGCATAGTTTAGTAAAAAGGAGCCTATTCTATTTAAACATAAGATTTTAATTGAAATCTCTAGGTTATATAATCTGTAAGAAATTCTAGAATAAACGCAGAGATCATAGTTTACAAACATACACACTTCCATACATATCACAATTATCTACAAGAAAGGAAACATAAAAACTTAGTTAACATTAATGTACTATAAGATAGAATTCTAAATTATCATTTACATTTGCGTTAGCGACTTTCTGAACGAAAAAAGTTATTGTGACAGTTACTTTGGCGCCAATTTGTAAACTGTCAAAGTTTTGACACATCAAACTTTTGGTTTTTAATTTCATTGCCAATTTGAAGATGTACATGTTTTTAATTCGTGATTAATATTTAATCAATAAAAAAAAGTCGCCAACTTAATAACAACACATTTAAACATTACAATAAAGGTGAAATTTCAACTGAGTAATATCGATTCAAATTTTTATTGGTATTGACTCAGATGAAAGCCGCCATACTAAATATTTCTTATGTTTATACAAACGCCAATTTACAGCAACGAAACTTAAAATAATCGAAATCTGCGATATACGAGATGAATTCTAAATATGTCATTTTGATTAAACTAAATAAACCAGCTATATAAAAACAATATAATATTAATATTTTTCACTCAGCAATTTAACAAAGCATTTTATTTATGTAAAATATAACATAATTTCAGAGAACATTTTGTTTTATTGTTCTAGATATGCTAAAACAAATATCGGTACGATTAGTTGGCACATCGGAAACAAGCACTCTTCTGCGTGCCAACTTTAGTTCTGCGTACACGTTTTAATTGGCACGTGGCGCACAGCAGTACGCTTGTACCGACGTGCCAACTTACATCTGCGTTTTAATTTGCACGTGACGAATAAGAACACTGTTGTCCTCCATGTGCCAACTTTGATGTTAAGTCTGTGTTTTAATTGGCATGTGGAGCACAAGAGTACGCTTGTAGCGACGTGCCAACTTTCATCGGCAGTCTGCGTTTTAATTGGCACGTGGCTAATAAGAGTACAGTTGTCCTCCATGTGCCAACTTTAATGTTGAGTGTGTTTTGACACGTGGAGCACAAGAGTACGCTTGTCCCCTACGTGCCAACTTAAACGGAAAGTGCATGTTAAGTTGGCACATGTCAATATATAACTGGTTTATATCTGGTCAGTCACGCATGCCTCCTATCGAATATATCGTGGTAATCGTTGAGGAGGATGTCTACGACGTTGTTCTGCTGTATGCAGTCGACGGCGATGTTGTGTGCCTGCGCGGCGGGGGCCCACAGCAGTGTGGGGCCGAACACGATCGCCAAGTTAGCTGTGTGCATGCGGTTCCGCTCGCTGTATTGTGTCACCCTGGATAATTTACACATTCAATTTTTTTTTTATATCATGAGTTGGCAAACGAGCAAGCGGTCACCTGAATCCGCCAAAATGGCGAAGCGACCGCTGCCCATAGACGTTCGCAATAGCGGATGCGTTGCCTACCCTAAATCGACGGAGGAGGAGACGCACATAAAGAGAATATTTCCCCTTCCTATGCGTCTCCTCCACCGTCAAATCCACGTTCCCTTCCCGTTCTATTCTTATGAGAAAAAGGGTGGGAAGGAAAAGGGACCAAAGTTGGGCCTCCGGCACCACACTCATCAGACTCATTCATAATTTTATTGTGTTAGTCATTTTAAAAGGCGATATCGAGAAGAAAAAAATAAGATAAAAAATGAAATTGGTAAAATTTTGATAAATACAAAGGTAAACTGGACAAAACAAGTATTAATTAGTTACTTTTCTTAATTTTTAATCTTACTAACATAAATGTGAAAGTTTGGATGGATTTATAGCCTAAACTGGAGAAAGGATCTCGATAAAATTTGTCATAGATGTAGAGGATAGTCTGGAAGAACACATAGGCTACCTACTTTTGTTTTTTTTTGTAAATTGCACAAGGAAGTCGCGGCCCAAAGCTTAAAGATACTAATTTATACTTGTAATCTTAGCTTAATAAATGCTACATTATATGAAATCATACTTAAGCAGGTGTTCCAATAGGAATTTGAGCGTATCCCGGTTGCACTCGGGAAGGCAGTTTACAATCTCCCGGAACTCCTTAATCCGCGACTCTCGAGGCTTGATCGCTGGAAACAACATTCATTAATTATTAACAAAGCAAGACAAATTCTTTAACGATTTCAAACAAAGATCATTCTCAAAGATTAAAAGGAGAATCGCTGCTACCGACGGAGGAAGGGACATAATAGGATATTTCCCCTCCCTATGCGTCTCCGTCGTCGAAGAGCGGCGGTGGCTCAGTGGTTTAAGCACTTGACTTGTAATCTACAGGTCTTGGGTTCGAATCCCGCTGTACCAATGTGATTTTCGATTTTTTCGAATTTTCATATGTACATAATTTACCCGACGTTCTTACGGTGAAGGAAAACATCGTGATGCAACCTGCACATATCAGCGAAGAAATTCAAAGATATGTGTGAAGTCAACCAACCCGCACTTGGCCAGCGTGGTTGACTATGGCCTAGTCACCCTAACTTTAGGGTAGGCTCCGAGCCCCTCGGTAGGGACGTATAGTGAGCTGGTGAAGATGATGATGATGATGCGTCTCCATCAAATCCTTCCTTATAAGGCAATTGAAAGGGAAAGGGCCTACAAAGGAACGAAACGAACTCATCAAACGAAGAGCGTTTTTCTTGTAACAAGCAATTCTTCTCTTATAACATGCAAAACCTTTTACTCGAATTTAACCACTGGGGTTACTTTCTGACTTCCTCTAACATACGGAAATCGTATCAAGAGCGTCGGTGGTTGGATCAAATGACTTGTATTCACAGGTCCTGGGTTGGAATCCCGCTGTACCAATGTGATTTTCGATTTTTCCAACTTCATATTTACATATTTTACCCGAAGTCCTTACGGTGAAGGAAAACGTGATGCCTGCATAGCGGCGAAGAAATTCAAAGATATATGTGAAGTCAACCCACAGTGCAGCGTGGTTGACTAAGGCTTAGTCAACCCCTTAGGGTAATAGAAAAATGAATATCAGAATAAATAGAGATATTTTAAATAGCTTACTAAGAAATGAAGCCACGAGAGAAGACTTTATAAAATTTTGTAAATATATAGCTCAAAAAGTAATATTTAGAAATAAGACTAGATAATTAGAAATAGGAAATTTTGCAAATAGTTTAAGTATAACATTGTAAATTTTAAAAAGTTTAAGTTTTAATAAAGAAATCTATACTTATTATAATAAAGCGTAAACACACACTTCTTTGTTGCCTAAGATGTCTGCAATTACAGCATATTTTTGAATAATTCTTTTTTTAATAAAAAGCCCTACACTTACGTGATGCTTTAGGCTATATATTTTCACGCCATTAAACTTAGAGGGTAAATATTTTGGATAAAAACCCTAATGTGTCATGTCATCATGTGTGTTTGTCATGTCATTTTGACATTTGCTATTGATAACTTGACAAATGTAAACAATAAAATAAAGTTTTTATAATTTCACGCGGATGAACCCGCACGCGAACAGCTAGTATATTATAGATGACAATAAGAAAAAAAACCCCTCCTTAGGGTAGACTCCGAGCCCCTCAGTAGCCTGTGGTGATGTATCCCATATATATTGAATAATAGAATACTCACAGCAGGCGGCGAGGACTCTATCGAACATGGTGCAGGGTATCAGCGGCTCCTTCAGCTCGCGGAAGAACAGCTTCAGCGCCCCCGTCAGCACGTGGATGTCCGTATTGTTGCTGATCACTGATTGATTCTTCTGGTCGATCTACACGTAGGGAAAATAAAACTATTGTAACAAAATATTACACAGAAAACCCTACACACATTACTCGATTTATTACAATTGTTATATACTTCATCATCATCTACCTTATACTACTCCTGTAGTGCCGGTGCACCAGGTTTTTGCCCTTTTTTTATAATATAAGGTGGCAAACGAGCAAGCGTCCACCTGAATCCACCGAAATGGAAAGCGACCGCTGCCCATAAACATCCGCAATTGCAGATGCGTTGCCTACCCTTAATTGACGGAGGACACGCACATAATGAGGACATTTCCCCTTCCTATGCGTCTCCACCGTCAAATCCACTTTTCCTTCCCATCCTTTCCTCTTAAGAAAAGGGTGGAAAGGGAAAGGGACTAAAATTAGGCCTTCGGCACCACACTCATCAGATGAAATGCGGAATTGCTTCCACTTCACGCCTGTCTTGTATGGTCGTGGTATTACACCGGGCGAGCTGACCCATTCGTGCGAAGATGTTAAAGCGAGCTCTCCCACTGTTAAAACTGAGCTGCAAATAACTCTATCATACGTCATCTCAGTCATCAGTCCCGTTTTGATCATGTCACCTTTCACGCAATACATCTCTTTGTAAGTCTACCTCTACTATTACTATAAGAGATAGTTACCTCTAGCCGTATTTTCTGCACCTGGCTGAGGTTTCCACTGGCGCGGTAAAGTCCATCAGTGGACATATTCTCCTCACTGCTCTCGATCTCCCGGACGCAAGCGCGTACGAACTCCGGCACACGCGGGCTGGTTTCTGAACATACCTCTTCAAGTTTGCGACCGAATACTGGTTCATCTGTGCACAAAATATAAACAATAAACCTTATATAAATAATGTAGTAAATTTCACCATCAATGATAATCTATATAAACGACTAGCTGTTGCTCGCGACTCCGCCCGCGTGAAATTAAAAAATATAGCCTATGTTACTCACAGATAAATTACCTTTCTAACTGTGAAAGAATTTTAAATCGGCCCAGTAGTTTTTGAGTTATTTCAATATATACAAAAATACAAATCTTTCCTCTTTATAATAGTAAATATATAGGGAGATAGACAACCTCATCTAATTTAACCTAGAAAATAAAGTATTAGAGTGGAAACCTGTATATCTTATGGTGAATATCTTTACTATACTTCTATACTAATATTATAAAGAGGAAAACTTTGATTGTAATGAATAGGCTCAAAAACTACTAGGCCGATTTTAAAAATTCTTTCACCGTTAGAAAGGTAGTTTATCTGTGAGTAACATAGGCTGTATTGTACAATGTTTTTTTTAAATCCCACGCGGACGGAAGTGAAGCGAAAGCTAGTTAATAATAAATTGTATTATAAAAATAATGCTATGTACATTTTTATAAAAAAACTATAGAGATTAATGCTGGATAATTGTAAACTGTAACCCTAATGCCATTTTAATTAAACTAATCCTTTTATAACCAAGAAATTTATCTTCAGGGGTGGCCAATCGTTCGATCGCAAACGATTGGTCGATTAGGCCAGTGGATTACTTCGGGACATTCTGACACAGGTAATTTTACTTACAAGAATGTCCCAACAACGGATACCTAATTGTAAAAATGTATGATTTTAAGTAATAAACAATTTATTATTAAAAAAAATATATATCGGCTTGAGCTAGCACGATATCTACTCGAGATCACATGTGGGCGGCCATGGGTAAAGTCAAGCAAGGAATACATTCACAATACTACAGTCAGGATATCATCGATCTACCAAGCTCATATCGTCCAACAGTGTCCTCGCAACGATCCCTATTTTCAGAATGATCTAAGTTCTTCCGAAAGTCGCTTGGCGACATATATATTACTTAGACATTAAAAAACATATAAAGATATAAGGCCGCCCTTGCGCAAATTTTGTATCAGCATAGTTTAAGTATTTGTATACAAAAAGAATTAAATAAATAAAATATTAGAAAAAAAAATACTAGTCCAGTCGTGTTTGGCACGGCAAAAAATAAAAAATATACTGAAGTATACTTTTTTATCAAAAAATTTTTATATGTAATTCAGAGATTGCACACGTCGTCAGTGAACAGATCTCGGGGTCTAAAAAGTTGACCACCCTTGATATATAAATTGTCTTTAAAAATCCAAACACATACGAACTGATGTGAGGATACTTTTAAATGAAGGAATAGATTATGTAATATAGAAAAATGAAAAGGTTTACTAACTTTGTACAATAGTTACTTACAAGCAACTACAAGAGCATTAAATTGTCCATTCATGACAATCTTACTAATATTATAAATGTGAAAGTTTAGATGAATGGATGGATGTTTGTTAGAGTTTGTAACCTAAACTACTAGACTGATCACGACGAAATTTGGCATAGATGAAGAGGGTAGTTTGGAAGAACACATAGCCTACTCAGTTTTGTTTTTTTCAATACCACGCGGACGGAGTCGCGGGCGAAAGCTAGTCTTAAATAAATAAAACATGCTTTAGAATATGTGCATGTGGTATTTAGCTAATAAAAATCTTCGAAGTAATTTTTTATATCTATTCTACACTAGTACTACTTTCTAGACTCTAACTCACCCCTATCCTTGCGACGCCCATGTTTATTTATAAGATCGTATATCTAAATAAAATAATATAGTGATGCCTCAAAACACAAGGGATAAACTATTTCTTTACCTGTATTTCTTATATGAGAAAAAGTTTATTAATTTCACCTTAGAATTACCACGTAATCACTTATTAAAATTCATTGAATATAAGAAAAAATATTTACATTTAACTAATATTTCAGCTTCACGAAGTCTGTTTCTTTTAATTATGACCCTGGAAATCTATTTATTAAACCATCACCAAGAAAATTGTCTCAGACTAACTCAAGCAAACCATCACCCAAAAGCATAAAAAAGGGAAACGCCAAAAATAGCTACTACGTATAACCGTTCCCACAAGCGTTATAACAGTTATAAAAACGGTACCTGTTAACGCGTTACTTTACACTCGCTTATAACTAAGTGCGCTCCATTTCCGTGATAATTACACAATTTATATGGGATTCGAACCTTTGTAAATCCCTTTCTTCACCAGATCTTCCATCGTCGGCCGCTTCGGGAAGAATTTCCTCAGGACTTTTGTCACTTGAGATTTCTGAGTTGAAATCTCAGTGGAGTCACTTAGGTCCTCGTTGCTACTCCCACCGGCTGAAAGAGGCAAGGAAATAGTAAAGAGTGTTAGAAACAATAGACAGGACAGTTAGAAAAGCGAGAAGTTGAAGATAGATAAGGAAAGAAGGCCAAATTCCCCAACCAACTTATACCACATTGTAAACCTATCAATGTTAGAAAATAACAATCACAACGTTTAACACATAAACGACATTACATAACTAAAATGGTAGATTTTCAAGTATTTAAATAATAACAAAAACGGTGTTAAAACAAACGATTACGTTACACAAAAACCGGGTCAGACCTTTACAATAATATAAAGAAACAACTGGAACAGATTTGCAACTATTTACCTTTTATATCGACGAATTCTTCCTAAAATCACTATAACCAATCATTTTAAATCGATAATTAAAAATCATCGATTCGTTAATTTGGAAAAACGATATCGCGATTAGTTCCGTTGTAACGTTCAAGAAAAAAAAAAAAATCTCGTCATTTCATATCACTACATAACAGTTCATACCACAAATTGAAGATTTATTTACCAATATTGTCAATTAAATCAAAACAGCCAGTCACTTCTTAAAGCTAATGATTCATTTGTTTCATAAACAGAGTTTCACAATTACTCATAGTGACGTTACATGAATAAACAGTAATTTAGAGGCCTTTGAGATCCTACTAATGTATGGAATCGATTATGCTTGGAAATTAAATGAAAAATTTGATAATTTGCAGGACAAAATGCAAGATTTTATAAACTAGGTTATGCTATATATGTTTTTTTTTGTGTAAAATGAAATGGCAACCACCAATCGGCCACCTGTTTTGTCAGTTTGCGTTAATGTTGCCATAATAGATGTTATAAAAAGACGATTTATAACAATAGCAGCTAATCGTTAAATCTTTGATAAGCTGTTTATATGATAATTTTACACGTCAATATGAATATTATTTACAAATAATTTCTTTACGTTTTACAGAGCCGCTGAAATGCTGAGATCCAAAAAACTGTTTTATTTTCGAATGATGCTTTTCCGTCGGACTCTTCTTTGGTTTATCCATTACTGGTTCTGACTTTACATGCCAGAAATCTGATACAACATGCACTAATTCGTGATCCATTTTAAAAAACGAACATCACATTGAATTTAAAAAAATCGGTAAAAAAAAATATCGGTTCACATCGGCACATCACTATAACACGTGCGATATCCGCGGATGGTATGTAAGTACTGGGACATAATCTACGATAGGAGGATTTCGATATCAAGATAAGGCCCTTAATATCGCGTGGTAATGACCAAATCGGACTAGTATTGTGTTTTGAAATAAGCAATCAAAGATATTAAACGATTTTGATCAAAGTATTATAGGAAATTTAAGAAATAAAGGCAAATTAGGCAAATAAGTGTTTAACTGTCGATAACTTTTTTAAAATTAAATTATGCAATTCCTTTTGAATAAATTAGAAAAATAATACTTCAATTCATTTGCGCAATTTGTTTTCATGCTCTCATTAATTATTTCAAAATAGCCTCATATCAGGTGACATATAAAACAAGTTAAACAATACCGTTTTTGCAATATAAAAAAAATTTTCCTCAATAAATACCCAGATAAAATTATTACGAAAAATTTACCTTCTACGTTTTACTTTACCTACCTATATATATAATACTTTACATAAAAAATATAACAACCATCTTACACGATCGTTTTATTCTAAAACCATCGACACAACCGCAAGTCATAATTTAAATGCACATCACTATTTTCAAATATCAAATCATAGTCAAATAAAAATCACAAAATTACCACGATATTAAAAAAGAATTGTACTAATCGTAAATTACACATTATAATATGAATTAATATTTAAAAATGTCTGTCTAAAGCAATGCCAAGTAACTGAATAAGGAAAATCCAACATTAACACAGTCAAATCATTCAATTTCCAGGAAAACACGTCATTAACTTTATAAGGAATACAGGCGTATGTTAGTTTTTTTATATTTTTTATATTTATCTAAACTTGTAAAGCCCAAACTGGTTTCTTGTTTAAATTTCGTGTGTTTTATGTATTATGTAATACCTTTTGTTAAAACTGAATAAAGACATAAAAATATACATAAATAGTAATAAATATAATTATTTATATATAGTCTTAGATAATTAAATGGCAATACTGTAAGATGCGTTAAAATGAATTTGATGACCTAGGCTATGGGGGGGACCTCCCCACCAACTCCTACCTACCTACTGTTCCTGGCGTTAACATTTCGTCATTCATACTATGTCTTAAGTTTTCAATGTATAGTTAATTTCAAATATCAAATCATAGTCAAATAAAAATCACAAAATTACCACGATATTAAAAAAGAATTGTACTAATCGTAAATTACACATTATAGTATGAATTAATATTTAAAAATGTCTGTCTAAAGCAATGCCAAGTAACTGAATAAGGAAAATCCAACATTAACACCGTCAAATCATTCAATTTCCAGGAAAACACGTCATTAACTTTATAAGGAATACAGGCGAATGTTAGTTTTTTTATATTTTTTAAATTTAATTTAACACAAATATCCACGCATCTAAACTTGTAAAGCCCAAACTGGTTTCTTGTTTAAATTTCGTGTGTTTTATGTATTATGTAATACTTTTTGTTAAAACTGAATAAAGACACAAAAATATACATAAATATAATTATTTATATATAGTCTTAGATAATTAAATGGCAATACTGTAAGATGCGTTAAAATGAATTTGATGACCTAGGCTATGGGGGGGGACCTCCCCCACCAAACTCCTACCTACCTACTGTTCCTGGCGTTAACATTTCGTCATTCATACTATGTGTTAAGTTTTCAATGTATAGTTCATTTCAAATATCTTATTGGCTCGCTGAGTTCGGTACGACGAGATGTTCCGAGCGGCCGAGATATTTGAATACCTTAATACCAATATGTTAGAGGGAGACAGACTCACCTTTCTTATGTCGTACGTGTCTCGCAACAGGCGGCGTGCGGCCCAGGCTCTCCAGGTCGGTGTTGCTGCTCTGGTACTGCGGAGGATACTCCTCCAGGGTCGGAGGTCCCTGGATAAAGAGAAGAAGCTCAGATTTCTGCCTGAAGTGGGATTCCTATACTTAAAACTCTCTTCTGTTCTGTTCTTTTCTTAGTAAGAAAGGAAGAAGTGTAGACAGATTTTGAGTTGTCACGTCATTAGTAAGAGTACTCGTCTGTTTGATGTGCCAACTCAAGTGTAATTTGTTGTACTTACGAGGTTGTATATAATGTTCTGTATGAGCAGGAGCAGCTGCTTGGCTTTGTCGTCGCTCTCATCTTGCAGCAGGTATGTGTCGTAGCCAACCGTTAGTGTGAACGATCGAGTATACCTGTTGGTTATTTGTAATACATTAACTTCTAATGCTAGACAAAATCATTTTTTAAATACGGCCCTGCACGTCCAAGTACCATTCGATTAGCGTTTTTGCTGATAAAAAGTCAAAAAACTCTTTTATACTTAACATCGAAAAAAAAACCGCTTCTAGTCGGTCTTATTCCATATTGTAGCCATTGTAGTTTATTGATATTCGGGATTACCAAACATCGCAAAAAAAATTATAACAACGCCATCTAGTTGAAAAAGTAGTACAGTATTTTGCAAAGGTCAAACAAAATGTTATCCAAAATTATACCTTACTAGCTTTCGCTCGCGACTCCGTACCCATGGAATTGAACAAAAAGTAAGTAGCCTGTGTTCTTCCAGACTATCCTCTACGTCTATGCCAAATTTCATCGAGATCCGTTCAGCCGTTTAGGCTACTAACTAACAAACATCCATCTAAACTTTCGCATTTCTAATATTGAGAATTTATTCAATTTTATAAAGAGTAATGCATACCTCCTGGTGTGTGCTTGTATGCAGGGCAGTACATGCGCGTTGCGGAGCGGCAGGATCAGCTCGGCTCGCGGCGCGCTCGGGCTGGGCGGCGTGCCCGGCTTGCGCACCTTCTACATGTACATATATCCTTTAAATAACATTCAAATAACTGGTAGAGCTCGCTATACTCATCACCCCACCTTAGCGCACCGGGTTTTCATCCTCCAAATAACTCTATCATCCGTCAGTCATCACTCCCTTCTTTATCATGTCACATTTCACGCAATACATCTCTTTCTAAATCTACCTCTACCGGTGAACCACACTCATATCATCATTCTTGTTACATGCGATTCATCCCTTCTCATAACATGCCCCTTTTACTCCTTATTTTCTCAACCACAGGGGCTACTCTCAAACTTCCTCTAATATACTCATTTCGTATCTTATCCATTTGTGTTACCCCACATCCATCTTAACATTCGCATTTCTGCCACATGTAGTCTCCTTTCATCCGTCCCTTTTACTGCTTATTTTGAGAGCTCGCTATACTACCTCGGATTGCCTACGTGCCGTGCCGTCTAGTGGTTGTGTTACTGGGGGGCGAGCCCTGGCCTTATCAATATAAGGCCAATCAATATAATATTATATTGATAAGGCCAGGGCTCGCCCTCCAGTAACACAACCACTAGACGGCAAATGGAAGCAATTCAAATAGTCTGATGAGTGTGTAAAGCCTGATTTAATTCTTTTTCCCCTTTCCAGCCATTTCCTTGTATGAATATAAATGGTTGGGAAAGTAGATTAAAGGTAGGCAACGCATCTGCAAATGCATACTTCTATGGGCAGCGGTAGCTACACTTTGGGGAATTCGTTTGCTTTTGATCCTATACAAAAACAGTTTCGTTTCACGCAAATTATCGTACTAAGCCTCGACGACGTCTCATGTTAAATTGTGACCTCATAGAGTGAAACTGACTTTTTTAGCTATAAAAAACTTTGTCAACTCACGGCAGCATTGTATGTCCTCTGATCCTTGTAGAAGTAGAGTGCGGTGTGAGTGAGCACCATATAGCACTCGCTCCAGTTCTTTTTGCTCTTTTTCCCGCTTTCTGAGTACTTGGTGCGTTTGATCAGTCGCTCGTCGACCACCGAGCTGGCTGACTGCGCCTCCGGTGCTCGCTCGTATACCTAATACATCATTAATACGATCCAAGATATCAAATTTAACCTCTTTTTAAAGAATTCTTGAATCGATGAACGTAAAATCACACAGTAAAAGGCGTAAAAACTAATTTTTACAAATGGACTAATTTCGACCAATGGCGACGACGCATTTATTTTTTAGAAGCGGGAAGAATTAACTTGGAAAAGCGCCATCTAGCGATGATTTAAAAAAATTAAGACCAACTTTAGAGAAAAAAAACAAAGGAAGTATATTCAAAAATATGAGGCAATTAACAAAAAAAAACTTCGACATTTTGTGAAAAATATAGAATTAATTTCTTTGCGTACAGATGGCATTTCAATACCTAGTCTGGCTATAATAGCCAGATATGGGGCCGTCCATATATTACGTCATTCTAAATTAGGGGGGGGGGGGGGGGGGGGGGGGGGGGGGGGGGGGGTGTTTCGAAATTGACGTCATTCTTATTTATTTATTTATAGTTTATTGTGCATGTACAAAAAGATTATGTCTAAAAAGAAATGTCTTCCAGCACACCTAGTAAGTGAGACTGCAAATTTGAGAGGCGGCTAATGACGTCAATTTTGGGAGAAAGGGGGGGGTCATTAAGAAATGACGATAGGATGATTGTAGGGGGGGAGGTCTAAAGTCTGAAAAAATCGATGACGTAATTTATAAGCGGCCCCTATGTTACACTATTTACCTCAGTAGGTGGCAGCACTCTGCGGGGCGCGGGCACGGGCGACCGTTTGTGTGCGACCATTGAGCGGGACTTCCTGCTGCGGGAGTACGCGGGCTCCTTCTCGCGCACCTCCACATCCAGGCTGTCGCCGGAGGAGGAGGCGGGCAGGTGGAGGTGGCTCGGCCGGAGGTTCGGCACGATTAAGTTCTCTGATGAACCACCTGGAAAGAAGAAAGAATAAAGAAGTTAGAAGAATAATAGAAGGGGAAGAATAAAGAAGGGGGCAAACGAGCAGTGGTTCAGACGCATTAAGGTATTAAATTACTTGCCTAGTGTAAATTAGGCGTCAGTACTCTAATATGAAGTACTAGCTTATTTTCTCCGCGTAGAATAAAACAAAAAATAGCATATGTGTTCTTTCAGACTATCCTCTACATCTATGCCAAATGTTCAACCGTGTAGGCTACAAACATCCATCCAAACTTTCGCATTACACCTAAACACGGATTTAAAATGTATCTCACATACATAGTCATTAAAAAGCAAAATGAACGTGCAGTAAAGAAAACTGCATATTAAACAGGTTTCCTTTATAGTTACCTAATTTCTTGTTGATCCTGACGAAGGGCGGGCTCTCCGCACTCAGCTTGTACCCCATCGGAGCTCGCTCCGACGCGGGACTCCATTCCTTTGCCGACTCCTGAAATAAAAGGGAATAAAACGTAAAAATCACTACATTTCACTGTTGACAGATTATAGACATAGAGCGGGCGCACACTTTTGATTAAACTATCGCACAACTGTTGTGCGATTGTCGATTGTTTCGCAGCCAATTCAACTGTTTAGTTGCACAACTAAAAATCAAGTAGTGTCACCTCCATATAAGCTCATAGGAATCAAAGCGAGACTAAACAGTTGTGCGATAGTTTAGTCAAAAGTGTGCGGGCGCTCTTATATCGTTGTTTGTTTTACAAAGGGAGTAAAAGGGATGAAAAAATTTAGTACAAGCTTCGACAAATAAAAAGTGTATGGTCTACATTTTAATTAATTGACTTTTCAAAAAAAAAATGTTTTCACAACACGATAAGCTTTAACTACGAATAAATCATTAGGTTGTGCTAAACAAAGCGCTGGACAAAAAAGGGCTCCACAGACCTACGAATTAGTCTCCCATAATCCTGTTTACACCCCCCCCCTCCAAAAGTGCTAATACACTGTACACATTCATTCATATATCTCCAGCTCTTAATATAAAACATAACCTAACATAATGTTGACCCTTCAATGAAAAAATAATGCTCACTACGTCACGTCCGGTGATACAGCTGTAGTGGGCGTGTTCCGGCGTCGTTATATAATCTATGCCAATTTATTATCTGTGCTGCAAAATCCGAAGTCCGACGGAGTTCCGGATGTAAATCAAATCGGTTTTTAGCTATATTTACTTCGATGTAAGATTTTAAATAGACTAAGATAGTTATATTTTTTTATAAGATGTGAGAAAAATTAGTTCTACTGTTCTAACAGAATAAGGCTGTGTATACGTGTTTCGGTAACCCATGACTTAGAATCGATTAAGCTTAGAAATAACGCAGCAACGACATTAGTCGTAAAATTAATATGTTACAAAGCATTATTGAATAATTCTACAATGATTTAATTATGATAGCTATAACAAGCCAACATCTGACCGCAAGCGAGACGTCAAATATTACCAACATTATAAACAAACCCGCCATATTACGAACAGTGTTGCCAACGTGAATACTGTTTTTTCCTCATCAGACTCATAAATTGTTTAGATTGTCAATAAGGAAACTATTGTATTTTATTAATGAAAACGAACTTAGTCTATAATTTTAAATGGTTATTTCATAGAAAATTCTTCGATATAATAGTTCAGGCACACCCACACATACACGCATGATATTTATGAATGAATATAGATAAAAACAAAAGCACGGACGCACATCCGCACGTATTTAATACAAGCTTTCGCCCGCGACTCCGTTCGCGTGGAATTAAAAAAACAAAAGTGAGTAGCCTATGTGTTCTTTCATACTATCCTCTAGGTCTATGCCAAATTTCATCGAGATCCGTTCAGCCGTTTAGGCTACAAACTCTAACAAACATCCATCCATCCATCCATCTAAACTTTCGCATTTATAATATTAGTAAGATTTAATGTTCATATTTATTACTTCTATCAAACTTTTGCGTGTAAAACAATCTTACTTCCATACAAAATTATATCAAACAAAAGTGTTTTAATCTAAATTACAATGTTAAAAATCCATTTATTAACAGGTAAAGCAACATTATAATTTAGCAAACGAATGTAGCAATAGTAATCTAATATACTCGTAATATTATAAATGCGAAAGTTTAGATGGATGAATGTTTGTTTGTAGCCTAAACTCCAGAACGGCGGTATAGATATTGATGAAAGATATAGGTGTAGAATATAATCTGGAAGAACATATAGGCTAGTATTTTTTAATTCCGCGCAAACGGAGACAGCTAGTTATCCATATAAAACATAAACATATTTGTCATAGCTACGTCATAGCGCCTTTTTAAATTATAAATGAAGTCGGCATTTAAAGAGATGAGCCATTTGATTACTTATAAATGATAAGATATAAACAATATCCGATAGTCTCGCAGTTAAAGAACCTAGGTTTTTATTCTAGCATAATCTGGATCGCAATGTGTTTGCTAAGAATGTTGCTAGCTTTAAAAATGACAAAACTAGTTTGACATATTTGACAGGTGTAATTTCATTAGTTTAAATTATTAACAATATGTGGTTTTAGATTAAGTGTTAAATTGTTTTGTTATTATGAAGGATAAATAAAAGGAGAAATATTAATAATAACGATTTCATGAGTAATATAATCATTAGGTGTAAGTGCAAGTATGATAGGAACTATATTACTCATTTAGATATAAACATTTAAAAATAATAATATATTCCGCCATTTTAGTTTACATTTCTGAACCTAATACTTTGAGCGGAACTTAACCTAAAGCACACGACCGACTTGCAATTGCCAACCAAATATGGACTGCAAACTTTTGACGTATCTGTCACTTGATAATGTTGCCAGATAAAAAACAATTACCCGCCCAAACCAAGTCCTTTCCCTTTTCACTTTGAACATTATCACTTCCTATTCAACACTTCTCACTATCACATTTTTTCTTCGATCACATAATTAAATTAAAAACAACTACACGACGCGAGCATCGCTTACCGCAAACTAAAGTTATAAATATATTAAACGAGGTAATTGTCCAGAGGGAAAAACTGTTTAATAAATCGTACAGGACACATTGGCTGTGACACACCGACAATTGTGGCGGAGCAAGCGACATAATGATACGCATTGTTGTAGGGATGTGCGGGTGGCCGGACACTTGTCGATAATCGGACCAAATGCGGTAACGTATTGACATGTTTAGAATACTAATGACCGCTAATAGAGAACTTAAAGATAATTAAAGACATTTTAGCACATACATCTTGACGCTTTCATTCTTTCTAAGATAATTATGTTATTAGATTCAAACTTTATGGCTTGCTTTAGCAGCAAATCCATGTAAGATAGGCTAACTAGATGTGTAAGGCGTGTATAGGGATGTGATCCCTGAATCTCTTCACGTCCTGCGGTAGCTAAAATAATGTTCTACACAGTGTATCATGCGAAATTGTGAGCTTAAAGGCACTATAGCTATTTAATAAATATCGATAGAATATAAACACATCACTAGGGACTTCGTTATCAACGTTCGGTCGTCGATTCGTTAGGAAACGTTCGAGTTTGTTATCTTACGCTTTATTACGAGCCTGGTGATTGCTGCACATTGCTTTGATTCAGCATCATAGCCACGTACACAAACTACGTCTGTCTGGCTGACACACTACACTCCTGTCCTCCGTTATTACTAATATAGGAGGACAGAAGTGTTAAAAATGTCCTGTAAAAACTTTCCTCCTTACTGTCAACTTACTATATTTACTGATTTTCCATCATTTTTTGAAGAAAAGAGATTAATAAAAGACGTAGAAATGTGTTGGGGAAATCCTAATAATTTGGGAGGAAATGGTCATTTTTTTAGGTACTTTGATTGATTTATTATATTTTCATTACTTAAAATAACTATGAATTAATTCGATAAACATTATTTACTAATTATAAGTAATAAACATCCTAAAATCTCATTGACGTAAGATCTTATGAGCATTTTGCGTCATAAATGTCCTTAGAATTTATCATTAAGTTAATTAAATTATTAATATTATTATTAGCCTTTTAACGATGGCGTTATTTATAGAAATGCCACAAATATTGTGGTTAAGGTAATGTAATGTTTTTTGGTCAACATTGACTGGACTTATCGCCCTTGTTGATAGAGTTAATTAACACGAATTAAAATTTCCGGATGTAAAGATGAGAAATAAACAGTGAATCCAACATACGTCCTAAATTCACTTAAGCTAAAATAAAACAACATTAATATTCACTAACTAGTCAATAATGGCCCCCTTTAGTGTAGTTGAATATCGTAGCAATAAAGGTGAGACCGCTATGAGCAAGTAATTATAAATAATCTATGGTATGTCTATGGTCAAGAAAATTTATGGCGGCAGTTATCAGTCAATGTTGGTACCATTACGTCAGTCAGGCAGACCGCTTGGCGGCAATGATCGTTAATAAGCCTTTTGAACTAGATACCTAAATTAATTAATCAATTTAAACTACTTTTTATTTCTGTAAAGACAGCGTAGTATATTTTACACAGAAGATTTAAATGAGAATCATTCAATGGTTGACAGCCGGACGCGAGTTTTGGCGCGAGCGACCGACGCCATTTTGTTTCGGGTGAACAACTCGCGCGCATAGCTAATGACGCGACATCGGTACTAACAAATTAGCACGCGGCTACGGCGCGCTCGTCCGGGACCTTTGACTCAGCTTCAATGTCTGTTTGCTAATTTATCTACTATCCCTTTCTTGTCTTTGTGGTATATGGAGACAGTAAATTGTCTAATAATCTCCCCAAATGTCCCTAGACGTCACAACAATATTATCATTAATTCAGAGGTAAATCGTGGTAATTTAACCAATATATATAACTAAAACGAACGTTCAGTGTACTAGTCTCTTATATTCCAAAACATTTACAAAGAAAAAGTATCGCTTAAAGCTGCGTTTTTTAATTTACGATTAATTTGAGAGAGATTGTTATATAAACTAATAAATTATGATATCCACACTCACCTCGTACGTATGTCCAGTGAAATTCTGCTGCCTGATGTCACGGCGCGGGGCGCGGTACTGCGTGATGCGTGGGATGACCAGCGGCGGCCTGCGCTCGCGACTGTACACCGCACATTCCTCCGGAGTTATCCACTAGAATAAATTAAAACTAAATTAATATATCACAGAGACTACTTAGGGAGAATAACAGAGAAAATAATGGATTGATTGAAAGTGAATTTGACAGCAAATAATACTTCACAAACAATGATTTTATCGTAGGTGTATGGCAGAATTAACTGTAATTTGTTATTTTAATTTTATTTATTTTATTAACCGCGTTTCGATAACACGTGACGCGATTACATCTACAGGAAAAAGGCATAAGCAATTTAATAAATCTCGCTAAATGCTAGTGTAAAAGGGTCTTGTTTAACAACAAAGAATCTTTCATAAGGCTCTTCCATTCCCTTGGAATAATTGCAAGAAATTATAACATAAAGCTGCCTTTGAACCGGCGTTGTCTGTGGTTCGAGTTCGAGACAACGACATCTATGTGCGCGGTATGAAACCCGACCGCCCGACCAATCAGGAAGTGCATTTGCAGAACTGAGCGCGCGTAATGCAAGATGGCGCCAAATGTCTGTCTGCCGTTTGCTTTTTTTATGGCAAAAGGCAATTGAAATATTGACTTTCAGCCATAATATAATAATATTTTATACACAGAATAATAAGATTTAACTGTAATATAATACTCTTTGCAGTTTCATGTTTTAAAAAAAGATGTCATCCCAAAACTGTAATAAATTCAATAAATTGTAGGTTGCAATTAATTTAAATTACGTTTAACGAATAAGTAAATACAATAATCAGGAAAGATCGTTAAAACATGTCTATAATTTATAATTATAATAAAAATTATAAATAGATACAAATACAGACAGACAAATTGGCAGGCAGTCTGACGGGACCGGGGTCCCGCGTGTACCGGACGCTCACGAACGCGGCTGGCGTACTAACGCGAAGTTCCGGGTTCGATCCCACGAGATAATGTCGCGCGGATGTCGATGTTATGAATAATGTCCGCACTTTTATTACAACACACATGTTGCGTATGTGCTTGACATTTTAGTAACTAAAGTGCGAACCGATCGGTGGTAATAAGTCAAAATTAACTACCTACAATATTAAACACTACTTGTTAGCGTCAAAAATGCCACAAGACTAACATGTCTTGTTTCTTATGTAATTTTCTGTGCTGCATTGTGTTTATTTTGTTTGTACAGAGAGTTTTATGTTGGCACTACACCGCGCCGCGACTCGTGCGCCCGAGCCTCCAAGATGTTTGAAAAGTACTATACAAATCGCGATAACAGCGCCTCTCTCACCAGATATTGCGTAAAAATTATTTACTTCCTTTATCGTTCTTGAAGGTTAAACCCTGAAGTAAACAATCGAACGTTCCGCTGATTCACGATCTGATGAATGAAAGGCCGTGGGCCGTGGGTACGGGGACCGGTTTATCTCCTTGACCCATGACTAATGCCCGCCCCCGGAATCTCTCGGATTACGTTATATTAACATGATTCAGATATCCTTGAATTAATGTCAATACATCGGTTCTGACGACGAGAAATTTTAATGACGTTTGCTCTTTAAAAAAAGATAGTTTAACTCGTATTACGGTGCGGAGAAATACCAAGATCTCATAGAATAAAACTATGATCAGATTGAGGGGTTATTTAAAAAGAAATAAAAAGCATGAGAAATTGATAATCTTAAGTAAATTTTGGAAACCAGACATTTTTAATTTTGGAATGGAATTGAGAATAAATAGAATAATCAAAAACTTTTCTGACGTTCCACGGCATTACACAAACTTCTCGCCATTTGTTACCTGTCACTGTCAAATTAACCTTTTTATCTGTCGGAAGGTTGCAAAATTTAATGAAATTTTAACAATAACCTTTGCATATTTCCGCAATTATGCAACAGAGTTTATTTGTGAGTAGTCAAGTATCAATTTACTGAGCACTTGGCCTCAATTTATAGTCTGTACGGGTTGAATCAACTTCTTGACCTTCTGTCAACGCACACGGCCCATTCATGCGTTATTAACCGTCTCTCTCTGATAAAGGAAATGTTGTACGAGAGAGAGCAGGCGAGAACACCGGATGTGCACTCGATAATTCCTAATTAGTTGGACAGGCGGGGTTTTAATGAAGATCGTTAAGATACTTAGAAAGCTCGTGCCTTCTCTTGATAAACAACAACCAATTATTTTCATATTAATTAACCATCAAATAGTAGTTGACATTTAAAAAATAGTCACTTACATACAGAAATCTTAAGTGGTAAATCGTAGTGTAGATTTCTACATATAATAGAGATGTAGTAATCTATGAAAATTAACAATAAACGTCTGATATGTTTTAATTTAATGCATGTGTTAAAAATACAAAAGATTGTGTCATAAATTCAACGTTTTTTTTTTTTTTAACTGAATATTAATGAATCATATCGAGAGACATAGACTAAACTATAAAGCACTTAAAAACAATTTGGAAGAGTGTAAATCGATCAAACAAACTTCGTAAAAGACGTCAAAACATTGGAGGGTTCGAGATTTATGATTTAAGTTTTGTTTACAACTCTTTGTACTCCTCTATATTGTTTATGGCTATAGATCGTCGATGGTACTAAGTGGATAAGACCACGTTCCTTCGAAAGTATAAAGTGGATATACTTGACTTAAAAACTTGTTTTTTTCCATGTGAAATGTAATATTATTGAGTATAACACTGTAGATTTACGAATACATTCTCCTATTATTCAAAAGATTTTTCACCCGTATCAAATTATGTCATCAACATGTCGAGTGATTTGCAAAACAATTAAATTTTCCCACCCAATACTGAATCTCCGCAAATCAACTGAGATTGTTGTATAAAACGATATCTATGTTAGTGATTGTTATAAGAGATTTATCACACTGGTGTATTACGATGAAATTCAACACGAAAAAAGAAAACTGTATTAAATGAAACAGAAAGAAAACTTTATAATCAGGTCCATAAAAACATCGTATTTAAGTAATTTGATAGAGATCCTAAATCGAATTATTAGGAACTAGCTTTAGCCGGAGACTCCGTCCGCTTGGAAATAAATAATAAAAGTATGTAGCCTTTGTGTTCTTCTGGGCTATGTTCTACACCTATGTCAAATTTCATCGAAATCCGTGCAGCAGTTTAGGCCGCAAACTTTAAACATCTATCGATCTAAACTTTCGCATTTGTAATATTAGTACGAAGTAAGATTATTAAAAATTAAGAAAACAAATTCAGACGTTTCTGTAAAATGAAATATGTCATGGTTTTATAGTCTGTGACGTGTGCGCCGGCACAGTGGCGCCACGCTGACCTCGCGGTGACATCTGTGCTCTGATAACTCGCTGTAGACATCTTGCCTCTGCTGATTCATAAATACATACATAATTAAAACTGACTTCATATTTAATTAATTATTGAGGACAATCAGTCTTTGAATCTCAATCTCTACATAAATTAACAAAGCACGTTAACAAGAGAAGTTAGTGTTTTCAGAATTAAAATAGTTTCTTTGTTCGTAATTGACAAAAAAGTAGAAATAACCCACACCACCTGATACGTATTTGTAGTGTTAACTATATACATTTAGTTATATTAACATAACTTTTCTGTCATTCAGATAATAATAAACATAAACAAATAGACAAACGGACAGTTTTAACGTCTTTGGTCACATAGAGAATGATTTATGGCATTCCACTAACATTAACTCATTAATAGTTAGCGATAACTTCATTCACAATAACGTTTCATTCATTCATTCCAATCGCAATGTCTGTCAGTTAAGAAATTCATATTTATAACTAGCTGTTCTCGTGCGGCTTCATCCGCATGAAATTATATTGTTAACATTTGTCAAATTCTCAATTGCAAATGTCAAAATTACCGTTACCATAGTAACCTTGCTTCCTTAATGTAGGCAGCTTGTAGTTTATGGTCCCTTTTCTACATGACGGTTTTTTTTTTCAATTCATTTACCCCTAAATTTTATAGTGTGAAAATATATAGCCTAAAGCGTGTCAAAAGTAGGGCAATTTATTAAAGAAAGAGTTATTAGAAAATATGCTGTGATTCCTGACATCCTACGCCACAAAGTAGTGCATGTTTACGCTTTATTATATTAGTATAGATAGGCTTATGATATATTAAATCTACTTATTTAATAAGATACATAATCCCAACGTAGTAATATAAACGCAACAATTCAAGTAAGCTCTTGAGTTAAATTGTCTTTTCAAAAGTTAGGTTATGTCAGCCCTTTGGCGGGAAAAATATACTAAAAGCTCTCTATAATCAGTACGGAATAAGTGGTTACAGAATTACTGTACATAACTGTATTTTAAAACGTTTTATTAGCAAGGATCCGTCAAATTGTTCCATCCATTCACATACAGACATAACCTCTGTTACTGGAGGGCAATGACCCACATACTGTGACCTTATACAGTACTAATGAAACTCGATTCAATCGAAATACGAGAATTTGAAATGAGATTTAAATGGGTTTTCGCTTTTCTAAATATAACTCCGCTCATATATCCCTTAGAGTATACTAAAAGTTATTTAAACTAAATCTATATTGTATTTTAGCTATCTTACTAATAATATAAATGCAAAAGTTCGGATAGATGTTTGTTAGAGTTTGTAGTCTAAACTGAAGAACACATAGGCTAATTAGTTTTTTTTTAAATTTCAGCCGGACGAAGTCGTAGGCGAAAGCTAGTATAACATAAAAACTATAACACAATAAAAAACTTATGTAAAACTACACAAAGTAAGCCAACACTATCGTAGTCAAACAAAAAACCCGCTGATGCTTCTTGTTTACGCACGAATAAACAATAGTATAGGCTGTACATAGAGTAGGTAACCGTAGAGTTACCATTGTACTCGTTATTTTTTTAAATGTCACTAAATTCAAATTGTAGAATGAGTCTTAAAATATTATACGTTTAACACTATTAATAAGCGGTTAGTTATAACAAGAATATTTAACAAGCAACACTCTATGAAATAAATAACAAGACCTTTTATAATAATAATAATCTTACTTCTTACTAATATTATAAATGTGAAAGTTTAGATGTTTGTTAGAGTTTGTAGCCTAAACGGCTGAATGGATTTCGATAAAATTTGGCATAGATATAGAGGATAGTCTGGAAGAACACATCGGCTACTTGCATTTGTTGTTTTTAGTTCCGCGCGGATGGAGTCGCGAGCGTAAGCTAGTTAATAAAGAAGTAAAGTTGATGTGTAGAGTTTATCTTAGTTAATGATATCTTAATCTTCAGAATGATTAGTCTATGTTTGCTTGTTTCAAGGGACAGGAAGTTGTTTTTAAAACGAGCTCGGGATGACGTAGGAAGATAAAATTTCGTTGAAAGCGATAAAAATACGACGGTATTGTTCATTCATAAGACGTGATATTTACGGTTTCGTTGATAATAAACTCGATTAGGCTATAAACTTCTATTGGTAAGAAAGTTTAAATAAAAACATAGCCGTCTCATTCATTCTCTATGAAAAAGAGACAAGTATCATCTGTCTCTTTCATTTGAAAACGTAATGATGCGAAATTCAAAGAGATGTGTGAATTCAACCAACTCCTAGTGGACTATAGCCTAATCACTCCTAACTTAGGGTAGCTGCTATTTTATTAACAAACCATAGATAACAACGTCATTTCTATTACGTATACTTAATAAATCTTATTTCAATATCTAAATGTTTTTTATTATGTTTACATTCACGCTAAATAAATCACTTTACAAAAACCATAAAGTACATTTACACGCTACTCAATAAAACTGGCCTAAATTCGCTGCACATACTAACCACAAACAAGACATAGTTATCTCATAACTTGATATACAATAACAGCTTTTATTTCATGCACATTAAGAGCTATAATACCATTTACATACGCACAAACTTGCGGTAAACTTCATGTAGTAAAAATGCAATGGTTTTTTATTGTTACTACTTAAGCGATATCTATTTTGGGTAGCTTTCTTCCTTTAAACATTAACACTGGTTAAAATTAGAAAAGCCAGAATAAATTGTAGACAATAATTAAAACGACCGAAGAAGGTAAACAAGAGGTCGAAAAGGAATTTGAGACACTATTATATTTAAATGCCGTTTCAGTATTCGGCCGTTTATCACTATCAAAGACCTCTAAACACAATAACCACGCATATTCTACTGGAGTCCTTAAAAGGTCTGCTGTTTACTAATTAACTTAACACTAACTTAGTCAGACCCTCACTTAGTATTCAAGTGACGGGCTAGCGCCGTAGCGTCTCGCTTACGCATGCGCGGCGGGACCTCTGTGACATTTATGGACCTTAATATCCCTTCAGTTGGCGAGGCGTCTGCTTGTCTGTCTACGTGACTGATACCAGCTAATAAATTGTATTTAAATTTTGGCAAATTATGAAAGTACTAGCTTTCGCTCGCGACTCCGTCCTCGTGGAATTAAAAAAAAACCAACAATGTGAATAGCCTACCAGACTAGACCTCTACATCTATGCCAAATTTCATCGAAATCTGTTCAGCAGTTTAAGCTACAAACTACATCTAAGCTTTTCCATTTATAATAATACTAGCTTTCGCTCGCGACTCCGTCCGCATGAAATAAAAAAAAAACAAAAGTTAGTGGCCTATGTTTTCTTCCAGACTATCCTCTACATCTATACTAAATTTCATCGAAATCCGTTCAGCAGTTTAGCCTACAAACTCTACCAAACATCCATCTGAACTTTAGCATTTATATTATAAAGTAAGATAAGAGATTTTTAGCTGTCTTGATACATATTAAATTTTAAATAAACGACAGTTAGAAATTGCTTTGTATTATAATATTTTAATATCAACATCAGACAACGCAGCTGTTTGAACTAGTTTAGTTACGACACGCCAGGGGTGCTAAACCAAGATATAAAAAGCGAAATAAATCTGCTTATTTATTTTTTATATTAAAACGTTGACAGTGGTAGACGCCAAACATCTGTTGCACGAATGGGTATGCTCGCTCAGCGCAATACCACGACCACACAGAAGAGAGACGTGAAGTGGCAGTTATTCCGCGTTTTGTCTGATGAATACGTGTGGAAGGGCTGATTTTAGTGTCCTTACCCTTCCCAAGCATTTCTTACAAGAAAAGGTTGAGAATGGTAAGTGTTTTTGACGGATATGGGGATGCAAAAGAAGGTGGAATATCCTCTTTTTGTGCATCTCTTCCTACCTATATCAATTTAAGTCAACATGTCTGTTTTTACAGATGTCTATGGACGGTAAACGCTATTTCGCTAATACAAGTAACCCTATCCTCTTCGTGTTCTGTCATATTTTCCTATTGTTTCACACAATCTTACTACACTTCTATCAAATTAAATAAATGCGACCCATCGCTTATAACTTTAACAACTCCTGCATATGGTAAAGCGTTGCAAAATCAAAAACAAACGACATAGCGTTTACTTTAAATGCACAATGAATAATGCACAAGTTACAGCCCACATACATTGCTAGTATACAGCTCGTGACGTAGTTTAAAATATTTACCACGATTAAATAAACGGTAATTTAGAAAAATATACATTAAAAAGCGTTTCACAACGTTAAAGACATCATTATCATGTTAAAAAATATGGCAAAACAAATACAAAGCTCGATCAAAAAGGGTGAAAGAGAGAAATTATTCTAGTCTAGAGTAAATAGACTAATTAGGTCCTAAACGCGACAAGTCGACCCTACAGATTGAAAAAACAATTGCACGTCGCATTATGCATATTAATGCAACATACATTGCGCGATCACATAAGCACCTAGTTATTTCATTTTACAAAAGCAGCAATGAACATCGAATTTACCGTATTACCATAATCGTGAGCATATCGAGGTAGCGGTATTCGAGGTCATACGTAGATAAGAGTTTATTCACTTGAAACCTTTTAGCAAACTTTAGTAAACACGACGAGGAAAATACCGTTAAACCCAAATCTAAAACGCGAATCGCGTTTTTCCGCGCCAAAAATCGCGAAAGATTGTATATTCTGACAAACTTCAAGTTAATTATTGATATAGTTAAATAGTGTTGTGAAAATAGGACAGTATTCGGGTCCATAAGCAAATATCAACTACATTTCTAGCATCTTTTCTCAACTATCAAAGTAACGTAAATATTTTCTGAAGATAATTAGAATAAATAAAAAAGCAGTGCAAGCTATGCGTCATATTTACGTCATTCCAGTTATTACCAACATAACAAATAAAAAAGTAACGATAAAACGTTATACAAACAGTGTTGCCCGTTCTTTGAATTGATTCGCTATTAAAGTGACCACAGAGTAAACACGTCATTTGCAAGGCTTATGGGTAAAAGATAACATCCGTATGAGTCAAGTTTACTTAATTGCAATATTATAAACATTGTAAACAAGTGTAGGACGTTTTGAAAGTTTAAATTCGTCATTTGTTTGACTTTTCTAGAAGGATAATTGGCATGTTTCAATAATTGCACAATTAAAATAATAACATAATGAAATTAAGTAACAATTATGTACAAATAGTTAAGATATTTAGAGCATTTGAAATAATAATTAAAAATGTATTTTGCTGGTAATTCCACATGAGATATTCCAAGGAATGAAACCAGCCTTTGTACGCACAATCGGCCACGTGCTTTTCATAAAAGATAACGGTTACAAAAAAAACCAGATGTGCAAAATGTTTTATTATCAAATATGTTTAGATTATACGTTAGTAACGTAAACTTTGTGAAAAAATATTTATATAAGTTCATGAACTTTAATTTAAACAAAGATACAAGCAAAAAATTAGATCTCAATTACGATTGTCATTAATTCTAATAATAGGATTTATTTATTTTACAACAAACAAAAAATATATGAAAATTCGAAGTTTAGTATTTAGTTTAATATTTTCGTTGGCTGAATGGGGTTGTTTCATCATGTTTTCAATTTAAAAAAAACTATCCTTCCTGCGGAAGTTGATATCGCGAAGCGTAAATAATCAAGATCTCATCAAAGAACTTTTTATAATGTCATAATTAATGTGTTACCATATCAAAGTCGTTGGCATAACGAGAATTCGTAGAGCTTTGATTTATCTTATCTGTAACACGTCCTCAACGCCATCTGGCGAGGAGTGGCGACTTTATGAGCCACTTCAATTTAGTACAAGAGTACATTACTGGGATATCTAAACGCTAATATTATAAAGTGTTCATAAACAAACGCCTTCAACTATAGATTTAATTGAAGGTCGATAACCTTTGATATTTAATATTCCTAGAGCGAAAAAATAGTCTTCTATATTAAAAAGCCCCGATATTAACAAAAATAGGTTAACTCCGCCATCTTTAGTTTCATAGAACTTGTAAAGAATATTTTCTAGAAAGTTCTACATATATAAAATTCGATAACGATCGCAATTTTAATAAAACTATGACGAACGCAAAATAAATTTTATTGTTATTAACTATTGTTCTACCGCTATAAAAACATAACCTCGAAAGTCAAGGTGAAAATATCTTTCTCGATTAAAAAAATATATATGAAATAATAAATACATAATTGGTTATTTTCTTATTTATTACTATAGATTTCACTTTCAGCTATGTAACTTGATTAGACGGCTATTTCTACACTTACGTAATAAAATTATTTATTTATTTAACACCAATTACATCTAATAAGACCAATACTATGAAAACTAAAATATATTCATACATGTAAAACAATAAGAATTTTTTTTAGCTTGCAACATTATATTTGTCTATATGAGTGAAAAAGCGTGTATTGCAACAAAAAATAGACGCGGAATCAACTTTACGTCACATTGCGTAAGTTTCAGGGTTGTCACTAGTGAATTATGATTTTTTATCTATACTATCTATCTATACTATCTATACTTCTATACTATTATAATAAAGCGTAAACACACACTTCTTTGTTGCCTAAGATGTCAGCAATTACAGCATATATTTGAATAATTCTTTTTTTAATAAAAAGCCCTACACTTACGTCATGCTTTAGGCTATATATTTTCACGCCATTAAACTTAGGGGGTAAATATTTTGGATAATAACCCTAATGTGGGAAAGAGACCATAAGTTGCTGCCAACATCAAGAAAGAGAGATTGCTAAGGTATGTCTTGTCATGTCATTTTGACATTTGCTATTGATAATTTGACAAAAGTAAACAATAAAATAAAGTTTTTATAATTTCACGCGGATGAATATATACTGTGCCGACCCTGTGTAGGAAAAAGGATGAAGATGATTGCAATTGTGTTGGATCTTCATTTGTTTTATAGTGACCTGATAAAATCATCGTCGGTTAAAAAGTTCCTAGTCTTAGGTGGCCTTTGAAAACCCAAAACTAATGCAGTATTGCGTCTATTTCACTCTTTAAGGAAAAACAGTTTATTCTCAAATAATAAACTAGTAAGATAATGTTCAATTAGATCTTAAAATTCCTTTAAATTAATAGAAAAATACGGCAGGTGACATCTTACTAATATTATAAATGCGAAAGTTTAGATGGATGGATCGATGTTTGTCTGGAAGAACACGTAGGCTACTTGCTTTTGTTTTTTTTATCCCGCGCGGACGGATTCGCGGGCCAAAGCTAGTTAATAAATACATTTAACGAATAAAGTAAATGAACAAATCTATAATATTTCCCAGATAAAAATCCAAGAACAAACTTTTACCAACCCTATATTATAATGAATTGCATTTTACCCGGCACATAATTTTTTTTCGCATTTCTCAATCGAGTTTGTTCACTCGAGTGCTGTAAAACATTATTTTCTATCTAATCTGAATTACAAATCAATTTGAAACATTTGTACAGTCAGCTGCATAAGTATACATTTATTAATAAGGCGTTTCATAGAGTTAATCTATACTATTATAATAAAGCGTAAACACACACTTCTTTGTTGCCTAAGATGTCAGCAATTACAGCATATTTTTGAATAATTATTTTTCTAATAAAAAGCCCTACACTTACGTCATGCTTTAGGCTATATATTTCCACGCCGTTAAACTTCGGGGTAAATATTTTGGATAAAAACCGTAATGTGGGAAAGAGACCATAAGTTGCTACCAACATCAAGAAAGAAAGATTGCTAAGGTTTGTCATGTCATGTCATTTTGACATTTGCAATTGAGAATTTGACAAATGTAAACAATAAAATAAAGTTTTTATAATTTCACGCGGATGAATCCGCACGCGAACAGCTAGTTCCATAATAAAACAGCAATTACACTAATCACCAATTAAATAATGCGATTCTTAGAATAAAAAATCACCAAAACAAGCCTACCAAATAAGGACCTATTATTTAAAACGTGATTAGCAAAGTTGCAAGAGATTCAATAATAAATCGATGATTTCATACTGACAATTTTATATTACAGCTTTAATTTTGTCTCTAAAGTAGTAAAAACTAGAATCTATAGTAGTTATAAAAATACTTTTGCTCCTAAGTGTACATAAATGAAAAAGAGTTCACACTACGGTTGTGTTAAATACCTTCCTAACATTGATATATATATAATAGACAGGCGATTCTTTAGTGGAACTTTGTGGAAGGCCTATGTCCAGCAGTGGGCAGGTAACGTCTGATTATGATGATGATGATGATGATTGTTTAGAAATAAAAACTTTTGCTTCATTCCGATTTAACACGCATTTTAATGTTAATGACAGGTAAGTCTATCATTATTCTTAGTTCGAAAAACTTTCCGTCCAACAGCAATCAACGCTAAAATGGCGTAAATCATACACAAAATAATTTATAACCTGTCTATTTATAGAGGTCAGTGCTTCCTAAGTACAACAGATCGGCAATCGCAAACGCAGTTTATAAATATTAAAATGGCGGCGGCACGAAGGAGGTTGCATGTCGACTCATCGATTGAAGAATTTATTTGCGTAATCGCTGATTTGCTACTTACAAGTAATTAACAACCAATGAACCGTTACTAAAGGTATTTAATTAGATAGAGTATTGTTTAAAATTAACGAGAAATAAGAAAGTTTTGTCTTTATCTTATCTATCTATACTATTATAATAAAGCGTAAACACACACTTCTTTGTTGCCTAAGATGTCAGCAATTACAGCATATTTTTGAATAATTCTTTTTTTAATAAAAAGCCCTATACTTACGTCATGCTTTAGGTTATATATTTTCACGCCATTAAACTTAGGGGGTAAATATTTTGGATAAAAACCCTAATGTGGGAAAGAGACCATAAGTTGCTGCCAACATCAAGAAAGAAAGATTGCTAAGGTTTGTCATGTCATGTCATTTAGACATTTGCTATTGATAATTTGACAAATGTAAACAATAAAATAAAGTTTTTATAATTTCACGCGGATGAATCCGCACGCGAACAGCTAGTATTAAGATAAAAAAGTAGCCTATAATATGCCCGTCTATGTCAGCTACCCGAACTGCTTATAAGAATTAAATAACACTGAGGCGGTTACAGTATAATATTGAAAGAAAAATATGTAAACTAACCTCCATATTATATTGTAATTTGTTACATTGTTACTTGAATAATTATAAAGTTAAAAAAACAGTTGTATTAAAACATACAATTTAAAACAAAACTGTTGAATTTACAAAAAAAGTAAAAAAGGAAAAGAATCTAAACTATACGTAGAAAAAAGTCTAAAATAGACTTCTAGAGAATTCGGTCCTGAGTTATTTCATTGACCACATAAAAGAAAGCATAGTGTAGCGCGTTTAGCAGGAATTGGACAATCTACAGAAACATGCATATCTCCGTCTCTGTTTTACGAAGGAGTGTGAAAGAGACGAAAAGATATTTTATGTGACGGATTAGAAGTTGCAGATGTTAAAAAACATTTCTATTATTCTTTAGCATTTTATCCCTCTTTTGTTACAACAAAACCGTGAATATCATACTAATCTTACTAATATTATAAATGCGAAAGTTTAGATGGATGGATGGATGTTTGTTAGAGTTTGTAGCCTAAACGGCTGAACGGATCTCGATGAAATTTGGCATAGACGTAGAGGATAGTCTGGAAGAAAACATAGGTTACAAGTTTTTTTTTTATTTACACGCGGACGGAGTCGCGAGCGAAATCTAGTATTATATATACGAAAGTTTGGATGGATGCTTGTTAATATCTGCAGAACGGCTTAGAGAGTGCGCCCACCTTATACTAAACTAACCAACAACAGTTTAGTCTCGCTTTGATTCCTATGAGCTATATGGAGGTGCGGACAGTACTCGATTTTAATTGTGCAACTAAATAATCGAAAATCGCACAACAGTTGTGCGATAGTTTAGGAAAAGATGTGCGCCCGCTCGTAAGGTATACATAGGTACACTATGTAAAACATAGTCTTGTAGAACACATAGGTTACAAGTTTTTTTTTAATTACGCGCCAAGTCTCGGGCATTTGCTAGTGGATATAGAGCCAATATCGTTACCAAGTAACTTTTTTGTCTCTTTGCTTAAAGTAGCAAAAAGTAAACCAAATCCCGTGGGAACCAACTTTTAACCTAAACATTCGTAAGTGTTTTTTTTTAAGAACTATTAAATCCTTAAAACAATTGACTGAAATTTATGTGCATAGCCTATAGATAATTTATCTGGAACACATAATTAACGCAAAAAAGGCTTTCAAGGACCTTTGTTAAAAAATTCCCTTAGGTACATTTACAATATAAAATGACATCTAAAAGTCGACTCTCGATTACACTTGTTTACTCTTTGGCCCATTATCTGTTTTTCAAAGACAAACATTTCATTGCCATATCTTGCTGGTAATATTTTTACACATGTTTTCGCGAAGTTAACTTTTTAAACATGCGGTTATGACGTCATAAGTTTGATTTCATTTAACACAAAATAGCATAATCTAAATGAACTAAAACCACATAATGTTATGTGTAGTTTTCAAACAATAAAGACCGTATACAAAATTCTCACCGAAATATTATTTGTCTTGCTTTCAAGAATTTAAATACAATGTAACTTTTTTTTACACTTTCCCCATTTTAAGCAGCAATTTCGAGCATATTTGAATAGTATAAAGCAGGTAGAATTTTTTTGTTAACATAGTAAACTCTGAGAAATGTGAAAAATACTGTTGAACGACACTATAGCTAAATTTTAACTACCACACTCAAATTCAGTAATTGATGACTAAGGGGCTCACTGAGCATGAATTAAGTACGATAAATTTACACTAAGGGGCTGGTAAATAATCATTAAAAGTTATTTGAAATTAAATTAATTAACCGATGATTAAATAACAAATAAACAAAGAACTATTTTAATCTGTGACCTCATTATTGGCATGTAGGAAATCCAGCGTCGATAATTTAAAAAGCGAACGATTATGCAACAAAATAAAGATGTACTCTACAAGATGCAATGACATTTGCACTTATGACATTTATATTTAGTTGCATAATATATTACGCAACTGTAAAAGTTATTGTTATTTTTGCTTCGTTAGTGACTATTTGAACTTGTGTCACGTTTTTTATTGGTTAATTCAAATGTTAGATTATTTCATTTATTATAATTAATTGACATATACACGCATTCACGAATATTTTTTGGGAGAAATTTTAGATGCTCGATTGACTTTTAAGGTAAAGTATGGTAGATAAATATTGCCATATTTTCAACGAGTTTGTTCTGTCTTGTAAAAACAGCTAATTAAGACGCGATTAGTGTTTTAATTGACGGTTAACAATTCTTGACGTAAATAGATGTGTTAACGGCTGTTTAAACTACGTTAATCTGGCGTTAGTAAACTATTTTTACAGCTGCTAAGAATTCAAAGCGATGTCGTCAATTGATAAGAATTCGTTGATAAACTTCATTCAATTTTATCGTTTGTTTGAGTTTGTGACGCGAGTGAATTGTAGGTTATGTTTGTGGGAATTCTTTTCAATAAAAGATGTTCTTTAACGATTTAATAGAACTAAATATTTGGAATGCGTTGGCAATTCTTTTAACAATAAAGCAATATTCAAAAACTGTTTGGATACGCGTACAAAATTTCATCAAAACATTAGCATATGGGCCCTTCCATAAACATATCCGAACGGAACATACGTCAACCTTGCTTATAGTCCTACAAACTTATTTGGCCCGGTGAAAGTTACAGTTAGTTCTGTCAGAAAATATTTTAAAATCTATTTAGGCATAGAAAATGACAAATGGGGCAACACACGAACAGTCTAACAATAATCTTTTTGTAACTCTATCAAGGAAGCGCATTTGCTCATTAGAGTTATCTATACTAATATTATAAAGAGGAAAGATTTGTGTTTTCATATGTATTAAAATAACTTCAAAACTACTTGGCCGATTTCAAAAATTCTTTCTCCATTAAAAACCTACATCATTGGCTGTATTTTTTATTACTTTGTAATTTCACGTGGGCGAAGTCGCAATTATAATTAACTAGCTGTTGCTTGCGACTTCGCCCGCGTGAAATTAAAAAATATAGCCTATGTTATTCACAGATAAATTATCGTTCTAACGATGAAAAAAATTACAAAGAAAAATACAAATCTTTTTATAATATTAGTATAGATTTAGTTCCAAACACGATCACCGGGCCAGATAAGTTTATGTGAGTATAGTCACATTGTTAGCGACACGTCGCATTGACATCGTCTACTTAACAGGAAATCCTGCGCAATTTGACATCATCGGCCGCCAGCGCCCCCTTAAGGAGCCCATTTGCAACTCGTAAATGGCTCTGCTTAATTAATATGCTGTTCAATACAATGTCCAACAAAACGAAAACCATTTAAAAGGAGTCGCAACGTTAAAGTATTAATTTTAATATTTATTTGCAAAGATTTTGCTAATGAAGAATAACATTAGTTAATTATAGTTTAAATGATTATTATAAGTGGAAATTAATGTTCGTATGTTTAATTAAGTTACAGATTTTTTTTATTTTGAGAGAAATAAGCGATTGTAACTATTTCATATGTATCTTTTATTGCTTTAAATCTGTCTAGTATTAAAATTAACACATTTTGGTCTCCAAAAATACTCTATTAAGAATGTATGTGTGTTTTTAAAAGTTAACAATCGTGATAACATAAAAACTTGAAGGTGCTAAGTCCGTTTTTTAAACGTAATAATGTAGTTAATTTTACTCCATACATGTAATAACAAGGAAAGGAACAATATAAATATGTTTACGCGCGGCTTGTTGTTAATAAACTTGTCATAGTAAAGTAAGCACGGTAAAATGTAAAATGCTTCGTGAATTGTAAACAATTGAACTATTGCAACGAACTAACCTCATCCTCTTCGTCTTCATTGTAGAAGGGGTCCGTGAGCAAGTTCTTCCAGAAGATAACGTCCGGAGGAACAGCGTATGCGTCGTGGTCCCGCAGATTGGCGTACAGTGGGCTCTCACGGCCCACACCTTCCGAACTGGCGCTCACGGAGCAACTCTCGACCTCCACGCTGCCTCCGCACGAGCAACCCTCGTCCGTGTAACTATACCCGTACTCTATCTCCTCGTAGATATTCTCATCGGTGGTGAGAGCGTCGCGCACCGGCTCGTAGCCGTCGTCCGGCCGGTCGGGCGTCATAGCGCCGACTGAGCGCGCCTCCTCGTCGACACCGCACCTGTCACCTTCGCCGACGTCCTCGCGCACGTCACACACATCGTGCATATCGCCCACCTCGTGCAGCGAGTATACGGAGTACGAAGGTGGTGTAAATTCGCCCGCCTCGTCGAACGCGATCCGCGAGATCGTAGCGTGATGCTGCGACAACACACGTCGTAGGATCTCGTCCGAGTTGTGGTAGCCAGTAGAGTGCGCCCATACCGCGGCGTACGTCCGTGACGCCTCCGCTCCCGAGCTGCACTCCTTGTAGCTCCAGCATGTACTCTCAGAGTCGCTGTCCGAATCCAACACTAACAGCCCATTTATTGCTGATCTCGGCATCGGCACCGGCGCAACGCGTTTAACATCACTTTCCATTTCGTCACTTTTAGCGGGAGTACTAGTCACAAACGACACATCTGAGATACTCGATTCACAGTCACTGTCCGCACCGTTCACCACACAATCCTCGGGCACCATGTCCATATCTCGCTTGGGCTCCATCGCCTGCAGGCATTCGTCAAATATGTTGAGTATGCTGAGGGAGAGATCCTCCTCCGCGGGCACCAGGTTCCTGTGGTACTCGTCCAGCTTGTAGATCTCTGTGCCGAGCTGCGAGAGGATAGCATCGAAGGCGTCTTCCGACTCCGGAGCGGGGTCCTCGGGCGGGCTGACGGTGACCAGGGGGTCGTACTCTTCGATGGAGGCGCGGATGAAGGCGAGCCACTCGATGACAGGCGTGGCGGAGCGGTCAGCGCGCAGTGTAGCCGCCACGGCGCTCGGCACCCAACTTGCGACCCCGCACGCCATCCCGCCGGCTTCCACCGCAAAACCCGATAACCGGTGTATGAATCAACGCGTGGATTTCCAAGAATTGCCGCTCACCGCGACCATTGTCAGCTCAATACTATATCGTTTGCAAACAACCTCGGTGATGATAGCGGCGACATTTGCACTCAGCTGTGATTGCTTATCGAAGACATTATTTTTAATAATTCCTGCTTACAAAAAATTGTCCTCGCAGAAGCGTTGTTTTGTTTAATTAACGATAAATACTGGCTGGAATAACGAGCACAACGCACTATTATACGTAAAAAGAACATAATCTGTCACTGACATTGACGTTTATTCGCGCGCTTTTCCTTGTCGATTTATAAATGCGTGTGTACGGAAACGTCCGCGCGCGGCGCGTGCACCGCGCTAGTGGTGTGCCCGATGCCCGGCAATTAATTGGATGCGTTCATTCTCGCCGGAGTCTGTGACCGATATTCGACGTTATTTCTGTGAGCGCGGACGAAGGCGCGGCGTGGCGTAACCGCACTAAAAACTAAAAGCAAATGCAATGTGCATTAGATAAATGAAGCAGATCTGACTACCGGACTACCTATACACGCACGTGTTCTAAACACCCGGGTCGCAAGTCCCGACAACAATCTAAATCTCCGAAATTACATATAATAGTTTTAGTTAACGGAAAACATAAAATCTTTTCCTTGAATGGGCTTCCTCTTTCGACTTCGCGTTCTACAGTGAAACAATGTTAGAAATGAAAACAATACGCAGTCGACGCAGCTGTGTTTTTCAACATAATAGAATTCCGTATCACAATAATGGTCAGATGATTGCATTACTACTACATTTATGACACATTTGAATACTTCTATTTAACATCGCTACAAATGTATAAAACTATACTAGCTTTCGCCCGTGATTTCGTCCGTGTGTTAATAAAGAAAACAAAAGTAAGTAGCCTATATTTTCTTCCAGACTATCCTCTACATCTATACCAAATTTTAACGAGATCCGTTGTATCCTTTAGGCTACAAACTCTAACAAACATCCATCTAAACTTACGCATTTATAATATTAAGATTATACAGAATAATATAACAAGAACATCTTCACACAACCTAATCATCCATAAATTATAGTTCTAATAACGTGACCTGATAACGTGCATAACATTAGCTAGAGAAAGTTGCGTAAAACGAAAGCTTTTATAACGGTAAAGATAGTATAGACTTTTAATGCAAAAACGCACTTAAGAACTTGATAGATGATGAAGGTAAAACTGTTAATATAATTAGGATACTGGCAACAAAACAACGATCATAACGCGAACAAAGATAAAAAACAAATCGGTTTAAAATGAGATTGCAACCCTAATTATGTCACATGTACCTAAAATTGCTTTCTCTCTTTCAATTTCCTTTATTATCAACTAGCTGTTGCTCGCGTACGCCCACGTGAAATTAAAAAAAACAATAAGAAATATAAGCCTATATTACTCACTGATAACGTAGTTTTTTCATGGTGAAAGAATTTTTGAAATCAGCCTAGTAGTTTTTGAGTTATTTCAATACATACAAAAATACAAATCTTTCCTCTTTATAATATTAGTATAGATTTCTATTGTACATACAAAGTGTTGAAACCTACAAAAGGAACCATTGTTTTATGAGAAAAAAGTGTATTTGGAAATTTACACTAATTAACATCGATTTAAGGGCCCGCAAGATATACCGGGCCGCAATTGGGAACCTCTAAACGTACAAGAAACTTCTTCAAAGCACAAAGCATTTCATTCATTGGCGAAAATAATTCTCATTCTTTCAAATAACTACAAAGTAAGGGGGTTGCTTATTTTTGGGGCAGTTGTCGTTTACTTTTTGAGGTTAGCTGTCAACAAAATCAAGAAACGATTTAAAGGCGTAAAGTGTCATTTTATTCGCATTCCTTAAAACATTACAATAACAAAATATGGATTGTTTAGATTAATTAGATTTCATATACAATTATATACATGCTTTTAACGTTTTTTACACATCAATGGTCGTCTGGGACGAATTGAGCTCCATTTAGCGTAATTAGCGAGAGCGGAGTTTAAATTGAATGAATTGACTTCAGTGGGCGCAGCTGACGTTCATTTAAACGAACTCATAGTCGGTATCACATTGTTGAGATCTCTAGAGAGAATTGTAGCAAGATTTGAACTTTAAATACAAACATTTTGGTATCAAAATCATATTTAAAATTTAAATGTCGTTATTATAATGCGATATAGAGTCGAGGATATGTACGAGATACCTCTATTGCCTCGTTCACACTAGGCTAGTAATTAAATCGAGTATCAAAGTAATTTATTTTCTCGATGAAGAGCGGGCGTATACCTTTGACTAAACTATTGCTAACTGTTGTGCGATTGTCGATTGTTTCGCAGCCTTCAAATGTTTAGTTGCACAACTAAAAATCGAGTAGTGTGCGCACCTCTATAGCTCATAGGAATCAAAGCGCGACTATAGTGTGTCTAAATAAATTAGATTAGTTTGACAATTCATGTCAATTCATGTGACAATTTAGTAGGGATGGGTTGTGTAAAATCAAGCATAACCTTTTCGATTTTCGATTTTTATTCTTATGGAAGTTGGAATCGACAGATTCATAGTTATAACTTATGATGAATTAAAAAAAAAAACACTGTTTAGTCAAATTAATAATGGCCTGCAGAACCATTACAAATAATGAGAGTGAAGTAAATATTTATTACTACTACAGCCGTACGTAATCGAATTGGATTTCGCTGTTATTATTGTCATCGCTAAATTCTCTACATCATAATTAATACTAGAATTGTCCTCTAAATTAGTTAATAAGAAAATAATAATATTATTTAAGTTCGATAAATTTTATTTAAACCGAATATCGATAGTTCATATTAGTTCGCTATGCGTGTTTGTTTCGTCACTACGATACCTGTCTATTAAGTACGGCATTTACCTTCATACAAGTTGAATTCGATACTTCATATACATCATTTATCAAACTAATCTATCTTATTTAGACACACTATAAACAATTGTGCAATTTAGTCAATGGAGCGCTCTTAATTTATGTTTTTCAGACACTTTTAACTACTAAAGTAAACGGTAGATGTCGCTTTTGTCACCCTTTTATCATCCAGAGTAAAAATTATCTTATCGTGTCAAAAGTTGCGGGTTAACTGCAGTGCGATAAAGTGGTACAGTTAAGATTGCTGAAAACATTTGGCGAGGTCAACCGCAAAGGTTACAAGATAAACATTATCTCAATAATAAAAACAAAATTTGCACAAATACACTATTACTATTATACTAATTCAAACTATTATACTAATACTAGCTTTCGCCCGCGACTACGTCCACGCGGAGTTAAAAAAAACAAATGCAAGTAGCCTATGTGTTCTTCCAGACTATCCTCTACATCTATGCAAAATTTTATCGAAATCCGTCCAGCCGTTTAGGCTACAAACTCTAACAAACATCCATCCATCCATCCATCTAAACTTTCGCATTTATAATATTAGTATAAAAGTATGAAAGTATGAAGTATGATTATAAATGCGAAAGTTTGTATGGATGGTTGTTACATATCTCCAAAATGGGTCAACAGATTTCGATGAAAGGCATTAATATAGAATATAGTATAGAAGAAACCTACACTACAGTTTTTGTTTTATTCCAGACGGAGTCGCGGGCAAAAGCTTGCAATTAATAATAACGAAAAAGTAAAGCCTTTATAAAGTTATTGCTTATATACCACAAAAACATATTGCCCGTTTTATTTTCTTTGAAAGAAAGAGTTTAAAATAAATTAGTTATTCATGTGTCAAAATCCTTATATGTTCATGTTTTCTATATTTTCTCATACCATAAATATATATAATATATTAATTGTGCTCACCGGCAATGTTAACCCTTTGCGTATGCGGGTTGAATAGGGCTGTTAACGTTCGATAAATATAAACTCTAGGTGACAGCCCTATGGATGAATCATTCAAAAGACTGTATATCAGTGTTGCCAATGCTACGGCAGTTGCCGTGTTCAAGGGATTTCGGGCCATCAAATTACAAAATCTACGACCTACATCCACAACCATAAAGATGTACTAGATCTTTTCGAAAATCTACAAGAATTAATTGTTTTTCTTTAATAAATACATTTTTAACTAGCTATAAGATAAAAAAGTCGTTGATTAACAATGAATTGTACCGGGAAAATGATTTTCAAATTACTAATTAACTATTTTATGAAACAAAGGAGGGACAATTTTAACACAGTTAATTTATATTAAAAACGTTAAAATACCGACATTTAGGGAATGTTGAAAAGTTTTCCTTCTATTACTGGTGCTACGAACCAATGAACTTTTCCCATACAAACACGGCTTTTTTATACAATGTATACGGCCAGGTAAAAATTTTCATTGGCAACACTGCCGTATATGCTCAGCAATTAAAAGGTCACGCCGGGTGACTGCGCGCCCGCATTCAAATTCAGTTGATAACGTGCCCTCATTCCTGGCTCTGCCTAATTTAGTGCTTATGGATATAAAAATTATAACTCATTTAATATAATTGATAGTAATCTATATCTATACTATCTATATCTATACTATCTATATCTATACTATCTATATCTATACTATCTATATCTATACTATCTATATCTATACTATCTATATCTATACTATCTATATCTATACTATTATAATAAAGCGTAACCACACACTTCTTTGTTGCCTCAGATGTCAGCAATTACAGCATATTTTTGAATAAATCTTTTTTTAATAAAAAGCCCTACACTTACGTCATGCTTTAGACGATATATTTCACGCCATTAAACTTAGGGGGTAAATATTTTGGATAAAAACCCTACTGTGGGAAAGAGACCATAAGTTGCTGCCAACATCAAGAAAGAAAGATTGCTAATGTTTGTCATGTCATTTTGACATTTGCAATTGAGGATTTGACAAATGTAAACAATAAAATAAAGTTTTTATAATTTCACGCGGATGAATCCGCACGCGAACAGCTAGTTTTTAATAAGTCACTACTAAGCATATAGCACTGCAAAAATTAAAATAGGAAATGACCTAGAAAATGTTTTAAAAGTCGTGAAAAAAAGCCTCGATATCTGAATTCATTACTGATATTTAAAATAATAAAAAAAACATTACAACAACACGTATTTAATTTGAAATCAAGCCAACGATAAACATATTTAAACAAACACGTTCATTTACACTAAAAAAACAAATGTACATAAAACATATCAGCAATAACATTAAACATTGTCGCGGAAAGTAATTTTAATTAAAAACAAAAAGGCAATTTGACAACAGACGTGACGTTACAAATTACCGGCATCCGGTACAATGGCCGCCGTTCCCGCCAACTGAAGACAGCGAGAAAATTAACTAATACTATTCTATTTCGTTTATAAATACGTTTATAACCTAATCTCGTATAAAGATACTTGGAGTGTATTTATATCTAAATTAAATTAGTTAACTAATTAATATAGAAATAGTCATTTGCTCATTTGATAATTATAAAATCGGAGACATGGATAGTATCTATTAAAATATTTGACTAACCTTTAAATAATTAGATTTAACTACTAACACATATTTTTAAATTAAATTGGCTAAAAAAGTATAGTTTTATAACCTCTTATGAATTCCGTAAAGATTGTTGACTATTTTATATTTCACTGTATTACGTAAACTAAACAAAAATCATCAATAAATCTTTTTTATTCTTTACAACAGTTATAACTTGTGAGTTAACAAAAACCGTCCATCATTCATTAGCATAAAAGAAATAAAACAGTCATAAGTAGGATACGTCGATGCATAAACATGGCCGCTCCACAAACGTCATGTTCCATTTGCCACAATAGGTCGAGTGAATGCATAAATAATTCACTACAGCGTGTATTTGTAGCAATCAATATTTACGATTTGTAAAAGAATATGCGGCATAATTCATCACAAATAGATTAAACAAAATATAGAATAGACATTGACACTTCACTTGAAACATTTTTCATATAATCTCAAAAATTAATTTGTATTTGTAAATGTTTATGATTCATCAAAATATATTTAATATTATAACCAAAGTTGTGATTGGATGGATGTTTGAATATCTCCAGAACGGCTTAGCTGGCCGTTCGTTTGTAAAAAAAATATGTGTCGATGGTTTTGAACTAAACAAGTCTTCCACGTATCATCAGAGATGGCAGACATCTTGGCCGCAATTAAGGCGGGAAAGTTGATTGACAACTTTTAGAAAATCCAATTTCACAGCGAACTAAAAGCACTACAAAATGTAAAAGATTTAGCCACACAGAAAAATGCAAATATTTCCTTTTATAACATACTATATCTATCGTTCGCAACTGCGTCAGCATGGAATTAAAAAAAATAGTCTATGAGTTCCTCCAGATTTTCCTCTACATCTATGCCAAACATCGAGATCCGATCAGTCGTTTAGGCGGTAAACACTAAAAAAAACCCATCCAAATTTCGCATTCGTATTAATAAGATAAGATAGATAAGCCAAGGGGTGTCCATATATGTTCATATGAAATGTATGTAACTAAATTAGGCTACATCTGGTAAATCTGCAAGTTAAAATCTTATTTACCTCACTTATGGATACAGCCAGGAGCCTTTAACCTTAACCCGTATTAAAAATACCAACCGTAACGGTCCAATGTTTATCCGAATGGTGCCCATGGTGTGTGTTGCCATAACAAATATTTAAAAATAGCCAGCGTCCGCCGCGGGCACGTGCTGATATGATTTATGGCCCCACCGGCATGGGACGGTGAGAATAGACTACAAATACTCTTAGGACTGTATACATTATTTTAGTTAATTTATGCTGAAATTTTTAAAGACTGAGTGAAATCGATGCAATATTTTGTTATGAATTTTCAATTTTTAATATAAATTCTAGCTTTGTATTTATTTATATCGCCTAAATCTAAAAGCATAGACATGTGTGCGAATTTTATATTAAAAATTGCGTAAACTAGGTTAACAATTTAGGGTTATTAATTGCATCTAGCAACATTACTTTATTTGTGTCCTAGTAAATGCGTTATTCCTGTACCATTATAAAGTGTGGTTAACCTAATCATGAAGTTATTAGGATGTGGTGTAATAGCTGTGGGTGGTCCCAATAGTTATTAATGATATCATTACAATGGTCCTATTCCATAAGAAAACCTATAATTCACGCCTGGGTTTGTAATAATCGATTAAGGCGGGGTTATGGCAAATTGCGCATCTTTGGAAGCATAGAACAGGATTTCTACAAAGATTTGATTCGTGATATTTTAGTATGTGTAACTTCAGTCCTTTAACTAAAGCCTCGTGGAACAGAATCACGATTGGACAAACTTTTCTCGATAGATTTATTTTTTGAAAATGTGCCTAATTCTGTAAAGATCACCATATATCTGCAATACAACAACGAAAGTAAAAACTCGAAGTGGTTTATTTGATACACGAGTACTTTATCTTCGGTTAACCCGAAGCTTTTTGCAATACATTGATTAGTTAATTTTTAATCGAATTTAATTAAAATGAGCTCCCAAAACCATTCGGATTTCGCGTCAGTCCGCCCGCGGGCGTCGATGGAAGCGGACCTGTGCTCGTCGCTCCGGCGAAACCCCCTGCGCGTCCCGCATTTATGTGACCACGTGAGTGACGGAAAGGGCGATAGTCTGTCCGATAGCTCGCACTCTTTTTATCAAGCCTGAACGTAAAAACACTGATCTATATAAAATGGAACTTCCCACAATACAGAAAGCGCCACGCGAATGGAATATATATATATTTTTTTTTTTTTATTAAAACTTACATATTCCTATTTAATTAAATTTAAATTTAAATCGGAAAATAAGCTTTTTCATTCAATAATATTTTCCAAATTCGTAAGCGATTCTTTAAGTATAAACTGACGATTTTGTCACAAAACAGTATTATCTATACTATAGTGTGTCTAAATAATTTAGATTAGTTGACAATTCATTTCAAATTTAGTAGGGATGGGTTGTGTAAAATCAGTCATGAATCTTATCAATATCGATTTTTATTCTTATAGAAGTTGGAATCGACAGATTTATTGTTATAACTAATGAAATAAAAAAAACGCTGTTTTCTCAAATTAATAATAACCATAACAATTAGTGAGAGTAAATAAATGTTTATTACTACTACAGCCGTTTTGTTATTTATATAGTTCGTATGTTTTCTAATACCACGTGGACGAAGTCGCGGGCAACAGCTAGTTATAAATAAACTTAATGTAAAAATCTAAATCGGAGTCGGGATGGCGCTTCGCGGCGTTCGATGTTAAGGACACGGCCGCGAAGACCGACGATAGTGATGGGACTCGAGTTGCTTTTCACTCGAGTGACTCGAGTAAGTTTTACATTACTCGGACTCGAGTGAAATTTTTGCCAACTCGAGTTTCAAGTGACTCGAGTCGACTCGAATTACGAGTGACTCGTAACCATTAGAGTGGTTTATACCGAGCCGAGTAAGAAATTCTGACAGCAATTTCAGTTTTTTTTTTAATACATTGTTTCTGTTCTTTTGTTGACTTATTTAAACTTCATTTAAGTTAATTTTAAAGCATATATATTATTATCTAAATTGTGTAAGAACATAATAAAACTGTTCATATTTTGATCTCATGAAAATCCTCGTTATAATAAATTAAATTGGAAACTTTTTAGTATTACATTATAATATTTCAATTCGACTGATAGTTTATATAAGAGGTTTCTTGGTTACGTAGACAGGTTAAGTTTAAACGAAAATTTTATTTAATAATATTTTTATCGTTTTGTTTAGATTTTTGAGTAGCTTTTAAAAAATAATATTCTATGTTAAATTAATATTGTTTTATTCGCTTTAAAATTTTGGTTATTCGAGTTTTATATTCCGAGTGACTCAAGTCAATAAAAATCACTCGAGTCCTATCTTCACTCGAGTGGCATTCGAGTGAGAAAGTTACCAGTACCGAGTGACTCGAGTGAAAAAAAGTCACTCGAGTCCCATCACTAACCGACGAGAATCGACTCACGCGATCTAACCGTGCGGTGCACCCCCGCTCATTGTTTGCGCGCGCCTACTTCTTCCCCCCAAAAAACGCAAATTGTCCCGAACACAGCCCCTTAAACTCTATAAGTAGCTTTTGTTTTATAAAAGACACCAAAATTGTTTCAAAGAAATAAAACATCAATTACTTTTGATAATTACTCTTTAACTAGCTTTCGCCCGCGTAGTATTGAAAAAAACAAAAGTGAATAGCCTATGTGTTCTTCCAGACTATCTTCTACATCTATGTCAAATTTCATCGAAATCCGTTCAGCCGTTTGGGCTACAAACTTTAACACACATCCATCCATCCATCCATCCATCTAAACTTTCACATTTATAATATTAGTGAGATGGTGAGATTTTATTGTAAACAAAATAACTGTAATTAGATGTTCGTTAAACGAAAAAAAAAACAAATTGAACAAACTATCTTGTTTAATTTTCTCGTTTAAAACAGCGCCATCTATCTTCAACTTCAGATACTGCATTGCAGTCTTCGTTTTTATTCTCACTTGATATGCACTTACGTTTCATAAATACACCACTAGATGGCTCTGTATAACTATTTAGAGGAAAAAAATCAGGAAACTACAATTTTATCGTACATAAAATCATACCAGATAAATAATAAAAATACATTACAAGACAATGAATACGAAGAATAAATTACATAACATACAACACACATACGGATGAAAGTGGTACCTTAATTTTTTTTAATTTCCAACAGTCATTCATGCAGTTCAAATATTTGCAAAGTAATTGAGATGGATCAATATATCTGATATTTCCTTTATTCAATAACACATGTTTCCTTCCTTATCAGGATAAATTAAGGCCCCGCCAATTAATCCACTCATGCAATTACCAACAAATTCGAAATAATTAATAGCAATGAATCATCGCGTGAATAATTTTGTTCTGTATATTTTTATATAAATTTTACTTGTAATATTAAATACTAATTTTATTAAACACACTTTTTTACAATAGTCGGAAAATAAGCAAGCGGCCACCATATAACGCTAAAAGCAAAGCGACTGTTGCCCATAGACTTCCGCATTCTAGAAGCAAAAGGCTGAGCAGGGGATTTACAGAAAGAGGATAGTTCCTCTAGGAAACAATTTACTATAACAGGGGAAGGTTATGCTTGTTATTTGAGAGTAATAAAACCTGACAGGAGCCCTGGGCGTCGCCCAACAGCGGAATTACGTCCATTTCACGCAAATCAATGTCTGCATAGAACATTGTTACAATCGAATGCTTTCTTTGACCTGAATACGAAACAAAAATAAAGAGTGCACAAAATATGTTGACCTCGGCGGTGGCTGAGCGCGCCAAAAACAACTTTACTTATCTGTGGCATCACCGCTAGGTGCCGTTTGCCGCCATTATCGCTTTAACGGTTTGTTTTATAACTTCGTCTATTTTTGTGCAGTAAATTATTTAATTTTGATTAAAAATAACATAATAATGTTAATATATACTAAAAATGTAAAGAGGTAAGAATTGGATGTTTGGATTTTTGTATGTATTGAAATAACTCGATAGCGTACTCGAAAACCTACGTAATTGGTGAGTCATATCCAACTTTTTATTATTTTTTTAATTTCACGCGGACTAAGTCGCAGTCGAAAATATTAAAACTAATTTTTGTCTCTGTTTTTTCATACAGAACGAAAGGGATGGCAGATGTTTTTGTTACTTGGTCCTTGAAAAGTTGTTGACCCTTTTGGAATAAAAGCAAAGGCCTGTACGTGGGAACCGGGCCACTTAGCCCTCTCTGAGATGATCGCAAACCAGTTATCCGCAACTCTACAAGATTCTATAGTCTGTGGTAAGTAAGGGTCAGATCTGACAAGTTTTTTTAATCTTATATTCCTATGGTAAAACGTCCAAGCAGTCTTATGATCTAGATTACTCATACGTTTTTTAATTAAGGGTCAATTTCACTAGTAAAATGCTTTAATTGTATTTTGATAGCAAAAAATAATTTGCGTCATTATTATTGTCAATATTGTGAGAATAAATGGTACTTTCCCGAACGGATCATTCATGACGCAGCAAAAACAGATGCGTAGGTCTGAAGCCTTATGCAGCAGTCATTCTATACTTAGTTCCTACAAAGGGCTTATTACGAATATTAGTGAGAATATTTTCGAACGAGAACGATAAAGTACACCAATTTTTTCGATGATATTATGAAACGATTACGAAGAAAAAAGTACTCAGATCGACAACCTATACTATTATAAATTGTATGTGTTGAAATAACTCAAAAAGTGATGGGGCGATTTAAAAAATTCTTTCACCGTAGAAAGGTAATTTATCTCTGAGTAATATAGGTTATGTTTTTTATTATTTTTTAATTTTATTTGGACGATTTCGCGAGCAACAGCTATTGTATATAAATTAAAAGTTTGTGCCAATAATTGTACATTTAGTTCGCATATAATGAAGGACGTATCAAGGTCGCATCCCACGCCTCTGATAATGTCCAGAGTGGCTTCTGATTAGAAATCAATCATTAAATAACTAGTTTATAATTAAATTTTAATTCAATGTAACATGTTATTTATATTGTGTAAACTACTATACTATTTGCTGTAACACTGACATTAATATGCCTTACAAATAAACGCAATATAAAGTTAAACTTAGCAATTAAAAGTATAAGCAATTTGTACTACAATGTTGATTATACTCAGTTTATTCCTAAGTTTAACTTCATACCGCGTTTATTTGTAAGGCTGGTAGAATTTAAAAATCAAACCAAATATTGATTTACTTATTGAATACTAGTTGTTGCTCGCGTCTTCGTCCGCGCGAAATTAAAAATTGTAATATATACAGCCTATGTTACTCAGTGATAACGTAGCTTTTTAATGGTGAAAGAATTTTTGAAATCGTAATATACAAAAACTTTCTTCTTTATAATATTAGTATAGATATAGATGTACGTATAATAGTTTTATAGAGAGTATTACTAACACGTAAAATATTTGATACGCCGTAATTTCTTTTTTGTGACGTTATTAAGTATATCATCTATACTATCTATACTTCTATACTCTATACTATTAAATAAAGCGTAAACACACACTTCTTTGTTGCCTAAGATGTCAGCAATTACAGCATATTTTTGAATAACTCTTTTTGTAATAAAAAGCCCTACATTTACGTCATGCTTTAGGCAATATATTTTCACGCCATTAAACTTAGGGGGTAAATATTTTGGATAAAAACCCTAATGTGGGAAAGAGACCATAAGTTGCTGCCAACATCAAGGAAGCAAGTTTGCTAAGGTTTGTCATGTCATGTCATTTTGACATTTGCTATTGATAATTTGACAAATGTAAACTGTAAAATAAAGTTTTTATAATTACACGCGGATGAAACCGCACGGGAACAGCTAGTTGTTTAATAATACTGTGTAAGTTAACACGTTAAATGCCACTAAAGTTATTTAAACACGAACGAACGCGCAGAGCGAGTCGGCACTTGAAGTGTTAACTGTAAATACACGAATGTTGGTGCGACGCCAATACGTCTGTCCTACATTCTATATTAATATCTGATCGATTTATTCTGTCGCAATACAATCATAAACTTTATTTTTAACGTCATTGAGTCCAATTTTAAAGGTTATTTCAAAGAGCACCAACTTAGTTTCATAATTATTAGTAACTACAACTCTCAGAGTTGTTTTAAAACCTAAACGATCGCTAAGTATTTTAAAGACGTCCCTTAGTGATAATTCTAAATAGTTTGTCGTGTTTGTAAATTATTTACTTTTAAATTATTTACAAACACGATCACAATAATTTAATGATTAAATCATACTAATATTATAAATGCGAAAGTTTAGATGTATGGATGTTTGTTAGAGACTGTAGCCTAAATCGCTGAACTGATTTCGTTGAAATTTGGCATAGATGCAGAGGATAGTCTGGAAGAACACTGTTTTGTTTAAATCCACGCAAACGGAGTCGCGGGCGACAGCTAGTTAATAAATTCCAGAAAGAATTTGACGATGACATAAATCATCATCATCAACTTGCCCTTATCCCTTATGGAGGGTCGGCACAGTATGTGTTGCTCTTCCATACATCTCTATCAGCCGTCATATCTGAAACCACTCCTTTCTTAAGCATATCCTCTTTCACACAATCCATCCATACTTTCTTCGGTCTTCCTCTTCCTCTGTAGCCATCCACATTCATTCTTAACACTTTCTGGTTAATGACGATGACATAAATGCGGACTACTTTTGTTTCCAAATTTGGCCGCCAGTGGGCGCTACGTACATCAAACACCGCTAATGTTCTTTTACAAACGATTCTTTCCAATTTGATTTGTTCCGCCTTTAAATGACTTTACTTTTAGGTTACATGATGTCAGCCATTTTGAATTATGACAGTAATGACCTTGATGACCTTCACAATAACTCGATCTTTTAAGATCATACTCTTATCATACATAAACTGTGTTACAGTGAAAGTGCATCGTGTACACATTCCTTTATACAACGGTATCCACGCCGCGGACCAACCTGTTCTCTAACACGGGTCAACGATATTCTCTACGTATAAATAATAAAATATCCTAAAGTAGGCATATTTGTCACTTAGCACAATGGTGGACATCCAATCAAGTGGTCCTGGGCTCGTATCGATAGTAATCGAGGACAACTCTCTCTTCAGTCAATAGCTTATTATTAGGATCCTACAGAAATATCTAATACTAATGTTCGCCCGCGATTCCGTCTGCGTAGGATTAAAAATAAAAGTAAGCAGATTATGTGTTATTCCAGACTCCATCATCTATGCCAAATTTCATCGAGTTCCGTTCAGCAGTTTAGGATACAAAGTCTAACAAACATTCATCCATCCATTCAAACTTTCACATCATACTTCATACTAATATTATAAATGCGAAAGATTAGATGTATGGATGTTTTTTTTGATTTTGGAACCTAAACGGCTGAACGGATTTCGATGAAATTTGGCTTAGATGATGGAGTCCGGAAGAACACATAAGCTTCTTACTTTTGTTTCTAATCCTACGTAGACGGAGTCACGGGAGAACACTAGTATTAGATATTTCTGTGGGATACTAAGGATAAGTCTTTGAGTAAGTAGAGAGTTGTCCTCGATTATAATCGAGGATTCGATACATGTTGAGGATAGTCTGGAAGAACACATATTCACTTTTGTTTTTTAATTCCTCGCGGACGGAGTCGCCGGCGGAAGCGAGTTTATAACATTAATAAGAAGTAAGATTATAATTGAAGTTGAAAGTTTTCAATTTAAATAACAAATGTCAATGACTGGAATAAGAAAAACCAAATATAAAAGTAAATGACCTATACAATAGTACATTACAAAATTTATTTGACCTCTGCCTGGTCTTGTTAGCGTAATGGGCGCTTTAGGCCAATTGCTATGGTGCCCTACTCGTCATACTTCTGTAGTGGTTCTACTGTACTTAGTAAATCTTTTCATCTGCTCACTATACGTCCCCACTAAGGGGCTGTGCGCCTACCCTAAACTAACTAAAACTAAAAAAAAAACTAAACCTAAATTAACTAGGCAATGGTCAACCACGCTGCACTGATTTGAATTTCTTCGCAGATAAATTCAGACATCACGATGTTTCCCTTTACATAAGAACGACAGGTAAAAGTATATAGGATTCAAACCTAAGACTTGCAGATTTCAAGCCAAGTGTTTAACCCTTGAGACACCGCTCTCTTATTGAGATTATGGAAAGTAATTTATTAGTATTATAACAGTATAACTTAACTTTAGGCTTTTGCTAGTGTTGTTGATAATAGGCGAATTGTGAGATTCAAACCCATAACCATGAGAACCAAAGTTAGTGTTTTAACCATTATTACGCATTTAAGAACATAGAACATTTGAAGTCATTCAATTTTACCCGAAATGTTTAATTACAATTTTTGTTTAATTCACTTCATTTCATTACTTGTTTTTGCATTAAACCAAGTGGTTCGATGTGAGGCCATTCATACTCACTGTCGGTCCCACTCCCACGGTCTACAAAAGTACAATCGCGGAAATCCGCGGTGTTCAATTTCAGAAAAAATTGCTTGTTCATTGCAACGAGACAAACTCCGCCTTCTACAAATAACGAATCAGATATCAGTGAGTGTAAACAAAGGGACAGTAAAAAGAAACTAGCCGTGTATGAATTATATCCAACCGTCACCCCGCTCTGTCCCCACGTGAGAATAAAAGTTTCATTCGTCCCACCTTTCAGTCCCACTATCACCAATAAGGTTACAGTGAAACGTTCTGAAATAAAATAATTTCCAACCGTCCCCTCATCGCAAAAGGTGGGACGGATGAAACTTTTTATTCTCATCTATTCCCACGTGGGGACAGAGCGGGGTGACGGTTGGGAATAACCCCGTGTATCACCAACCGACTTTTGTTCGTAGACACATTTATAAATTGCGTTGTATTTTTGTTCCGCTCGTTTTAAAATGTTCAAACTATTGTAGCTTTTGGTGAACACCGCCAGTTTCCTCGAGTGTACTTACGTGCAAATATATCGTTATAGCAAACGACGTGCGGTTTGCGGTGAAAGGAAACTGCAGGCTATCAATTTATATACAAACCAGCTGTCGACCGCGAGTTCGTCTGCGCGGAATTAAAAAAAAACAAAAGTGAGTAGACTATATGTTCTTCCAGACTATCCTCTACCTCTATGTCAAATTTCATCGAGATCCGTTTAGCCGTTTAGGCTACAAACTCTAACAAACTTCCATCTATCCATCTAAACTTTCGCATTTATAATATTCGTAAGACTAGCTGTCGACCGCGAGTTCGTCTGCGCGGAATTAAAAATACTAGTAGCCTAAGTGTTATTCAAGTCTATAGTCTACATCTATGCCAACTATCATCGACAACCGTTCAGCAGTTTAGGCTACAAACTCTAAACATCTATCTAAACTTTAGCATTTATAATATCAATAAAAAGTAAGATATATTTACTCATCATAGGTTGATTTCAATGAATTTCCTTTTTAAAAATGCCATCTATATTCACATTATAAAGATGAAGATTTGTATTTTGTATGTATTGAAATAAATCAAAAAGTGGTCCGATTTAAAAAAAAAATTCACCCTTAGAAAGGTAATTTATCTGTGAGTAACATAGCCTATATTTTTTAATTTCACGAGAGCGAAGTTGCGAGCAACAGCTAGTATACTATAAATAAAAATCTGCTCATAACAAAAATAGTAATCCCACTAAGAGCTTTAAAAAACTTCCTAAAAATACCCGCGCAATATTCTAGTGGACGTTAACTGATGACCTTTGGCGCGGTGAAGGTCAAGGTCGAGAGCGTGACATTGAGCCGCTGCAGCATCTGAACTGCCTCCCAGCCTCCAGGGTGGCTCCCTGATTAACAAACCACCCCTCCCACTAGGGGGACGCATTGTGCTCTTACAAAGGTCCCCAGCATTTTATTTAAATACAGTAATTTTAAAGTTGCTTTTAATTATTTCAAAGAATAGGTTATTGTTACTTAGTAACTAAGTCATATGTAGGTTATCTAAGTTAGAAAAACAATTGTATATTATACATTTTAGTACAATATCTGCAATACAACATAACATAAATGTAATGTAAAAATACACTGAGCAAAATTACTCCAATGTCGTTTTGCACAACCCTATTACGCCATTTATGATGTGTCCATACGTCTGGGATTCCATGGGATAATCCTATTTTATCTCCTAGTTTCTTAGCCTGACTAAATAATGTTTACAACATTTAAGATTGTTAATACTATCACAATTTAGAAATCACTATCTACAAAAGCCCATGTGTTCCTTAAGTTTGTTAGACTAGTAAATCATTAAAACATCGTAACAATGTATTTCCTGTCACCTTAGAAATGACACTAATGTACATGAGTACATTCTTTTGCCTTGTTGCCTACCCTTAATCAAGGGAATGATCCCTTTAACTTAACAAGGTAAGCAATAAGTCACCCTCCCTTCAGTCAAAGCTCAAGTTACTGTGAACATGTCTCGTTTTATCGCATAAATATGGTTACATTACCAACATATGGATTTTTACAGAATCATAACTAGGGTTGTGCAAAACTGTTGTGAACATTCACGTTAATATTTCTCAACGAAGGTAAAAAACGTTGAAAATATGCTATTATCCTATCTTTTTTCGTCATTTTATACAATTGCGAAACCAGTTTATGTTGGACTCGGTCAGAATATAAAGAAGTTACAAAATATTGCATTGTCAATTACATTACATATTTTTTCTAATTATTTATAAATGTTCTTTAACGCATAGTTAAAAAAATCTTTTGTACACCGTCTTTATAATCCATTTAGCATTTAAAGGAAAAGACTAAAGAACTTTTTTTTTTTTTTGACCGACTTCCCAAAAGAAGGAGGTACTCAATTCGTCCATATATTTTTTTTTATTTTTTTTTTTTATTTTTATTTTTTATGTGTGTTACGGCATACTCAGACCCTGGTGACCGGATTTTGAAATCTTTTTTTATCGATAGTAGTGCTGCAGGGGGGGTGGTCCATTTTTTTGTTTGATTTTTGGAGTCAAAGGACTACGCGTAGTTAAATAGTTTAGCTCAAAATTGACTGAACGAAATTTGGTGTCTTTTTTGCTTGCTATGCCTTCCGTAGCCTAAACTATAAGACCTACATAAAAATGATGTATGAAAGAATTGTAGGTCATTCAATTAGCTGAATTAAAGTCTGCGATAGCATATATCTATCTCTTAAGGTTGTCGCACAATAACCACTTTTTTCATTAAAATTTCGATCAAAATCTATACCCCACTTTCAACGCTATTACTCGTGTTCGATATGAATCCTTATCAAAATAAATGTGTCCATCATCAAGAGAATTTAATGTAGATTATAATACCCTTGGAACTGTGTAATTCCGATAAATAGTTTAGGAGATATCATAAATAGCAAATTACGAGTCGCAGAAAAAAATACCAACTTGTAACAAAGTTTGCTTTCTTGGCTTACGTAGCCTAAACTATAAGACCTACATAAAAATGATGTATGAAAGAATTGTAGGTCATTCAATTAGCTGAATTAAAGTCTGCGATAGCATATATCTATCTCTTAAGGTTGTCGCACAATAACCGTTTGTTTCGAGAAAACCGTCAAATTCAAATAAGTGCAATCGACTTTATTTAAAACGCTTTTATTCTTATTTGGTATGAATCCTTATCCAAATAAATATGTTTTCACGATAGAGTATTATATGTAGATCGTAATTGCCTTTTACAGTATGTAATTCAGTGCAAGATTCTAGAAGTTATCAAAATATTAAAACTCACGGGCAACAACGGCGCGCGGCCGCACCGAATTATGAGTGAATGATCGCAACGATGTATTAGTTGTTTACTTAATTTCTTAGATAATCGATTTAGATAACTCATTATTTGTTTGAAAGCTAGTGATTATCATACTGCGATGTCTAGATTCACTAAAAATCGAGAAATAAATAAACTTTTTAATAAAAAACAAAACCGACTTCCAAACAAAATACACTAAAAACAAAATATACTAAAAACAAATCTTCTCAAAAAAACAGTACACTAAAAAGTAACGAAATAATTTCTTGAAAATAGTAAACCTCCCTTATTGTAGCTGTTATGTCTATATTGTACAATTATTATTACTTTGAAGTCGGTGTCAGTCATTACTAAAAACGTTACTATACTTTCAATTGTCAATTGTTATGGTAAAAATGTAGAAAACCTTACGTAGAAATATCACTGCATATACCTCGGCTGACACCGACATCAAAGTGATAATAATTGTACAATATAGACATAACAGCTACAATAAGGGAGGTTTACTATTTTCAAGAAATTATTTCGTTACTTTTTAGTGTACTGTTTTTTTTGAGAAGATTTTGTTTTTAGTATATTTTGTTTTTAGTGTATTTTGTTTGGAAGTCGGTTTTGTTTTTTATTAAAAAGTTTATTTTTATAATATAAGGTGGCAAACGAGCAAGCGGCCACCTGAATTCACCGAAATGGAAAGCGACCGCTACCCATAAACATCCGCAATTGCAGATGCGTTGCCTACCCTTAATCAACGGAGGAGGAGACGCACATAAAGCGGACATTTCCCCTTCCTATGCGTCTCCTCCACCGTCAAATCCACTTTTGCTTCACATGCTTTCCTCTTAAGAAAAGGGTGGAAAGGGACTAAAATTAGGCCTCCGGCACCACACTCATCAGACGAAACACGGTGCTTCCACTTCACGCCTATCTTCTGTGTGGTCGTGGTATGGCATTGGGCGAGCCGGCTAATTCGTGCGAAGATGTTAAAGCTGGCTCTACCACTGTTAAAATGTTATATGTACTCGTATATCTTAAACCTTCTTTAGTAAAATTAAGTCATACTCATATGAGTACGTAAGATTCATTTTATGTGAGATCACGAACGTACCCCGAGAGCTCTCAACCCTCTACCCCCACTTAACTGGGTTAAGGGTGCGTAAAAACGTTATCACGTAAACAGCTACATTAAAACTAATGCAATTATATCTATACATATAATAAAATTGGAGTGTCTGTTTGTAATATCAAAAGAAAAATTCCAGATTTCGGGAACATGATGCATTTGCGTTGCTGATAATGAAAATCGCATATATATATATTTTTGTGTCTGTCTGTCTGTCCGCAAGCCGGGTTTGTTCTGCGTAATCTCCGAAACTGCTGGGCCGATTTCGACGGGACTCACTGAAGGGTAGCTGACAGGGATAGGCATATTATAGGCTACTTTTTTATATTAATATTGCGTGGACGAAGTCGCGGGCAACAGCTAGTACTACATAATACAAGATACTTAATAGCGGTAGAGTCCGGTTTAACATCTTTGCATGAATGGGCCAGCTCGCCCGGTGCAATACCACGACCGCACAGACAGACAAGTGAGAGCAATTCCGTATACACTCTAATAAGAGTGCGTGCGACTAATTTTATCTGGATGGTAAGTGGAGGAGATGTATAGAAAGGGGAAATATCCTCTTTGTGCTTCTCCTCCTCCGTCGATTAGAAAGAGACAGATAAGGGTTTGTATTTCAATACCATTGTAATCACCTCTAGCCTAAACATCTAAACCAATATTGACTCCAAAAATGTCATTCAATTCGTCTACTTCCCTAGAGTGTCATAGGTTTTTTGATGTTTTAACTAATCTATATCTATCTATACTAATATAAAGAGGAAAGATTTGTAATTTTGTATGTATTGGAATAACTCAAAAACTACTGGGCGGATTTCAAAAAATCTTTCACAATTTAAAAGCTACGTTACCACTTACATAGGCTCTATATTCAAATTTCATTTATTACAATTTTTATTTCCACGCGGACGAAAACGCGAGCAACAACTAGAAGTTAATCAAATAAATTCTTTGTATATTATCTTTACAATTAAAAAATCGACATTAAACTTTTTTTATGCGTAATATTGACACTGTCCGTGTAAATACTCTTTATGACATTCCTGTAGATATTGTGGTATGCTTCATACATTTGTTATTGTTGTTGTTTCGCTTGTTGCTTTTACTGGCGTGAGTAATACGAGTAACGAAGGATGTAAGCAAATGTATTAGCAGATACAAACTTTATGCAAGCTCGTGAACACTAGAAGACGTCCTAACCTCCGCATCCTTTTACCAGACCTCTACTACACTTGTGTTAATAGATATTGTTATCTCTTAAATGATGTTTTAAAAAACAAAGACAACAAGCATCATGTCAAATGTCTCAATGATCAACAAAAATTAAACAATCGGTGATATCTAAAATTGTCTTTTACACAGCGTCTTATTGTCACAAGCTTCCATAAAGTTTGGATAGCATTGTACTTGTGTTCTTTTGAAAATTCTGATTTACACTTTGACAGTTTTGTCAAAAGCATTAATTATTGAATGAAACTACGAAAAACTTTTGACTAAGATATAACAAGTAAATAAAACTGCGGTCCACAATGATTATGCGCGGTTCTAATAACTGGACTGTCAATCAACTGGCCAAGTGTAAACCGGGCATTAAAAACTCACAAATATAATATAGAGACACAAAGAGATACAAAAATATATAGAGGAGGCATAGTTGACACATTTTTCACATAATCATTACTATGCTACATAAGACATTCTGTGATCTATTTTTGCGGCGACTGTACTCTTTATAATCTGTAAAAAAATGAAAAGTAGTCGACCTTCAAGAATAGGTCGAGTCGAGACGCGATCGCGCTGTGTTCGTAATTTATTTTTTATAGTTATCACTGTATTATTATTAATCTTTTTAACAAAAATAGTGTAACTAAGACTCTCTTTAAAACAGATTTAAATACGCTTCTTGTAAAAGCTATAAATCACTGGCTGTTTTTACTTGTTAAAAAAACATCAATTTGACAATAGACAAGGCGGAAATAATTCGATTCGATTCGAAAAAGGAAAACAAAAGAGAAAATATCGATTGTCATTGGTTTTTGTAAGATTTTCTTTATTATAGAACAAAAAATGTGGATATTTCAAGTAAAATAATAAGAATTAAGTTCACTTTATCTGTAATGTTCTCGTTGTGCGAACTAAGTTAAAATGCCTTGACATCGGTTAAGTAACAAACTTAATTACTGGCCTTCTTATACTTTCAACGATTTACATTTTTTTTTATTAATTATAATTGTTGAGAATTAAAGAGAAATAGGGACAAAATATAAATCGCCTCAAGGACATGAACACTATATTTTCACTTGACAGATTGACAGTTGTAAGCAGGAATGTAGATTAAAAAAACAAAAACTTAATTATATCATAGATTATAAATTTACCCAATTACAACAATAATCAATAGAACCAGTTCCATCGTCCGTCTGTTTTTTCGTAATAACTCGGGAAATCAAGAAAATTAAGACATCCAACAATTTGACGATGACGTATTTGATTACGAAGAGTACCGACATATAACGCTGTCTCTTTCTACACAGATAATTAAGAAAACAGATAGAACAAACACAGCTGTACAAATAACGCACGACAATCATTATTTAAACAAACACGTAAATGTACAAGATGTTTATTAATTGACGTAAGAAATTAGTGTTAATTTAAATATTTCAACTATTCTAGTAAATACTGATTTTTTAAATTAGAGATTAATTCAAAAAATGCGAAAGTTTAAATAGATGGATGTTTGTTAGAGTTTGCCTCCAAAACGGCTGAATAGATCTCGACGAAATTTGGCATAGATGTAGAGCACAGTCTGGACAAACCCACAGATTATTTACTTTTGTTATTCCACGGGAGTATATGCAGGCAATGACTAAAGTTTGTTCCTAGTATTATCTATGTTATGGGCTATGTTTCAGCCTAGCCATCAAACTAAAGGAGGGTGCAAACCTAAACTATAGGAAAACTGTTGTGCGATTGTCGATTGTTTCACAGCCAACACAACTATTTAGTTGCACAACTAATCGAGTAGTTTGCACACCTCTATAAGCTCATAGAAAAGCGAGACTAAACAGTTGTTCGATAGTTTAGTTTCAGGTGTGCGCAAGATATATAGTAGACAATACGAGTATAAGTTATCTGAATAACTTAGAAATCATTAACCTGGTTTGTGAAATCGTTTGTCAATGACCTTTAAAATGAGGAGTTACGTTAAATCGATGTCACGAGGCCAAAATATTTGGTTTATTCATGTAACACAGTTTGTTATACGCGATGCGAATAGAAAGATTTCATTACACAAAAACGTATAGGAATGTGTGAGATAAGTTGTCAAATGCAAAATATACACAATAGCGTAGATCTTAATTGACAGATAGTTTGAACGTAGATTAGCGTTACAGTTACATTCCAGCTAGTAGAATGTGAACACTAAATTACATGCCAGTACCTAGCAAGCAAGTGGCTAGCACGAAGAGCGTGTGCACATCTTTGTCTAAACTATCGCACAACTGTTTAGTCGCGCTTTAATTATGAGCTTATATATTTCGCACACTACTCGATGTTTAGTTGTGCAACTACAGTTGAGGCTGCAAAACAATCGACAATCACACAACAGTTGTGCGATAGTTTAGGCAAAGGTGTGTCGCATTTAGTCGAGGTAAGTACAAAATGTTACACTGATACGAGTCTCATACGATCTGGTTGACAATTTACTGGAAAGTGTGAACGCAATGGAATATGTTTTTCCGTCTTTATAACTTGTAGAAAAACATTTATTTTATACTAGCTTTCGCCCGCGACTCCGCCCGCGTGGAATTAAAAAACACAAAAGTGAGTAGCCTATGTGTTCTTCTAGACTATCCTCTACATCTATACCAAATTTCATCGAAATCCGTTCAGACGTTTAGGCTACCAACTCTAACAAACATCCATCTAAACTTTTGCATTTATAATATTAGTATGAAGTATGATTTGTCTAATTCGATAAAAGGGTTGTCTATTTGTTTCTGTACTTGTTTCGCCAGTGGAAACGTGCCGAAAGTAAAACATAACCTCACTTGGCAGGTGTATATTGTTAATTTACAACAAAATCGTACACATAGTTGTTATGAATCTCTGGAATGCGATGTTATTTACGCAGCTGTCAACAAGCATTGTATATCAAATAGTTTCCATCTCTACACTCAAACACACAATTAGAAAGTAACAAGTATGTCCAACATAATGTATTGTAAGACATAGATTTGTATTTGTCACCGGCGAATTGTGAATCCCGGTTCATTTGTGTTTTACCAAATCGTAGACTCGACTAAAGATCAAGATTTCATAAATATTTCCACTCTTTAACCGACTTCAGAAAGCAGGTTCTCAATTCGATTGGTATTTTTTAAGGTAGACCTTCACTAGGTATCACTTTGTCTGTCAACTAAATGTTACCTTTATAAATTGACTAGTTTTCGCCCACGACTCTGTATTTCTTCCAGATTATGCTTTACATCTATGACAAATTTCATCAAGATGCATTCAGCAGTTTAGGCTACAAACTCTAACAAACATCCATTAAACTTTCGCATTTATAATATTAGTAAGATATAACACAATTTTATGAACGAACTCATTCTATACAATTTGTGATTTACAATTTGTCTTACTAATTGCGTTTACAATTTGCCGGTGACATCGACAAAACATTTGCACAATGCGGCCGCCGCTCACCTCAGCCCGATTGTCTTGTGATCCCACGACGTAACTGTCAGCATAGATTCTAATTAACCTTAGGTTTGTGATCCAGTTAAAATTCAGCGCTATAACAAGCTATAAAAACTGTCAACCAGACCTTCCGTTTTATCGTAAGATTATAAAAAACTCTGAACACTTCCGAATGATTTTATTTGTAATCCAGAAATGATAAAAATAATCACGAATCAAACAAAGTCATTTTACTAGAAGAGCAACAAGTTCTGATATAAAATTTCCCTAAAAACTTCGTCGTTTTACAAAAACTTGCCTCTCTTTATTCCATTCATATATTAATTTCTACATCGAAAGCCGCTTTTTACCGCGTAAATGTTTTCTTTAATAGTACTACTACTAGAAACTAGTTACTATTATTTTATATTTTAACTTTTCAATGTACGACTGGCTTTATAACATTAAATATTTAATGCGATGATTATTAAGTAACAATTTTCCCTTTTGTTAGACAATTTTTTGTTCTTGTTAATTCTTCGATACAAATTAACTTTCTGCATTTAACTTTGGATAATGCTAGAAATTACATAATTTATCAATATGTTGTCTTGCAGAAGGGTATGCCGTTTATGTTTATAAACATTATCGAAATAAGACAAAGGAAATTGTGTCTATTATGCCACGTACTTTTTATTATTTTTCCTACGGCATTAAAAAGGGTAATCATACTAATCATACTTCATACTCATCATCATCATCATCATAATCTCCTTACCAGGGTCAGCGCAACAGGTTTTTGTCCTCCACATAACTCTATCATACGTCATCTCAGTCATCACTCCCTTTTTGATCATGTCACCTTTTACACAATCCATCCATCTCTTTCTAGATCTACCTCTACCGATGTATCCTTCCACACTCATAACTAACGTTCTCCTTGTAACATGCGATTCATCCCTCCTCATAACATGTCCATACCATGCTAACCTTTTACTCCTTACCTTCTCTACTACGGGGGCTACTCTCAAATTTCCTCTAATATAAATAAATACTAATATTATAAATGCGAAAGTTTGGATGGATGTTTGTTAGTTTGTACCCTAAACGGCTGAACGGATTTCAATTAAAGTTGGTATAGATGTAGAGGATAGACTGGAAGAACACATAGGCTACTCACTTTTGTATTTCTTTAATTCCACGCGGACGGAGTCGCGGGCGAAAGCTTGTATTAATTAAAAATTAAGCTACAGCAATTATAATTATTATGAACACGAATAACGTGTATTCATTAACTGGCCAGCATTTCACGACGGATGTAAGAAACGATTGTAAAAAAAAAACAAAATGTCCGCGCAAGGAAAGCGCGGGTAATTGACACATCGCATGCGATTGGTTTCCCGCTAAGAAATGTGACAGCACGTCGGATGCCTTCACGTACGGAGGTACTGAAAGTCTACGGAACCCTATAAGGTGCGAATTGAAAACTACTTAATTACCAATCTTATTAAATTAAATAAAAAAGTAGTCGCTTCTCTGTACGTGTCATAGATTATACAACCCACTTCGTTCAGAAATGTTTTGTTACCAAAGATTATAAAATTTATAGATTATATCGGATTATGAAATTCTATACTAAAATAGCAATGGTTATTACATAAGAAACATTATTGAGATAAAACGACAATGAAAAGAATTGCCAATATCAGTACTACGTCAAATGCGTTAGTATTACATAGTAGACACTATAAAAGATTTGTTATTTTTATTGTAAAATGTCAGCACTCTTCTCAAGACGTAACACAATGATAGTACAATTAATACACGAATTGTGCAACTTCGCGAATTTTTATTCATAATATTGAATCTGATTTTACAACAATAAAAATCGATAGCACAAAACTGAATTTAAAAACCGTTGCCTATGGTTATGGTCTTTGTCATAGACTAAAAAGATGCGTTTGTGCATCATGGATGCGCACAAAACACTTTCGCCGAAACATAAAACGCTCTCGTTTTATCTTACATGCGAACAGTTTTAAATAGCCGTGCAATCGTTAAACTAGAGATAACGTAATAAATAACTTTCTCCGTTCCATGCGGACACAGATTAAGAATATTTTCAAAAGACATCGCTGCGCATTTCTAAAGGCATACCATCTATATTCTATGACCTCTTTGCTAACCAAAGAGTTTGTACTAAAGAGGTCGAACTGGCCACTAAGAAAGTTGTACATATACCAAAGTTTCGAATACAGAATTTAATAGCGCGCCTTTAGACTTGAAACTGTTCTTTGATAAACGAGTAAAGTTTTGAGTAATGATTGGAAGTTTCTTAAATCTATTAAAACATTACTGTATAAAAGACTAGCTGCTCCTGTGCGGCTTCGTCCGCATGAAATTATAAAAACTTTATTTTATTGTTTACATTTGTCAAATTATCAATAGCAAATGTCAAAATGACATGACGTGACAAACCTTAGCAATCTTTCTTTCTTGATGTTGGCAGGAACTTATGGTCTCTTTCCCACATTAGGATTTTTATCCAAAATATTTACACCCTAGGTTAAATAGCGTGAAAATATAGCCTAAAGCGTGTCGTAAGTGTAGGGCTTTTTATTAAAGAAGGAATTATTCAAAAATATACTGTGATTGCTGACCTACGCCACGAAGTAGTGTGTGTTTACGCTTTATTATGTTAGTATAGAATACAGATTAATTATGCAAGATCTTTGAATCTCAAACTTTTATGCAAATACAAAACCATCGAGCTATAAAAGTTCCATACATTAATTACAACCATAATCAATGTTTCGAAACGGGTTTACAGTACTATCTTGTAATTTTATGTTGGCAACATCTTTTTACAGTTTTTGCATCTGTGCGCTATGTTCGCCGTTATATACAGTTATATAAGAACAAGAAATCTCTTCTCGAAGATTTGCATAAAAAAATCAATCGATCGACACGCCGTGTTAAATCTTTAATACGTGGAACTATGAATTGTATCTTACAGACGATTGTTAGGTCGATGGCTGTAGCAATTTAATTTGCTAGAATATTCTTACAAGGTTAAACTAAAACAAGTAATTGAGTTAAGAAAATCTACGACAAAAGCGACCTCTACTAGTCGTTTTTCGCTAAAATGCCTATAGACATCCGCATTTACAGATGAGTTGCCTTTAATCACAGAGGAGGGGACACACAGAAAAGGGATATTTCCTACCTAAGCTTCTCATTTGCCCTTCCTATTCTTTCCCTGTACGATAATCGTAAAAAGGAGAATTGGATTAAAATTAGAACTCCGACACGCAGAAGCAGTTATATTATTATATAAGGCCAGTAGTTTTTAACTAAATCTGGAATAAATAGCCTATACATATTAGGAAATGTAACAGGTGGGATCGTGGTCAAGCGCTTGCTTAACAAATATAAAAAAATAAAAATATTCGACAGTACAGCTAAAAACCAGAAGGTGTTACATGCGTATCACAAACTTTACTAAACACGTGTAAAAATATTTACATTTCAACATTGATCGGTGAAAGACGTGTTGCAGTTGCCCTTGCTTTCCTTCATCAATTTCCCTTCCTCATTTATGGAAAAAAGCTCACAAAACATATTAAAAACAGTTCAAAATATATTTGATCTTATATGGGCCAAAAACCACGCACTAATTTCTATCTCAGTTTCGTTAAAAATAACAAAAGAGATGGACAAATACATTCCACTAAAAGGGTAAGAAAATCAATCGTTATGTATGATATAAATACATAATGTTATTACATAAGCGATGTACATAAGCCGACCGCAAGGCTATAGCTGCGGTCGCCGCTGACAGAATAACCTCGTTTGTACGCAATAATAGATTTATGTGTAGATTTCAACAGATTGTTAGAATTTATTAAAATACTAGCTTTCGCTCACGACTCCGTCCGCGTGGAATTAAAAAAAAACAACAAAAGTGAGTAGCCTATGTGTTCTTCCATACTAAACTCTATGTCTATGCCGAATTTGGAGACCATCGTTAAGCTTCTGTTTTTATAATTTCTTATTTCTACTGAATTCTATAATACTTCTTTTTTTGAATTACCTATTTCTATATATTAAAGACGACAATTGAATGGGTGGCCTGCACAAAACAATCGCAAACAAACAATAAACTTGAAAGAGGTCTAAGCAGGATGGCGCAAGGGCGATACATTGAAACAATTGCTGCCTTCCTGCCGTGCTCCCCCCAGCTTCCTACCAACGTCAAACATCCTCCTTATTCCTTTAGCAATAAAGTTCAAAATGCCATCTATAATATCAATTTAAACAGCGTAAATCACATCACGGAAATGACTTGTACGCATTGATTTGACAGTAGTTATATTTAATCGATTTAGAAACGAATTACAAATTTTATAATCATAAAAACTATTTTACTACGTCGTAGTCTTTGACTCCAAAAATCAAACAAAAACATGGAACCCACCTGCAAGCACTACCTTTCGGATAAAAAAAGAATTATTAAAATCGGTCCACTAGCAGCGGAGTTATCCCATAACACATAAAAAAAACATACAGACGAATTGAGTACCTCCTTCTTTTGGGAAGTCGGTCAAAAAATATTTTACTCTACTAAATTCAACTCCTATATCTTATCTCCATTAGCCGTTGCTCTAGGGGGAGGGAGAACATGCTAATGATCAAGGGATAGGGGCTAGTAAATTTTATTTTCTCATAATAATAAAATAAATCACAATACAACCTTCACGCCGTATCGAGGTTAGTCGAAATAAATGTAACAATCTCAACAATGGCTTTCATTGTTTTTAATTACTCGTACTTTAATACATAAAACAAAACCGACTTCCAAACAAAATACACTAAAAACAAAATCTTCTCAAAAAAACAGTACACTAAAAAGTAACGAAATAATTACTTGAAAATAGTAAACCTCCCTTATTGTAGCTGTTATGTCTATATTGTACAATTATTATCACTTTGATGTCGGTGTCAGCCGAGGTATATGCAGTGATATTTCTACGTAAGGTTTTCTACATTTTTACCATAACAATTGACAATTGAAAGTATAGTAACGTTTTTAGTAATGACTGACACCGACTTCAAAGTAATAATAATTGTACAATATAGACATAACAGCTACAATAAGGGAGGTTTACTATTTTCAAGTAATTATTTCGTTACTTTTTAGTGTACTGTTTTTTTGAGAAGATTTTGTTTTTAGTGTATTTTGTTTGGAAGTCGGTTTTGTTTTTATTAAAAGTTTATTTATTTCTCGATTTTTAGTGAATCTAGACATCGCAGTATGATAATCACTAGCTTTCAAACAAATAATGAGTTATCTAAATCGATTATCTAAGAAATTAAGTAAAGAACTAATACATCGTTGCGATCATTCACTCATAATTCGGTGCGGCCGCGCGCCGCTGTTGCCTGTGAGTTTTAATATTTTGATAACTTCTAGAATCTTGCACAGAATTACGTACTGTAAAAGGCAATTATGATCTACATATAATACTCTATCGTGAAAACATATTTATTTGGATAAGGATTCATACCAAATAAGAATAAAAGCGTTTTAAATAAAGTCGATTGCACTTATTTGACGGTTTTCTCGAAACAAACGGTTATTGTGCGACAACCTTAAGAGATAGATATATGCTATCGCAGACTTTAATTCAGCTAATTGAATGACCTACAATTCTTTCATACATCATTTTTATGTAGGTCTTATAGTTTAGGCTACGTAAGCCAAGAAAGCAAACTTTGTTACAAGTTGGTATTTTTTTTCTGCGACTCGTATTTGCTATTTATGATATCTCCTAAACTATTAATCGGAATTACACAGTTCCAATGGTATTTATAATCTACATTAAATTCTCTTGATGATGGACACATTTATTTTGATAAGGATTCATACCGAACACGAGTAATAGCGTTGAAAGTGGGGTATAGATTTTGATCGAAATTTTAATGAAAAAGTGGTTATTGTGCGACAACCTTAATAGATAGATATATGCTATCGCTGACTTTTATTTAGCAAATTTAAAGGGCTACAATTCTTCCATACATAATTTTTGTGTAAGTCTTATAGTTTAGGCTACGTAAGCATAGAAAGCAAAAAAGACACCAAATTTCGTCACGCATTTTGAGCTAAACTATTTAACTACGCCGTAGTCTTTGACTCCAAAAATCAAACAAAAAAATGGGACCACCTGCAAGCACTACCTCTCGGATAAAAAAAGAATTTTCAAAATCGGTCTACCAGGGGCGGAGTTTATGCCGTAACACACATAAAAAAAAATAAAAAAAAAAAAAAAAACATATGGACGAATTGAGTACCTCCTTCTTTTGGGAAGTCGGTCAAAAATTGTATATTTTAGACATCGCGTACATTGTTTTGTGTTACAATATTTCTAATTGCAACAAGTTATATTTTTATCTTACCCCTTACTAATATTAATGCGAAAGTGTGTATGTTTATCGGATCTCCATTTAATTTAACATAGATGTAGAGTATAGTCTTGTCTCTCTCAGATTGTCTAAATAGAAAGAGAGGGATGTCGTTCGATTAGACTTTTTTCAAGCAACAGTGAAAATTAAAAATAAGAAATAGAAAACATTTACTCTAATCCTATTGAGTTAAAGTCAGGCTTCTTCATTTTAGATTTATCACTTACTAATTTAATAATTCCTTTCTTATAGACTTCCAAAGCGCGGATAAACAATATTGTTTACGTGTAAATGAGTCATTTATATCTGGTTTCAGAAGTGACCTTAGTTGATAATGCTTGCAATCCTGATCGACCTTCTACCGATACAAACTCATACTGGGAACTGGTTAATGGTGTAATTAATTACACACAAAATTAGGTGCATTAATAACATATCTATACTAATCTATACTAATGTTATAAAGAGGAAAGATTTATATTTTTGTATGTATTTAAATTAGTCAAGAACTACTGGGCCGATATCAAAAATTCTTTCACTATTAAAAAGCTACGTTATCAGTGAGTAACATTGACTATACATTTTTTTAATTTCACGCGGAAGTCGTGAGCAACAGCTAGTTACTAACAATCTCCCTTAATGGTCAAAAACTCTGAGTGCTGGTAGTATAGTTAGTTAAGAATCATCTCAAAATCATTAGTTTTTTTCGTTAAAAACAGAATTATTATACGTTCTATTTTACTAGAGAATTTAGGCCTTTTATAGAAAATGATTCATATGTACAATCGAGGTAATACGCTGTGTTCTACTTATAGAAAAATTAACACAACGCAAACTTCGCCTTTTCTTACAAATACGATAGCAGTGAGTTACGCTAACAATGGAATAGAAAAAAGAAAGGGACTGACTGACCCTCGTGCAGACACATTTAAAAGCGTCCTGTTGGTGATTGTTCCGCGTCGTTTCGTGTACAAAACATTCAAACAACTGCAGCATGTAAGAACACCGACAGATTTCCCGACATTACACTATGAACGTTATAACGATAAGCCTAGTATTTAGCGATAATATTGTCTAAAACACGTAGACCGTACATCGATAATATCGTTCGATAAAATATCAAGATATTTCACTTACATCTAAGTTATGATTATCGTTTCATAATTGTAGAGAATACAACGAATAAATACAATCATCTTACTAATCTTACTATCTTACTACTTTTAGACAATAATATAATTACATCACCAGCTCACTATACGTCCCCACCGAGGGGCTCGGAGTCTACCCTAAGTTAGCGTGACTAGGCCATAGTCAACCACGCTGGCCAAGTGCGGGTTGGTTGACTTCACACATATCTTTGAATTTCTTCGCCGATATGTGCAGGTTGCATCACGATGTTTTCCTTCACCGTAAGAACGTCGGGTAAATTATGTACATATGAAAATTCGAAAAATCGAAAATCACATTGGTACAGCGGGATTCGAACCCAAGACCTGTAGATTACAAGTCAAGTGCTTAAACCACTGAGCCACCGACGCTCTCTATATATAAATATAATATAATTGTAACAACGTAATTATACTTCGATACTCAGTTCATTAATTCCCGCCAATTAATAAAATTGGAGTGTCTGTTTGTAATATAATATTAAAAGAAAAATTCCAGATTTCGGGAAAATGATGTATTTACATTGCTGATAACGACAATCGCATTTTTTTTTACTGTCTGTTTGTCCGCAAGCTGTGTTTGTTCCGGGTAATCTCCGAAACGGCTGGGACGATTTCGACGGGATTTTTACTAAAGGGTAGCTGACATAAACGGGCATGTTATAGGCTACTTTTTATCATAATATTGCGTGGACGAAGTCGCGGGCAACAGCTAGTCCTTCATAATTCTGATTGACATTGACAGATGTTATAGGGATGGGACGTGTATGCCGATGATCGAGTGTTGCCGCTACTCCGGTACGGTACCGATTTCTTCTTAACACTACTTATAAATGCGAAATTTTAGATGGATGGATGGATGTTACTACGTATCTCGACGGATCAACGGATCTCGCTAAAATTTGTCATAGATATGGAACATAGTCTGGAAAAATATAGACAACTAATTAAGTTTTTTTATGTCATTACGCGGGAATATTAAAAAAAGGATATTTTTTACTTTATTAAAATAAAACAGTTGTATATCTAAACATACATAAAAGCTATATTTCCTTTCCATTAAGCACAAAGAGCTATAAAAGCGTTTTGCTATTAATTTTTACATTTATACGACGTTTTATTGCTTCGTACCCGCTATTAAATTACGGAGTCTATGAGACGCAGTAAAAGAGAAATTAGCACGAATTTTTGTTTTATTATTTACTAGCTGTTGCTCGCGACTTCGCCCGCGTGAAATTACAAATATAACCTATTATGTTCGCACTTTTTTTCAACCTATTATCAAAAGTATTAACGTAGTAGTAATCTACGTAATAACAGAAATCTACCAATGCAAGATTCCAAATTTCTAAGCCCGGTAGCTTGTAAGCTGATTTTTCGGTTACCCTTATTGTTTGTGTTCGCGATATCTTCTAAACTATTAGTCCAATTTAAATACTGTGAAGAACAATTTATTCTACATTAAATTCTCCTGATAACAAATGCATTTATTTGGATAAGGATTAATATTGAAACCAATAAAAGAACGCTGCAAATAGCGTAAGGTTTTCAATTCATTTTGTAAACAAAAAAGTGGTTATTGTAAGAAAACCGTAAAAGATATATATATGCTATCGCGGACTTTTCTGTAGAACTTTTGGAGATCTACAGTTTTTTCATACAGCATTTTATATACCTCTAACGGTTTAGGCAGCGTAAGCCGAGAAAAGTTAAAGTTTAGTGAATTTTAAACGCCGGCGTCCAGAAACACGCTGTTTATTAATAGTTCCTAAACATTAGTAATAATAAAATATAGCCTATGTTACTCACAGATAAATTACCTTTCTGATAGTGAAAGAATTTTTAAAATCGGCCCAGTAGTTTTTGAGTTATTTCAATACATACAAAAATACAAAGTTTTCCTCTTTATAATATTAGTATAGAAGTATAGATATAGATAGATTATTTTTTAGCAAAGAATAAAATTAAACCTATTAAAAAAATCTTTGTGCAATAAAGAAATAAAATTAATAAAGAAAAAAAATTAGACTCAAACATGGGAAATAGTTTATGAGGTTATGACTCTTATTTTTACAAGTTTTATTAATATTTATTACCATATTAAATCAATGAGGAAACCCAACAATTGTACCTAGTTATTGTCAATTAAATTCGCTATATTAAGTAGGTATAAAACATAGTTGGACTAACTTCTCTGGCCCGGTAGATGTAAGTAAAATTAAGCTCATTAGCGCCCTCTGTTGTATTAACACAAAAACCTTCTCATATTCGCTTTGTCAGGTATTTCCATATTTTTTATATAACCAAGATAAAATCGTTCCACCGGGCCAGATGTCATCATCGTCAACTTGCCGTTAAACCTTATGGAGGGTCGGCACAGTATGTGCTGCTCTTCCATACATCTCTATCAGCCGTCATATCTGAATCCGCTCCTTTCTTAAGCATATCCTCTTTCACACAATCCATCCATACTTTCTTCGATCTTCCTCTTCCTTTGTAGCCATCCACATTCATTCTTAACACTTTCTGGTTTATGTCCCCATCGTCTCGTCGCATAACATGTCCATACCACGCTCCACCGGCCAGATGTAACCCACTATAACATCAACGATCAACTGACGTTACATCATAGTGGCTATTGTGTCAGACAATGTTTTGTCACAAACTCGTGCTACTTTGCACCGTGTCACGACATGACATGGTTTTTAAATATACGATCCAACGAACTCTAGTAACTATTAAATCCTAGGTTGTAATAGGTCTCATTATAATTCTATACTAATACTATAAAGAGGAAACGATGGGGAAATAAACCAGAAAGTGTTAAGATTGAATGTGGATGGCTACAAAGGTAGAGGAAGACCGAAGAAAGTATGGATGGTTTGTGTGATAGAGGATATGCTTATGGGAGTGGATTCAGATATGACGGCTGATAGAGATGTATGGAAGAGCAGCACATACTGTGCCGACCCTCCGTAAGGGATAAGGGCAAGTGGATGATGACTAATATTATAAAGAGGAAAGATTTGTACTTTTGTATTTATTGAAATAACTCAAAAGCTACTGAGACGATTTTAGAGATTCCTTCACTATTAGAAAGCTATGTTATCGCTGAGTAACATAGGTTATATCTTAATTCACGCGGACGAATTCGCGAGCAACAGCTAGTTCTAAATAATTATAGCTCTTAAATAAGTTTGTCCATGTGTTCGGTTTCGCACCTACTAGTCTTAGAGTATTAGTTTAAAAGTCTCACAACAATTTAATATCGTAGTTTACAACCTTTAGAAATGCACTACATCAAATGCAAGAAAGAAAAGACGGTAACAATTTTAATGCACGAAATTAATTGTGCATGAAAAGACCTTTTCAGCGAATTCGGCCGCAAGCTCATTTGCCACCTTATTAAAAAAACTAGCACCTGAACTCTCGTTTTTCCACTAGGGAGGCAACGATTTAATGCTGGGTTTCTTAACTTTCCGCTTATTTGTTATTACCTAGCGATCTATTAGTGTTAGGGATTATTCCCAACCGTCACCCCGCTCTGTCCCCACGTGGGAACAGATGAGAATAAAAAGTTTCATCCGTCCCACCTTTTGCGACGAGGGGACGGTTGGAACTTATTTTATTTCATAACGCTTCCATCTGTCACCTTATTGGTGATAGTGGGACTAAAGGTGGGACGGATGAACTTTTTATTCTCACGTGAGGACAGAGCGGGGTGACGGTTGGGAATAATCCAGTGTTAGGTTGACCTGAGTTTCAACGGAGTAAAACTCAAGTTACGTTCGGGAACACACTTTATGCATTTATCAAACTAAAAACACTAACGAATGGTTAAACGTTGGAAAACCGGGTAAGAGTTAAGTTAGAGTAATTCGTAGACGTGTAGAGCTCAGAGCGCGTCCTAGCACCGACCCTGGTTGCATCGTAACATGATGAAAGACTCAATCTCGTTAATATTTCCCGTTCACCATGTTTTGTAATATTAGACGTTTCTTATTACGTCTGATTCTACATTTCGTCGACGACATCCATTGTATTACGTCATGGAGTCTGTCACCTCACAGAATTATAATTTTTTACGCGTTCCACTTAGATAATGGCTGTATTATTACATAAATGTGTCGTTTAATTACGGAAATGTTGTTTACTGCTAATAAACGATAATAATCTTAATAAAATTATTAATGCGAAAGTTTAGATGGATGCATGTTTGTTAAATGTCGAATGTAAATGTTCAAATTACATCGAAGGCCTAATTGGCTGAGAAAGTAACCATGGCAACCTCGCTTCTTTGCTGCTATGGCTTAATATTTTCTTCCAATAAAAATAATTTTATTTACTAAAACTGCACTGTGAGAAATAAACAAAAAATGACCCCTACATTTTCTGAAGAAGAGTCATTTTCATGATGAAGTCTGTTCCTAAGCTCTACTTAGTACAGACTCCGAAATGCAGAGAAAACCCTGAGATTTACAAATTCTCGATATGACATTCTGAACATTGACAATTTAAAACTTCAAGCAAATTTCATCTCTATCTCCAAGTCATAGAGTTTATTTTTAGACGTCTTGAATTGGAAGTTAAAGATCATATTCGTACGGTTTGATCTTTGGTTACATAAACTGAACTCGGATATTTTATTTTAATATTTTATGTATGCTGTAATTTTTTTCAATAAGAAATATGATCCATGAAGGTTTTATATACTGCAATATTCTTAACTTAATACGATGTAGAAATATTTGCGGCTATTTCACTCAAGCTTTATTTTTTAAAACATGCTAAGGAAAAAAAAAACGTAATGCAAAATTGTGAAATCCTCAGAAAAGCGTACAATACTGTCATAAAGGTTTTTATTACAAAGCTAACTTTAGTTTTAGAACCTAGTTTTAAACAAAAAACGCATAGAAAAATAATACAGGCCAGTTGATAAAAAAAAAAAAACTAATTAACTTTCCCGCCCGCAAACGGCGCGAATAAAATGCAAAAAAGCAAAAGTGCTATAATATTCAGCCAAATGAGCATTACTAATATAAATGCGAAAGTTTGCAAGTTTGTTGGTATCCTAAATTTTAAACATAAAATCTGATATAGTTTATAGGCTATATTTTTTCAATTCCACAGATACAATATCTCGTATAGTAATTAACACAACTTAAAAATATACGTAAAACGGAACACATTCGGATCTTTTAGCAGAGCGAGGTCTCCGCTCGCTGTACCGTGACTCCATTGCTTTATTCAAATACGTATTTGCGCACTGAATTGTGTAAAAAATATTCTCTCCACACACACACACACACACATGAGGACATTGTGATTCAAACAGTCATAATCATTTACAGAGCGGACATTCAAAACATTATGAAAGGTCACTCCATATGAGGGCTTGTCGAATTCTTGTTACATAGTACATAATCATTAATTTCAGTTATTTTTCAGCTATTGATATATTAAAAAAAGCCTATGATACTCGCAGATAACCTTTCTAATGGTGAAAGAATTTTTAAAATCGGCCCAGTAGTTTTTACGTGAATCGAATACATACAAAGATACAAATCTTTCCTCTAATATTAGTATAGATATAGAAAGATGAATAAATAATGAATGCATAAAATGACAATTTAACTGTCAACTTTGTATCCCATCTAGATTTTGGTTATCAATGTAAATTGTAAATTTTAAATTTATATAAAACACTGTTTATTGACCAAAAAATCACAAAAAAGAAAAACAAAATTTACAAAACATATTGAAACAAAAACAAAAAAAAAATTTCAATGGAAGTTCAAGACACCGGTAATTCTTGCATCTATAGTCAGATTATAATCTAACTATTAAAATTTTACGGTGACATGCAATCAGATATGACTTTCGCCGATGTGCGGCATCCTTCGTATTCGATATTTGCATCAAGACGCCATCAATGGCAGGAATTGCAATATCACAGAACGTATATTGGAATCTCAAATGCTGAAGTTAATTAATCTATAGTTATTAAATACTAGCTGTTCGCGTGCAGATTCATCCGAGTGAAATTAACTATAAAAACTTTATTTTATTGTTTACATTTGTCAAATTTTCAATAGCAAATGTCAAAATGACATGACATGACAAACCTTAGCAATCTTTCTTTCTTGATGTTGGCAGCAACTTATGGTCTCTTTCCCACATTAGGGTTTTTACCCAAAATATTTACCCCCTAAGTTTAATGGCGTGAAAATATATAGCCTAAAGCATGACGTAAGTGTAGGGCTTTTTATTAAAAAAAGATTTATTCAAAAATATGCTGTAATTGCTGACATCTTAGGCAACAAAGAAGTGTGTGTTTACGCTTTATTATATTAGTATAGACTAGCCATTGCTCGCGGCTTTGTCCACGTGGAATTAAAAAATATAGCCTATGTTACTCAGTGATAACGTAACTTTGAATAGGTGAAAGAAATTTTGAAATCGGTCTAGTAGTTTTTGAGTTATATCAATACATACGAAAATACAAAAATACAATCTTTCTTCTTTATAATATTTGTATAGATATAGATAGATTCAAATAAAGTAAGTCCACTACACGACATCATCATCTCCCCTGCCTTATCCTACTCTTGTAGGGTCGGCGCACCAGGTTTTCGTCCTCCAAAGCACTCTATCATCCGTCATCTCAGTCATCACTCCCTTCTTGAAAGTCCACTTCACGACAAAATACAAAAAATACTCTCATCCCTGTCATTTAAAAAAAAAGACCGGTATGGTAATATTGTGTAATAATTTCAGTAGAAGAAACCTACAGTGTCCGTTATGTGCAGTAATTAATATTATTCATTCGTTCATTTTTATTTGACAGAAGAAAACACGCATTGACAGATCCTGTCTCTTAAAAGTCAAAGTATATAAATGTCACATCTTGCAAACATAGTTCCGTGTATTTTTTTCTGAAACTATTTTTTTTTCATTGAATGAAATAAAGTGGAATAAACTGGAAGAGACAAAAAATACTTTAAAAGAGGTTAATAACATTGAGACTTTTCCAAATGACCGTAATTCGGTATGAAGGCTTTATCCGTAGTTTAGTCAGATAAACAAAAAGACAGATCGAAACTAAAATTTTACTAATGTATTTGTTTATTATTTTTATGTTTATACGCAAGACGCACTGAACCAAAAGATCCTCGAATAGCTACCTAGTAGTCGTAAGTTAAATTGAATTAAAGCGACTTCAAATTATGTAAAATTATAAGCACAACAAACACCAAGATATAGTTGCACATTTTAATGCGGGGTTCCACTGACTCTATTCCGAGTCTAATCTATCTATCTATCTATCTATCTATCTATCTATCTATCTATCTATCTATCTATCTATCTATCTATCTATCTATCTATCTATCTATCTATCTATCTATCTATCTATCTATCTATCTATCTATCTATCTATCTATCTATCTATCTATCTATCTATCTATCTATCTATCTATCTATCTATCTATCTATCTATCTATCTATCTATCTATCTATCTATCTATCTATCTATCTATCTATCTATCTATCTATCTATCTATCTATCTATCTATCTATCTATCTATCTATCTATCTATCTATCTATCTATCTATCTATCTATCTATCTATCTATCTATCTATCTATCTATCTATCTATCTATCTATCTATCTATCTATCTATCTATCTATCTATCTATCTATCTATCTATCTATCTATCTATCTATCTATCTATCTATCTATCTATCTATCTATCTATCTATCTATCTATCTATCTATCTATCTATCTATCTATCTATCTATCTATCTATCTATCTATCTATCTATCTATCTATCTATCTATCTATCTATCTATCTATCTATCTATCTATCTATCTATCTATCTATCTATCTATCTATCTATCTATCTATCTATCTATCTATCTATCTATCTATCTATCTATCTATCTATCTATCTATCTATCTATCTATCTATCTATCTATCTATCTATCTATCTATCTATCTATCTATCTATCTATCTATCTATCTATCTATCTATCTATCTATCTATCTATCTATCTATCTATCTATCTATCTATCTATCTATCTATCTATCTATCTATCTATCTATCTATCTATCTATCTATCTATCTATCTATCTATCTATCTATCTATCTATCTATCTATCTATCTATCTATCTATCTATCTATCTATCTATCTATCTATCTATCTATCTATCTATCTATCTATCTATCTATCTATCTATCTATCTATCTATCTATCTATCTATCTATCTATCTATCTATCTATCTATCTATCTATCTATCTATCTATCTATCTATCTATCTATCTATCTATCTATCTATCTATCTATCTATCTATCTATCTATCTATCTATCTATCTATCTATCTATCTATCTATCTATCTATCTATCTATCTATCTATCTATCTATCTATCTATCTATCTATCTATCTATCTATCTATCTATCTATCTATCTATCTATCTATCTATCTATCTATCTATCTATCTATCTATCTATCTATCTATCTATCTATCTATCTATCTATCTATCTATCTATCTATCTATCTATCTATCTATCTATCTATCTATCTATCTATCTATCTATCTATCTATCTATCTATCTATCTATCTATCTATCTATCTATCTATCTATCTATCTATCTATCTATCTATCTATCTATCTATCTATCTATCTATCTATCTATCTATCTATCTATCTATCTATCTATCTATCTATCTATCTATCTATCTATCTATCTATCTATCTATCTATCTATCTATCTATCTATCTATCTATCTATCTATCTATCTATCTATCTATCTATCTATCTATCTATCTATCTATCTATCTATCTATCTATCTATCTATCTATCTATCTATCTATCTATCTATCTATCTATCTATCTATCTATCTATCTATCTATCTATCTATCTATCTATCTATCTATCTATCTATCTATCTATCTATCTATCTATCTATCTATCTATCTATCTATCTATCTATCTATCTATCTATCTATCTATCTATCTATCTATCTATCTATCTATCTATCTATCTATCTATCTATCTATCTATCTATCTATCTATCTATCTATCTATCTATCTATCTATCTATCTATCTATCTATCTATCTATCTATCTATCTATCTATCTATCTATCTATCTATCTATCTATCTATCTATCTATCTATCTATCTATCTATCTATCTATCTATCTATCTATCTATCTATCTATCTATCTATCTATCTATCTATCTATCTATCTATCTATCTATCTATCTATCTATCTATCTATCTATCTATCTATCTATCTATCTATCTATCTATCTATCTATCTATCTATCTATCTATCTATCTATCTATCTATCTATCTATCTATCTATCTATCTATCTATCTATCTATCTATCTATCTATCTATCTATCTATCTATCTATCTATCTATCTATCTATCTATCTATCTATCTATCTATCTATCTATCTATCTATCTATCTATCTATCTATCTATCTATCTATCTATCTATCTATCTATCTATCTATCTATCTATCTATCTATCTATCTATCTATCTATCTATCTATCTATCTATCTATCTATCTATCTATCTATCTATCTATCTATCTATCTATCTATCTATCTATCTATCTATCTATCTGAATAATTACTTACATCTGCAGTGAAAAAAGAATACTTACGTTGAATAAAGTAGCTTAATATACCAAAATGTAGTTTTTGTAATATTATTAGTTTAAATCGGGTTTTATATAGAAAAACATAGTACAAGTAGTTAATACTAAATGTCAATAGCACCTCCTATTTTTTTTACTTTTGTAACAATTGTTTTCTATTCTACTATAGTTCTATTAATATTTTATTTCACTTTTAATTCAAACAAAATAATTAACTTCAATTAGATTATGAACTTATCCTTGAACTCATTGTTTTAACTTCATAATTACAAGACTTATGAATATGTAACTATACAATTATTGTTGCTTCTAAAGTAGGTACATTCCCTACCTGTCTACGTTCTTGAATATTATTACTTAGTCTTTGTCGCAATTGCGAGTTTTGCGAGTGCAGAGCGCGGTGTGGCGCGATGTTTCGTGGCTGTAGAGACGTTTGCGTCTCGTTTCCTGGCAGTTACGCAAACAATGGAGAAATGAGAGCAGTTCCACTTTTACTATGCGCTTGTTGGCACAATGGCTCGTTTAGTGTTCGCAGGTCGGGCTAAGGGCTCTCCGGTTTGCTGCGAGTTAACGATGATTAACCACAAGTAACTGCATTTTTGACCGACTTCCCAAAAGGAGGTACTCAATTCGTCTGTATGTTTTTTTATATTCTTACTGTTGTGGCTTCTACTAGTATTATTATAACAGTAGCCCACAACATAATTGCATGAATGTTTGGCTCCCCCGGTATAATACATCCACACAGAATATATCAAGTTGATGTACTGTGTTTCGTTTGATAAGTGTGTGTGCGAGAGGGAAAATTTAATCTCTTCCTCTTCCCAGATTCTTATGAAGAAAGGATAGAAAGAGAAAGTGGATTTAATGGTTAAATATCCTGTTTATGTGCGTCGCTTCTTTCGTCAGTTAAGAATAGGTAACGCATCTGCGATTACTTTAACAGTGGTAGAGCCCGCTTTAACATCTTCGCACGAATGGGTCGGCTTGCCCGGTGTAATACCACGACCACACAGAAGACAGGCGTGAAGTGGGAGCAATTCCGCGTTTCGTCTGATGAGTGTGGTGCCGGAGGCCCAATTTTAGTCCCTTTTCCGTTCCACCCTCTTCTTATAAGGAAGGGATTGGATGGGGAAATGTCCTTTTTATGTGCGTCTCCTCCTCCGTCGATTTAGGGTAGGCAACGCGTCTGCAATTGCGGATGTCTATGGGCAGCGGTCGCTTCGCCATATTGGCGGATTAAGGTGGCCGCTTGCTTGTTTCCCATTTTATGGTATAAAAAAAATATGGGCAGCAGCCGCTTCGCCTTTTCGGCGAACGCCGGTGACTGCTCCCTTATTTGTCACCTTATCTATCAAACTGAATTTAAAAATTATTGGTAGCTCTTGAGATTATCGCGTACATACTTAAATTATTGTGTATTGACAACGTTTATTGTGTAACTTCGTGATTTGTGTAAACATATACATTTACAAAGATATCCGTAACCCGATATCCGTAAAGAATCCTTGCGTATACTTATTGATATTAGTGTTTGTAACTCTATACTTCCACGTTTCTAACGCACGCTCTGTTTGTCTATAATCTATACTAATACTATAAAGAGGAAAGATTTGTATTTTTGTATGTATTTGATTCACGCAAAAACTACTGGGCCGATTTTAAATCATTTATAACTAAGTTTACACAATTAACTTTAACGTTGACAAATAGAAAAAAAAAAAATGGTACAATTACCAACTGCTTTCGCTACCGATAAGTACTATCACGGAAATCCTCGGTGTTATATTTACAGTTAAGTTACCTTGTTCTGTGAAACGCCACTAAATCTGCCTTACAAATAACCAAGTTGTATAAACGAAGAGCAAGTTAGCTGTGTCGCATTGACTGAATATAAGCGTCCAATCCTATTGGTTATTGTTACGCGTAACGAGTGTGACTTTAAAGTTAGAACACCGCCAGATTCCCTGATTGTACAAAACATCATCACCAGCTCACTTACGTCCCCACCGAGGGGCTCGGAGCCTACCCTAATAAGGGGTGTACAAAACATATCAATCTATTATTGTTATCTTTGAAATAGAATATGTTTTGGTGCAATAGACGGCCAAAGTTATAGGAAGTACTACGAAAGTGAGTAATACAGAATTAAGAGCGTTTAGCTTAGTTTTATATTAATACTAGCTTTCGCCCGCAACTCCGATCGCGTGAAATAAAAAAAAATGAGTAGCCTATGTGTTCTTCTAGACTATCCACTACGTCTATGCCAAATTTCGTCGAGATCCGTTCATCTATTTAGGCTACGAACTCTAACATCCATCCATCTTAACTTTCGCATTTATAAAATTTAGTAAGATTACTAACAGGATATAATTTGTCTTCTACGGGAAAATTAAGATACTTGTCAATCAATCTATACTAACATTATAAAGAGGAAAGATTTGTATTTTCGTATTTTGTATGTATTTTAATAACTCAAAAACTACTGGGCCGATAATAAAAATTCCTTTACTGTTAGAAAGGTAATTTATCTGTGAGTAACATAGGCTATTTATTTTATAAGATAAAGTGGCAAACGAGCAAGCGGCCACTAAAATCCGCCAAACTAGCGACGAAGCGACCGCTGCCCATAGACATTCGCAAAAGCGGATGCGTTGCCTACCCTTAATCGACAGAGAAGGAGACGCACATAAAGAGGATATTTCTCCTTCCTATGCGTATCCTGCTCAAATCCACGTAAATCCACATAACAAAATTTTAATAATCTCATATCCATGTATTAAATTTCTCTTAAAACAGTTATAAAAGTAAAAAAGACTTGCTAAACAAAATACGACAGTTGCGATGATGTATGAAAACCACAAACACGATTTTCTAAATCCGTTACGTAGTTTACAACACGCTGATATGGCAAAAACTAAAGTACGTCAAATATAACATTCTTATGATAATGTTTTTGATGACAATTTAGTGAAATCTGTATCATAAAAAAATCTAGAAACTACCAAAATATTTCTACGGCGCCTCCTTTTTAGTAATTTTTGGTAGGAAGTTTGTAAACAGAGTTATTTGAGACTGTGTAATTCGAAGACTTGTTGCCTCCTATTCTGTCCAGTGCCCTAGGCGTCCGCCCAACCACGTCCTAACTTATTCATGCCTTTATTTTTTTTTAATTTTGCGGCTTTAACGATAAAATGTCAACGGTGATTATGGCCTCAAGCTACAGTTAAATAAAAGCCTCATTGTTTATTAATTTTATAATATTTATTCTAATTTGATAATATTTATTTTTTGTAACTAATCTAATTGAGCTAAAATCTTATGATAGTTCATGATTGTCGAACTGCCGATTCAAGTTTTTAAACCCAAAGTTGATCCGATTAATTTAACAAACCAATAGTTAAAAGGTCTATTAACTAATCCATATATTAACAAGTGATTCCTTATTTGACCCACTTTCCCTTTCAATATAAACAATAGAAACCAATAATACATTCATAAGATTAATGTGTGATTATTATTCAACGCCATCTCGCGGCGTTTCCGTTCGCTTTCGCCGGGATAATTACGGGCATACGGCCCAAACATTATATAACATTATGTTACGTCAATCTTTTTAATTATAAAATGATCGTAAATATAATTTGAAATATTACACAACGCAACACTGAACTGAATTATAATTGAATTTGTTTTCACGTAAACATTCGCACACTACAAAAATAAAACAATGCCTTCTTGATTCTTCTAAAATATTAAGAGCGCATTAGTGTACTAGTTCACAGGAATTGTATAATATTTCCTTCATATTCTTATTGGACATTGTTAAAATATTTTAATACTAGCTTTCGCCCGCGACTCCGTCCGCGTGGAATTAAAAAAAACAAAGTGAGTAGCCTATGTGTTCTTCCAGGCTATGCTCTACGTCTGTGCAAAATTTCATCGAGATTTGTTCAGCCGTTAAGGCTACAAACCCTAACAAACATCCATCCATCCATCCATCTAAACTTTCGCATTTATAATATTAGTATGAAGTATGATTAAGCTGCTATCATAATTATTAGTAAAAACAAGTTTTATCCATACATGAAAGACTTCCAGAGTAGACAGAAGAAAGTATGAATTGTGTGAAAGAGGATATGCGTCAATAATTCAGATATGACGACTGATAGGAGTGCATATTGTACTGAACCCCATAGTTAAAAAAGGAAGATAGCCGCTTAATCTCACTAATATTATAAATGCGAGAGTTTAGATGGATGTTTGTTAGAGTTTGCCGCATAAACGGCTGAAAGGATTTCGATGAAATTTGGTATAGATGTAGAGGATAGTCTGGAAGAACACATATGCTACTCACTTGACTTTTTTTTAATTCCACGCGGACGGAATCGCGGGCAAAAGTTACTAGTTATAAAATAAAATACAGCCGAAGTATTTTTTACATCGATTTTTATTTTATTCTCAAATTGTGTACACGACTGTACGCAGATGTGAAATGGCCGTAATCTGATGTCACTTTGATAAGATATCATAGATAACAATTATCATATAGAATAATATTAACATTATTTAAATAAAATGTAAATTGTTACTTTTTAATGGATTTCCTTTTCTCAATTATCAATTGTAATTTGTGACTAAAACAGCTCGATAAGGGATTTCGACCTATCAGCTAAGCTGTTCTTGAAGGCAACCATTTCGGTTATTTAAATAACAGCTTACCTGACGGACATCTAAATCCTTATCGAGCTTGTTTTAGCCACAAGTTATAATTTCACGTCTTTTAATTACAAAATGAACGTCTGTTTCTTGTCTATGATGGATACATATTATTCGTAATTTTCGTGCTCTATTAGAAAGACTTTCACTATAAGATCAATAAACATAAAATTGCGTAACTCGGCTTGAGCTTGTATTACGTGATAGTTGTAACATCACAGGAATGCGCTAATACGTTTATGATTGCCTGGTACACGATCGTCGCTGAGAAATGGCGGGAAACGGCCGCCATGTTGGACGCGCTGTCACCATTATTAACTCGTCAGAGAATCTGTACTTCCTACTTTCAGTTATTAACGTTGTTTTTAATTCATCATCATCACCAGCTCACTATACGTCCCCACCGAGGGGCTCGGAGCCTACCCTAAAGTTAGGGTGACTAGGCCATTGTCAACCACGCTGGCCAAGTGCGGGTTGGTTGACTTCACACATATCTTTGAATTTCTTCGCTGATATGTGCAGGTTGCATCACGATGTTTTCCTTCACCGTAAGAACCTCGGGTAAATTATGTATATGAAAATTCAAAAAATCGAAAATCACATTGGTACATGGCGGGATTCGAACCCAAGACCTGTAGATTACAAGTCAAGTGCTTAAACCACTGAGCCACCGACGCTCCTGTTTTTAATTAGATAACTATATTTATTTTTCCCTAATAACTGTTTTCACACAACAAAGAATGTCTATATTTTATCTATCTATACTTATATACTTATATACTTATATACTTATATACTTATATACTTATATACTTATATACTTATATACTTATATACTTATATACTTATATACTTATATACTTATATACTTATATACTTATATACTTATATACTTATATACTTATATACTTATATACTTATATACTTATATACTTATATACTTATATACTTATATACTTATATACTTATATACTTATATACTTATATACTTATATACTTATATACTTATATACTTATATACTTATATACTTATATACTTATATACTTATATACTTATATACTTATATACTTATATACTTATATACTTATATACTTATATACTTATATACTTATATACTTATATACTTATATACTTATATACTTATATACTTATATACTTATATACTTATATACTTATATACTTATATACTTATATACTTATATACTTATATACTTATATACTTATATACTTATATACTTATATACTTATATACTTATATACTTATATACTTATATACTTATATACTTATATACTTATATACTTATATACTTATATACTTATATACTTATATACTTATATACTTATATACTTATATACTTATATACTTATATACTTATATACTTATATACTTATATACTTATATACTTATATACTTATATACTTATATACTTATATACTTATATACTTATATACTTATATACTTATATACTTATATACTTATATACTTATATACTTATATACTTATATACTTATATACTTATATACTTATATACTTATATACTTATATACTTATATACTTATATACTTATATACTTATATACTTATATACTTATATACTTATATACTTATATACTTATATACTTATATACTTATATACTTATATACTTATATACTTATATACTTATATACTTATATACTTATATACTTATATACTTATATACTTATATACTTATATACTTATATACTTATATACTTATATACTTATATACTTATATACTTATATACTTATATACTTATATACTTATATACTTATATACTTATATACTTATATACTTATATACTTATATACTTATATACTTATATACTTATATACTTATATACTTATATACTTATATACTTATATACTTATATACTTATATACTTATATACTTATATACTTATATACTTATATACTTATATACTTATATACTTATATACTTATATACTTATATACTTATATACTTATATACTTATATACTTATATACTTATATACTTATATACTTATATACTTATATACTTATATACTTATATACTTATATACTTATATACTTATATACTTATATACTTATATACTTATATACTTATATACTTATATACTTATATACTTATACTTACTTAATATTATAAGAATAGGAATGTTGTAAGGGTCAGTTTGTCGTGCAGGCTTATGGGGAACACAAACAATAAGGGTAACCGAAAAATCAGCTTACAAGCATCTTGCATCGGTAGATTTCTGTTATTAGTAGATTTTTGTTAATTTACTAATATTTCCTTTAACCATTCCAACTAAGCTCTAGGCTTGTGCTAGGATATGGTTCACGACAATAGTCGAATGGCGGGATTCGAACCCTCGACCTCACGATTGGTAGTCCGTACCCCAAACCTAGCTATTGGCGCTTTAAAAAAATATTAACTCATCATCTCTACCTTATCCGTCTCACGTAGGGTCGGCGCACCGGATTTTCGTCTTCCAAATAACTCTCTTGGTCATATCACCTTTCACGCAATTCTTGGAGAAAGAGATGGAGAAAAAAAAATATTAACTCATCATCTCTACCTTATCCGTCTCACGTAGGGTCGGCGCACCGGATTTTCGTCTTCCAAATAACTCTCTTGGTCATATCACCTTTCACGCAATTCTTGGAGAAAGAGATGGAGAAAAAAAAATATTAACTCATCATCTCTACCTTATCCGTCTCACGTAGGGTCGGCGCACCGGATTTTCGTCTTCCAAATAACTCTCTTGGTCATATCACCTTTCACGCAATTCTTGGAGAAAGAGATGGAGAAAAAAAAATATTAACTCATCATCTCTACCTTATCCGTCTCACGTAGGGTCGGCGCACCGGATTTTCGTCTTCCAAATAACTCTCTTGGTCATATCACCTTTCACGCAATTCTTGGAGAAAGAGATGGAGAAAAAAAAATATTAACTCATCATCTCTACCTTATCCGTCTCACGTAGGGTCGGCGCACCGGATTTTCGTCTTCCAAATAACTCTCTTGGTCATATCACCTTTCACGCAATTCTTGGAGAAAGAGATGGAGAAAAAAAAATATTAACTCATCATCTCTACCTTATCCGTCTCACGTAGGGTCGGCGCACCGGATTTTCGTCTTCCAAATAACTCTCTTGGTCATATCACCTTTCACGCAATTCTTGGAGAAAGAGATGGAGAAAAAAAAATATTAACTCATCATCTCTACCTTATCCGTCTCACGTAGGGTCGGCGCACCGGATTTTCGTCTTCCAAATAACTCTCTTGGTCATATCACCTTTCACGCAATTCTTGGAGAAAGAGATGGAGAAAAAAAAATATTGTGTATACATCTATATCTATATCTATACTAATATAATAAAGCGTAAACACACACTTCTTTGTTGCCTAAGATGTCAGCAATTACAGCATATTTTTGAATAACTCTTTCTCTAATAAAAAGCCCTACTTTAATTTATTTTAGATTAATCTATTTTTGTTAAATATTACGGAACCCATTTTACAATCTATACTTTTTACACACTTCAAAGGATCTGCCATATACATGCCATTGGATTCGGTTTTTTTCTAAACTACGCACATTTCAGTTGCAGCGACCTTCATATGCCAATACGATCGATTGCTACGTAAATATGACAACGAACGTTAATTCTATCGAACAAGACTTGTATGTACAATATTTATCACTCTACTAGCTTTCGCCCGCGACTCTGTCCGCATGGAATTAAAAAAAACAAAAGTAAGTAGCCTATGTGTTCTTCCACCCTATCCTCTACATCTAACTATACCAAATTTCATCGAAATCCGTTCAGCCGTTTAGGCTACAAACTCTAACAAACATCCATCCATATAAACTTTCGCATTTATAATATTAGTAAGACTAGTATGAATAATTTTAACCACTGACATATTTTAGGACTTTTTTTTCTTGGAGGAAGGTAAATAGAGTTATGTGAGACACTGAATCGCAAACCTATGGCGCCTCTTTCCAGTACCCTAGCTGGTCGCCCAAGTGCTCCGGTAAAACTTTGAATCTATCGTAGTTTTGTCAAAAAACATTAACTCATCATCTCTACCTTATCCGTCTCACGTAGGGTCGGCGCACCGGATTTTCGTCTTCCAAATAACTCTCTTGGTCATATCACCTTTCACGCAATTCTTGGAGAAAGAGATGGAGAAAAAAAAATATTAGTAGATTTTTGTTAATTTACTAATATTTCCTTTAACCATTCCAACTAAGCTCTAGGCTTGTGCTAGGATATGGTTCACGACAATAGTCGAATGGCGGGATTCGAACCCTCGACCTCACGATTGGTAGTCCGTACCCCAAGCCATTAGGCTATTGGCGCTTTAAAAAAATATTAACCCACCTCTTGTAAAAAATACAGAGTATAAAATGGTTGGCGCAATGCCGTCTGGTCGACGTACAGCCGTGACGTTTGTGCCCTATTACGAATAATGCCAATTAAAGAAACCGTAGTGTTCACTTGCGGTGCTTCGTGAACCAGTCCTGTTATGAGACTTGACAGTTTTAGAAGCTTCTAGAATATATGGTTATACCAGAGACAGACGATTCTTTTATGCCAGATTTAATTCTAACAGTAGGTGCCCATAGACCAAGTCGCAGATATTTAATATAATTTTTTTATGGGAAAAGATTGTAATATTGTTTTTATATATTTTATGGCAAGCGCCTTGAGCGGTCGCCTAACCGCTTCCTGTCCAAACGCCGGCATTGTACATTTGGAAAATAAGTAACTAATGTGCTTGGATAAAAGTCGTTTAAAATTGAATCTGATTTCTCTCTGACGTAGTAATCAGCGACAGCCTTTTAGATCATATATGTTATTATCAGTACTGGCTGTCATTGATAACAAAAAGATGCAATAGGCCAGTCACCTCTGTCTTCGGTTGGGTTTTTGTATATTTTATTTGTTAATTTTAAAGTTATTAAATTTATTATTGGTTTAGTATTCTAATATGCTTCTAAGCATAATAGTTTATATGCAAAATAAGTATATTAGCTTTGCTTTCAAATAGCCAATGTGTGAAAGTCAAGGTCACTGAAATCATACAAGTGTGCCAATCTTCGAGAAAATCTTGTTATTGGTGATCGATGATCGAAATGTAAATGCTTATCGTAGAGTAAAAAAACGTCGAAATCATACTAATATTATAAATGCGAAAGTTTAGATGGATAGATGGATGCATGGATGTTTGTTAGAGTTTGTAGCCTAAACGGCTGAACGGATTCCGATGAAATTTAGTAGAGGATAGTCTGGGAGAACACATATTCACTTTTGTTTTTTTTATTCCACGCGGACGGAGTCGCGGGCGAGAGCTAGTCACCTATAAATTAATATAGTTATTAGTATTTTAGTGTTAATTTAAATATAATCTGCAATATATTTAAAAGATCATTTACAATATCTTTACAAAATGTAGACAAAAGAAAGAACTTTTTGTATTGTTCTACTATGAAATTATTAGTACAAAACGGTGAAAAATAGAGTTCGCTTATTACAAAAATTCGTGTAATTTCCGAACACATGTTTACATGCAAACGAACCGTTATATTGACATTTAATGGAATGCAACATCTGTCACATTCATACACAAACGAGTAAAAAAGAATACAAGCGTTATTTCAAGCATTATTTAAATGCTCAAACTTTTGAAACCTGATCTGAAACAGAAACCTAATAATTACAATTGATAATTGAATTAACAACGCGAAGATAAACTTAGTTAAACTTATGTTATGAGAAGGGATGAATCGCATGTAACAAGAAGGACGTTAGTTGTGAATGTGGAGGTACACCGGTAGAGGTAGACCTAGAAAGAGATGTATTGCGTGAAAGGTGACATGATCAAGAAGGGAGTGATGACTGAGATGACGGATGATAGAGTTATTTGGAGGACGAAAACCCGGTGCGCCCTACGGGAGTAGGATAAGGCAGGGGAGATGATGATGAAGAGAAACTTAGCGTAGTTTTACTTTGACAAATCGACAATAGCAAGGTTGGTTAGCATTACCAGGGCCCTGGACGAGATTCCAAGGCGCCCCTTTACTGCAATACAAACCCATAAGAAAACAATAAACAAGTGCCATAGGCGGCTTTGATGCCCATTTGTTTTGACGATAGCTTTGAACCTCACGACTCTGCGTGCGGCATTAAAATTAGTAAATTAGTAGTTAAGGCTTGTATTTTTACTGTTTCACCTTATTTCTTTGAATGTTGCATTGTAATGAAGTGTTTAGTCCTTTAACTAGAAGTTTTATTTTTGGAAAAGCGGGCAAACGAGCAGTGGATCGCTTGGTATTTGATCCGTGAACTTCAGTTTCGTGTCTGCTTGCCTCTTTCCTTTTTGCTATCAATAAAGAAATGCATTAAATCCATTAAGGTGCGTAATCACGAGCGACATTACCAGGCGATTAGATAGACGATACGTTGACAGACTTAGGCGATTTTTTTTTTAGTTATAATGAAAAAGGTTAAGTGTTATTAACATCATTCTTTTTTAGTATTATTTTTCCTTAATCGTTTTTGATTACGTCAGGTATTGATGAAACTTTGGTAGAGTATTCTAATGATTCCAGAGATATTGGGCTCTAAAAAGTAAATACGTTAAGTTTGTCACAAAAAAGGCAATATGTGATATAGATAATCTCTGCATTATCTTTATTGTAATCGATTGGAAGCCAGTGAAAGTACTGGAGTGATTGATGTTTTGTCTGATCAGAGAAACAACTGTCATCGAATTAAATTAGATTCCCATTTATAATCAAATTTCGTACAAAAGACTGTAAATATAAGAACTATATTCACCATGTTTGTAAGTTGAATTAACTAACTAATCATCAATCATCTAAATAATACGTTCTTTACTTCATTACATATTTGTATATCAGAGTACATTTACAAACCACAAGATGTCGCTACTCGCTACCGCTTTCGCATGTAATATATCCTGAGCGTAACGCACGTGCAGTTTGCCTGCATCCCGGACACACGTGCGTCCAAAAGTAGACGAACGTTTAGACTTGTATGAAGTTTCCGGTCTAAGGGTTAGAAATCTTAGTAAAAACCTTTATCAATAAGCAAACAATTTTTAGTTATTATAATAATATAAAATCATACTAATATTATAAATGCGAAAGTTTAGATTGATGGATGGATGTTAGAGTTTGTAGCCTAAACGGCTGAACGGATCTCGATGAAATTTGGTATAGACGTAGAGGATAGTCTGGAAGAACACAGGCTACTTTTGTTTTTTTTTAATACCACCCGGACGGAGTCGCGGGCGGAAGCTAGTTATTCTATAAATTATCAAACCTTTTCAAGGCTTATCAAAGCTTGATAGTAGGTTCAAAATGTAACATTGATTTTTAAATGGGGCTGTTAAAAATAGCATTCGTTTGTTGTTTACAAGTCAACAAATGACGTAGGCGTACTAGGTCGATTATCAAGGGCGGACAACGGCGTTGCATTTAACACGCACTTGCTTTCTCCGGCCCGGTGATGCGGCCCGCGACTAATTCACTACTAATTGCGACTAATTGCTATATAATCGATGTATTTAATGTACACCATGTTATAAGAGCATGACAAATGTCACATGACATAGATATACATAACACCCGTTAACAAAACTGTAACACTTGTAAAATAAACAAAATAGAATTGTTAACCTATAAAACCGGAGATTCGGGATACCCTTTTTACCATCGGACGTCGAGACGTACGGCTAGTCTCCATCCTTTCTTAGTTGATGAGCCGCGAGTTCGAACGAAGCGATTCGAGACATCGTTTCTCGTGCGCACAGCAAAGGAATGGAACAAGTTGCCGGCCTCAGTGTTCCCGTCCAGTTATGACGTGGGTGCCTTCAAGAGCAGGGTGAATCGGCATTTATTGAGCTAGCGCATCTATCCTTCGACCGCGTCTTCACTTAGCTTAGGTGGAATCGTGGTCAAGCGCTAGTTTATTTATGAAAAAAAAAACTTAAGTTATGGGTTATTAGTCAACCACACTTGCGCAGTGCGGATTGCTTGCACACATTGAGATTATGTACAAACGCGGCACCACACTCATCGGACTGTACGCGGAATTGCTTCCACTTCATGCCTGTCTTCTGTGTGGTCGTGGTATTGCATCGGGCAAGCCGACCCATTCGTGCGAAGATGTTAAAGCGGTCTCTACCACAATTAAGTTTAGAAAGTGATACACCGCCGGATTCCCTGATTGTACTTGTATCACGTTTCCCTTCACCGTAAGAATGTCGGAATAACTACAACAAATTAAAACCATTTAAACGCATCAATTGTTGCAAATATCATTGATATAGTTATGATAAAGATCTCGAGCACTTCGAACACTATTTAGCCATGCGCCTTGTATCGTATCACAGGCTGATAAGAATAGATATTACATGTTAGCTATATCCGGCGTGCCTAGAATTGTGTATCTGGTTTTAGCGAATTAGTTTTGATGAAAGAGACATCTACTATTTCTCGTCCTTCTCTGAGAGACCAGGTTGTAGGTTTAAAACACATTTCCTACTCTATGATGATTCTGCAACTACTCTTTAATTACATGTACCTATGCTGTTGTCGTCCATATTTTTAGACAATCTCGGTTTATGCTTAGATAATATAGAGCGGAAATATCTATCTAATTTAAGACAGGGTCTAATCCTTGCCTGTCATGTTGGCTAAATCCTTCGCACACGTTATCTCATTATAGTGGTCAAGCGCCTGCGACACACAAATATTAATTTTACAAACTGTGTCTTTGCTAATGAAAAAATATTGTTTGCTTTCGATGTTTAAAAAACGTATGTGTAGATAACGCCTTTATAGACATATGTAAATTGCTATTAAGATAGCCCAATTAAACAAACTTAGATATAACGTTAAATCAAAAGATATTTTGACAACCAATAAAGACTTACATATTTAGTGGAACTGATCCTTCTGACTCTTTGCGTCGGCTTTTTCTGCGCTCTTCTGTACTTATTCTGCTCAGCAGAAGAAGTATTTTTATCCTCTAGAACGAACCAATCGGTGACAGAACCCCGTCTCACAGTTCTAGGACCACTCATACTTTTAACACTCAACAACTTTGATAACTCCGCTTTGAAATCATCACTGATTTTATTTACTTTGGGCACCATCACTTTGGGTGAAGGGAGATTGCTCAACGATGAACTCAACCTCTTCTCTTTAACACTCAGCTCCTTATTTGTCTTAGTATACGGTTCACAGTCACTCATGTAGTTCTCACTGAACATATCCACTGCCTTCTCGAACTCCTCCAATAAATCCTGCATCGACTTCCCTTTCATAATGTTTACGACCAGACCGCTGGACGCTGATGTTGCGTTTGAAATACTTGAGTTGTTATTAGAAGATTCTGAAGGGAATTCTTTGATACTCTTCAAGAAGACGGAATCATCATTATTATAGTAAACGTTGGAAAGATATTCTAAACTTTCAGTAGAAGACCAAGGGTCAGCCATAGTGTCGCTACTGCCAAACGCATACGATTGGTTCTTAGTCAAAGAATTCTTGACACTCTCTTCTTCCTCTTCTATCGCCCGTGGAAGAAATTCAAAACTCTTACTTCTTTTGTAAATAGGTTTGTGCTGCTTTTTCTTCTCCATTAACTCTTTATTCCGAAAGAACCAAAACCGTTTACTCGATTTGTATTCTTGTTCTTTCTCCGTCTGTATATTAGGTTTTTCATCTTCTTCGCTTTTCGATTTGGATTTTTCTTTATCTTTCTTTAAGAAGCTTATACGAGAGAATTTATCTCGGAAACTGAATGTCTTTTTGAGTGGTGAGACGTCATCGTCTGATTGTGGTTTCGGCGAATCAGGGACTGGCAGACAGGATGATAGAAGACCAGAAGGTTTGGCGATCGCTAGTTCTGTGGACTGCCCTCTCACTGGTACTAATGGAGGAGGTTTCAATTTATCAGGTAAGTCACCGAGTAGACCTCTTTCGATGAGCTGAAGACTTTCAGCGTTGAGTTTTCTCAGCACATCTGTTCTTTTTGCGATGAACTTCCTCTCTTTGTCCATGGCGGGTGACGTGGTCGTGGGCCCGCGACGCGGTGTCGACTGTACTATCGCGACAGTATTATCTCTCTGATAACGACTGATAAAGATTTCTTGTGCCATCTTGTTTTTGAACGATTTATTTACCAACAGAATGCGCAATTTGCATTTTCGTTTTGGTTATTTATTAACTAGTTCTTGTTTGTCAAATAGGAGTTGCCTTAGTTAATAAGTAAAGCTAGATAACTTAATTACATAATTATCAATTCCAATTTCAATTAAAAGTAAAATATGCCCGTTGATATGACTAATTAAATCTGAGCTAGATAACTGAATCCAAGTTTAATATATCAGTATTTTCCTTTTATTTCTCATTGAAAATGTTTATGTATGGTTTATAAAGATTGACAATAAACATTAAGGCGCTGTTTTACTAAATTGCGCATCTTTGGAAGCTTAGAACTAGGATTTCTACGAAGATTTGATTCGTGATAATTTAGTATGTGTAACTTTAGTCCTTTAACTAAAGTCTCGTGGAAAAGATTCACAATTGGATAAACTTTTCTCGTTAGATTTTTTATTTGCAAATGTGCCTAATTCCGTTTATTTTCAATGTTTTGGCACAGTAACAAAAATGTTTAATCAATACTCACATGTCAACGGTGTTTGTTGATTTAGTTATCCACTACGGAGGATGTTTGACGATTTCTTGTAGTAAATTTTAAAATAAGGGTTTTGTTTGTGAAGAATAACTTTAAATATTTAAACAATGGTTTTCTGTTACAAATTAGTGATGGAATCTCCACGGCGATCCGCTTCTCTGTCACCGAGAAGGAAAACAGCCAGACCGATTTACCGTGAGTTATTTTTAAATGAAATAAACTAGTATTTAATGGTATTTGCCTGCTGGGATTTTATTATTACGATTTCTAAAAGAAAGCAGTCTAGATTTTTATTTCATAGATGAAATTTGCGTAAATCGTCGCTTGAATTTTATGTAGCGCCTTGTCAAAAAATTGTCAAAACAATGTACAGTTTTTTAATGACAAAATTTCTACAGGCGCTTTTATCTTGTTTTCAGGTTCCAGTGCTGTGTCAGATTTGATAACATCTGCGGAATATGAAGACAGTAACAACATGATAAGTTCGATTCCTGAGCGGGAATGGCGGCTGCTGACAGCTTTAGCGAGAAAAAGAGAAGAGAGCGCAGAAAGAGATAGACTAGCTGATGAATTTCATAAGATGTGGCGAGAAGAGAAACGGGAAAGAGAAATGGTTTGCATTGTTATGTCATTTTTATTTTCGTCAATTTTTAATAATTAAATCTTTTATTTTTTAATTAATATATTGTTCGTCTTACAAACGAGTTTTAACTTAGCATTTTTTCTGCTTACTCAGTTATTCTTTATCAACATTTGCAATAAAATGATTCTTATGTATAATAGATGGCGTTACTTGTCAATTAATATGCATTTCAGATAGACGCGCAGTCGACAGAGAAATTTAGGCAGTACATAAAAGAGAAACGTCGCCGGGAACGTTGTCTGGCTGAGCTGGTGCGAGGTCAGCAGCGCATGCAGCAGAATATCATGCAAGGGCAACTGCTAGACTGCATACGGTATAAAGATCACCGCGCAAAGGAGCTGATGGCTTTCAATGATGATAGAAAGGTGGACTATTATCTGACTGCTTGTTTTGCTGTGATTTTGTGTTATGTGCAATCTTACAAAAGACGGCGTTGTAATCAATACAAAATTGTGCTGCATTTTTGTTAGATCAGATAAAATATCAGTAGATGTGTCATTATTTTATACTAGCTGTAGCTCGTGACCTTCGTCTGCGTATAATTAAAAAAGTAGTAAAAAGATATCTTATGTTACTCAGCGATAAGGTAGCTTTTTAATGGTTAAAGAATTTTGAATTCCGTCTATTAGTTTTTGAATTATTTTAATACATACAAAAACCAAAAAATACAAATCTTTCCTCTTTACAATATTAGTATACCCCCGTGTACCCTAAAACTTGACCGATCTAGGATTATAAAATGCAATAAGACTAATGGCTTTTAGGAGTGCATTTATTGTGTTTTTTTTGTCTTTTTTCTTTTCAATCATTGCTAATTGTTATAGGTGAGCAGAATTATAGACAACGCGTTGGAGGAGGAGTCTCGTGCGTACCTCGCAGCGGACCGGCGGTCGCGGCAGCACGCGGCCGACCACTGCCGGCGCAGCGTACAACTCATACACGCGCTGCAGAAGGAAGAAGAAGCGAACAAGAGAAGGAATGCTATGCTTAGAAATACATCACAGGTAGGTTCAAACTTTATGGTTTGTTGTTAGATGTTAGACCTATTGACAGTGAAGCATAAGTATTCCGTTTTCGAAACTTAAAATAGCAATATGTGTAATGTCTATAGAATTGCGATTAACTATAGTTTTGATGTTTTTAAGGGTCAAAGAGTTAAACAAAATGTGTATTTTTTTAACTCTTTGACCCTTAAAAGTGTATACTGTTTACACAAACGACTTAGTGAGTCATTTAAGTCATATTCAGTGCGCAGGACAACACGGATTCGGTTATTCCCAACCGTCACCCCGCTCTGTCCCCACCTGAGAATAAAAAGTTTCGTCCGTCCCACCCTTTAGTCCCACTATCACCAATAAGGTGACAGATGGAAGCGTTAAGAAATAAAATAAGTTCCAACCGTCCCCTCGTCGCAAAAGGTGGGACGGATGAAACTTTTTATTCTCAGGAAGGGACAGAGCGGGGTGACGGTTGGGAATAATCCGGATTTGGGTCTTGCGGCACAACCTACCCTGAGACAGTTTAGAACCGCGAAATTTAAACCTATAGTTTGCCACCGAATATGGAGAACTCGTATCATCTGTACCAAACATCTATATAGAAGTTAAATCAGGTGTGCATATTTTTCAGCGTGTAGCGATATCGAACGCGCTTAGTTCGTGGGAATCATCGCTACTGCGTCAGGAGTTGGCGGCAGAGGACGCGTACAGACGTGCGCACGCGATGGCGCACGCGGTACACACTGACGCCCGCGCGATGCGATTGGCCCGCGAGCGTGACGTCAAAGCTCGTCGAGCTCGCCGATTGGCTGATTTCACAGAGCGACTCAGAGACGCCGTCAAAATTGGACAGATGTAGATTAAAAATTCATTTTCTTTTGAAAAATGTTTTATTTCTAAGAAATTAATGAGTATAATGTCAGTTAAATATTACAGTTTCTTATAACTATTTTCCTGGGAAAAAACTAAAACCAACGTTTTAACCATATAATTATATTGTACTCGTAAGTCTGTGATTTTTACAGACACATCTAAATGTATGTCGATAACAATTACCTCAGTACTGTGTCTACTTTTAGCGTTATATAATACAAAAAAATAATAAATAAGACTATGGAAATTTTAAAGTATTTGTTTTATTTCAATATAAATGTCAACTATTTACCTACTAACCAAAGCAAATAAACTCATTTGCGCCTTGAACAAAATTACTTTTGATTAGCTATATTAGTAGAATCGATAGAAATCAAAAATGTATAGGAATAAATACGTAACAACGTTAGTTATTTACAAGTTCTATACATTTTAAAGAGCCACGCATAACAGGCGTCATCTATATCTATATTAATATTATAAAGAGGAAAGATTTGTATTTTTGTATGTATTAAAATAACTCAAAAACTACTGGGCCGATTTTAAAAATTCTTTCACCATTAGAAAGGTAGTTTATCTGAGTAACATAGGCTATATTTTTAATTTCACACGGGCGAAGTCGCGGGCGAAAGCTACTATACAAATAAAACAGATGGATTTCAGTTTTTAATTTCTTTATT